>OY757937.1:42581118-42586118 GCA_963585895.1 Sepioteuthis lessoniana
ACTCTAAGTACGGACAAAGGTTGAATCTGACTAGATATATTGCCATAGAAAAAAAAACCCCAACAAAATCAGGCCTGTGATATTGTCTATTACTGCTAGGACGGAAAGAGCAAAAGTTAGTAATGATAATGTTAAAATACTCGGAACTATATTCGGATCCTAGGCCATTAAAAGGTGAAAACTTTTTTGTTATGACAATTTGGTTTTGTTTTACGGCATTTGTCGTAAAATACACGTGGCTCATTCAGTAAAGAAGAGGACATTAAAAAAAAAAAAAAAAAAAAGCAGGAATTTTTTTCAGATTTTTTTTCTATAAAAGTAAATTCTGCATTACTTAGAACCTTTTTTTTTTATTATCAAAACTAATTTAATCTCTGCAAAAATATTAGTTTTAGGGCTATTCAAAATGGCTGAAAATCAAACAGTGTACTTCACGCTTGAACAGAGGTCTGTCAACAGATTTTTAGTGGATGAAAAGTGCAAACAATGCACAATTTACATAAGAATGTGTGATGTGTTCGGAGAAGAGTTTTTAAGACCCAAAATGTTTACAAATTGGATACAACATGGGTTTGCCACAACAAGTCTAAGTTAGAACGACTGTCCATGAAGTGTAAACACACTGACTATCTGTTAAAGTAAAAGTCCCGGGCGCAGCAGTCAGAAAAAAAGGTTTATGCCGTCAGTCTTCTGGGACACGAAAGGACCTATAAACTTTGATTTTCTTTAAAAAAACATCCCATGTAAACTCTGCTTCCTATCACCAATTCCTTTGGTAAAAAAATCACTTTATCACTTATAGAATGAACTTTGTATTTGAGAGTGCACGTAAAATTTCTGAAGTTCAATCTTTGCAACTTTTAAATAATTCTCCTATGTGTTGTTTTTTGATTGAAAACACTAGTTTAAGTTTTGTTTAACCTGTTTTAAGTCTTTGTACTCGGTTTAATAAGGAGTCGCTCTTAACTTTACGGTTATCGTCTTTAGAAATAATAGTTACAATGGAGGTTTGGTTTCTTTGTTTAATGACATATCAACTTTAAATTTAAAGTCATACCCATCTTTATAAAAGCACAGTAGAGGTACTAGTTCATCAATTGTTGGTGGGATAAGGGAGTGTACTTTTCCCCTGGATATTTGTCTAAAACCGAATGTTATGGCACAACTGAAATTTGAACTGGCTTACTACAATGACGTAGTTCAGTATGTTAGCCTCTACGCCACAACAACTCCCACTTCAATGGGAGTGGAGTGATAGCTTGTGAAAGAAAGACAAATTGATAAAATAATTTCTTTAAGCATATCGAACCAATATTCATTTGGATTTTTTGAATGTTTTGGGAAAGATAGAGATCCAATCATGTATTATTAAGTTATATTTAAAAAAAAAAAGTGTTTAGTCATATTTTGCGTCCTAGAATTTTTTTGTCTGTCTGCCTGACCCACTCCTAATATTTCGAGGCCATGGGGGACTGTTTCTGGGCCAGTGACTTCTCAGATGGGTGGTTACCCTACCACTCTCACTACCATTTATCTAATACATGATTATTTGCATAATAATTTTCATATAGTTCTGTCGTGGGGTGGATAGATAACGCTAAAAGTATACAGGGGGTGTCCTCGTGGTGTAATGGTTAAAGCGATGGACTGCGGAATCGTAGTACGCGAGTTCGTACTCCAGTCGCGCTATTACGTTCACTTTCGGGCAAATACCCTTGGGAAAGGTATGAACCCCCTTATCCTCTCAGCTATGGGTTAAATAGTACCACTACTGTTCTTCTAGGAGAATGGCTTTGGCATTAAATAACCTACAAAGGTTGATATGCCATTAAACAAAGAAACCAAACCAAACCTAAAAGTATACAACATTGAGGAGCAAGAATCCCTAACCCCACCAAAAAAAAAAAAAAGCAAAAAGATAATGGGGTGTCCTGGGTATGATACTAAACTCCATCTGGTGGTGAGGCTCTAATTCTGGAGATCTAGGTAGTATCTCTAAATTACCATTACTAACAGTTCCTCTTTGATACGGAGGAGTAGTAGCAACCTATTACTCGAAAAAATCTGTTAAAAATTATTCGTATTCGACAGAACTATACGCCAAAAAAAAAAAAAAAAAGAAGAAACTAGACAAAAAAAATCTAATTTATACCTACAATTAAGGTGACTCTCTCACATGATATAAAATATCTTTGGTTGATTAGCTGTTTATATCAATCTATTAATAAAAAGAAATCTAGCAATTATATCTAATGATGTATTTTATAGAAAACATCCAATCATCAATTTTTGTAAAATTACAAGAGTAAGTACGTATACACTTAATAGAATGACCCAGTTTAAAATAATAACATCTTTCAGAAATATGACATTTTTCAGAAATATGACATTTTTCAAAAATATGACATTTTTCAAATTATAACATTCTTCAAAATATTTTATCTGTATTTTTATATAAACAATAACAATGACTTTCAAAACTGTTTTTTTCAAAAGTTTGCGTGTGAGAAAAATACACTTCACTCCAAATTATGTCTTCTACCTTTCCCCATATACTTATTTGCAAATTCTCCCTTTTTCAGGATGAATTTATTACACTATAACAAGGAAAGAATTTCTTGAGAATTTTCCTTAGTTATTAAGAATGAAACTCATGAGGATTGCTGCATGGAATGTACAGCTCATAAGTATTTGAACAACACAAAACCTACTTTTATTGCCTACGATGGGAATCGTCGACAATTTTCAGCTGGGAAGGATTCTAGAGAGCTGAGGAGACTTGCTGTCACTCAAACTTCGGTGAAAAACCACCAATTAAAACTAATGTGAAAAACTCTCAAAAATAGAATAATGATAGTAATAGTAAAAAAGCGATCACCGTCAAAAATGCAGAGATGAAAGAAAAAAATTAAACAAATAAAACCCCCCCAAAAAATACCAAAGGAGAACAAAAAACAGTGAAACCAGGGATGGAATTTGGCAGAGAAAAATATGTCAAGCTAAGAATGAGAAGTGAAAAACGACAAATAAGGGAAGGAACGAAAGTATCCGATAAAAAAAAGAAAAGAAAAAAAGAATAAAAAACAGAACACTCGGAGAAAACGAAGCTTACAAATACTCGGGAATACTGGAAGCGGACACCGACAAACAAGTGAAGAGGAAAAAAAAGATTTAAAAAGTGTATCTCTGGATAACGGGATAACTACTCTGAGCAAAAGTACATAACAGAAATCTCCTCAAAGAGATAATCACTTGGGCTGTCCCCTCTTACGATACTCGGGATTATTCTTGAAGTGAACGAGGTAAGAACTTCAAGGAATGGATCAGTGAACAAGAAGACACATGACGATACATAAAGTCTTTCATTCCCGTGATGGTATAGACAAACTATATGTGTCAAGAAAAGAAGGAAGAGGCAGCATTGAGATAGCGTCGAGGCATCGATACGACGACTCGAAGACAATAGAAAAATGAGCTAAGAAAGACCAATTACAGCGACCAAAAACAACGCAGACCACACAAGGATTAACGGAACAACAATAACTAGAAAACAAAAATTGGAATAAAAACAACAGTATGGATATTTCAAGTGACAAACAAGCAAAATCCTACACCAGATGACTTGGTCATGTCTAAGAAAGGGAAACCTTGAGTGTGAAACTGAATCTTTTCTAATAGCAGCAAAAACAACGTCATATGGATCAACAATGCTAAAGCCAAAATAGCTAAGACGCAACAAAATAGCAGATGTAAGTTATGTGGTAATAGAGACGAAACAATTAATTACACAATAAGCGAATGCAGCAAATTAGAGCAAAGAGAGTATTAGACAAGACACAACTTTGGCGGGAAAGGTGATTAACTTGGAATTGTACATGAAATTGAAATTTAGCCATATAAACAAATGGTATTTGCACAAACCGTAATCCATCCTGAAGAACGAGATGCATAAAATTCTCTGGGATTTTGAGATATAAAGAGATCATCTAATCTCGGCCAGACGACCAGACCTAGTACCTGTCAAAAAAAAAAAAAAAAAGAAAGAGAACCTGCCGAATAGTGGACTTTGCCGTCCAGGTAGACCACAGAGTAAAAATGAAATAAAGCGGAAAGTGAGATGAATACCTAGATTTTGCAAGTGAACCCCACCCCAAAAAAAAAAACAGGGAACATGAAGATGACGGTGATACCAGTTGTAATTGGTGCATTTGGAAAAATCCCCAAAGGAGACAGAAAAAATTAGAGGACAAGAGGAGACCAATCAGATTATAGCATTATTAAGAATGCTGAGAAGGAGACTTGAGGAGATTTGCTGTCGCTCAAATTCCAGTGGATAAACATCAGCTAACGCTGATGTGAAAAATTCTCAAAGGAATAATAATAATAATTATAATAATAAGGGCCTGGAGGATTTGGGAGTCGGCAGACGAGTGGGGACCATCTAAACGACAGCATTATTGAATATGGCCAGAATACTGAGAAGAGTCCTGGAGACTTGAGGAGACTTTTCTCACTCAAACCCCGGTGAAAAACCATTAGCTGACGCTGATGTGAAAAACTCTAAAAGAGTATATAATAACAATAATAATAATAATAAATTTGACCATACTACCAAATGGTATATACACAGACCAGAATCCGTCCCTTTTTTGGCTGGGAGTGGGTCTTATACCTCTGTAAGGGTAAGTGAAAGTATTCTTAGCCTCACTGACGGAGCATAAATATTTTTGATACACTTTAATAGTTCCTATAAATGTGAGATATTTGACTATGCAATGCTTCAGTAAATATTCGTAACATTATATATATATATATATATATAATGTCAATATACATCTGTTAAAAAAGAGCGACATATAATTTCTCCTGTCAATAGAGCTAAAAAAGTGACGAGTCATTGTGTCTGTTATTGATTTTGACTTGCAGTGCTCAGTATAAATTTCTAATGTTAAAAGAACTTGCTATGCTTTTCCAGATCAACGTAATGGTTGTTTGTGAAG
>OY757937.1:42588618-42663618 GCA_963585895.1 Sepioteuthis lessoniana
TCTGTCTGTATCTCAAAATCCCAAAGAATGTTATGAATTTCATTGTCTTGGACTGATACTATATTTTCGTTTGGTGAAATTTCAATTTCTTGCACAATTCCCAGTGGATCACCTCCTCCACCTAGACATGTCTTATACTCCTTTTGCGCTAGTTAGCTATATTGCTTATTATAAGAGTAATAGTTTCGTCTCAATTACCACACAATCTATACTTGTTATTCTGTTGGAAATTATCGATTTATCATCATCATCATCATGTCGTGCCGCTAGCACGGATATCCCTGACCCCCTCTTGCCACTTCTCTCTATCATTCATCGCATCTGGCTGGTCTTCAGGGCTACATCCCGTAGCCTCACATAGCTGCTGTATGCATGTTCGAGCTGGTCGTCCTGTTTTTGCTTGGCCATATGCGGGGGTCCATAGGAGTACATCACTGATGAGTTCATCCTTGCTTCTCCAGCAGCGTCCTGCGTGTCTGGTTCGTCTAAATTGGATAGTTTTCGTGATGGGAGGCAGGTGGCCGTAGAGTTGGTGCCTTGTGGGGTGTTGCCACTAGGACTTATTCAATATTGCTCGCAACATTCTTGTGTAATTACCGTCTAGCTTCTTCTTCGGCCGTTTAGTTAGCGTCCAAGTGGTGCATCCAGTTACTTGAAACCATATAATTGTGAATAAACAATTGATATAGCGTGTTTATACAGGACATTGGCATATTGGTTAGAGTGTTCACCAATGGTCCGGGAGATCTGGGTTCAATCTCAGGTCAAGTCATACCAAAGACTCAAAAATGGTACTTGATGCTATCTTGCGTAACTCTCAGCATTATAAGGTAAGGATCAAGGGTAAAGTGGAGCAATCCAGAGAAAGGAGTAGCGCTCTCCCCTACACCCTGGTGTAGCAGCTATCGAAAAGGGAGCCTTCGGGTCACCCTCAACTACGATTGCCAACTTTACTTTACTTACTTATAGTGTGTCTCAATATTCATGGGGCCCATCTGACTGCTAATAACTCTACTGATAATAATGTTGTGTTCTTTTTGTTTCAGATTTAAAAATAATATCATATAACAAATATTTATCCTTTATCACAATGTATTGAACCGAAAGAGAAAAATATGTTGCGTAACTACTTATTTGGAGACAAAATCATTCAACCTGTCTCAAAATATACGCATCCCATTAATATGATAATGAATTATTACTGAGAAAAGAAACTCAAAAAAAGAGTGCATGTCCTGGAATATAAAGACAATTTTCTCTAATTCTTCTCAAAGGATACATTTTTTTACCGGACCGTCATTGTGCTTGTCTCAGTAATAAATCATTATCATATTAATAGGTTGTATCTATTTTGAGATACCCTTTATCATGGATAGTTACAATTGATTATTATCCTTATTTATTTGAAGTAATATAATTGCTGAAGAAAGAACAAAGTCGGCATCAAATATTATGACAATGTTTGTCTAGTCGTAATCAACCAACCAACCAACCAACCAACGAAAAATTTCCTGAATGATTTATCTGTTTAGTTAAATGTTGGATTTTAATCAACTCTGTATATTTTCTTTTTATTAAAACTTTTCGCAGCCATATTTTTAAAAAAATCCGGGGGCTCTTTGCGTCAAATTTTCTGGGGAAAAACCAACTGATTCCAAAATGTTACTTTCAACCAATGACTGGTCAGAAACTTAATGCACATGTTATGAATTGGTGTTAGAAAGCCTCGCGTAGAATATTGTACTTTGGCCTCGGCTCTAGTGTTTAAACATAGAAATTGCAATGTAATATTAAGATTTGAGGACGAAGAAAGATTTATAATAAAACTTATAAAGAGAGTAAAGAGTTACTGTTACGTGGAGAGATTGTTTGTTTGTTTGTTTGGAATATCAACCTTTGTAGGTTATTTAATGCTAGATCCATTTTTATACAAGTAAACAGTTATATTTCAAACAAGACAGTTTAGCATACAAAAACAATTCCATTTCAAGCAAACCAGTTTAGCATAAGTACACAGTTTAGTTTTATTTGACCCTTAGATAGGACCCTATCAGGTTCTACTACTCCAATTCAGAGTGGATATGGGAGCGATGGCAATGAAGGAGTACTCTGCATTCCCCAAAGCTGGAACCTCATCATCAGATTGTTTAGGGTCATATCCAGACCCTCGTTGAGGGGCGGTCTTACTCTTCTGCAGAGAAGCAGTTGGTGTATTCTACAGCCCACCAGCCGATTGGGCAAATAGGGAGATTGGAGAAGTTAGGATTAATTTTTTTACAAGACTTCTATATAACCGATGGACGCTAACTAAACGCATGGAGAAAAAGCTTGACGGCAATAACACTAGAATGCTGCGAACAATATTGAATAAATCCTGGAGGTAATACTCCACAAAAAGCAGCTATACGGCCACCTACCACCCTTCTTAAAAACTATCCAAGTTAGACGAACTAGACATGCGGGATACTGCTGGAGAAGTAAGGATGAACTCATAAGCGACATATTCCTGTGGACACCTTCACATGGACGAGCAAAGGCAGGACGACCAGCTAGAACCTATACGTAACAGCTCAGTGCCGATACAGGATATAGCCTTGAAGACCTACCGATATACTATAGCCACCATCAACGCCATGTGCGAAATAGACATATAATGTTCATAACGATAGAACATAATGAACATAGGAATTTTGAAATTCGAAAACACGTAACGACTTGTTTGTTCAGGTACGAAACCTTTTTATTACTTTTGAGTTAAACGTTTGGACACAAGGAGAGAGACACAATCTTTTTATGTTGGCTTCTTCATCTGGCCCCTATCTCGTGCGGCACCCATAGCGCACAAATTCGTCTCGCCTCCGTGAGCTCCAAAAGTCGACCGTCTTCGTCCAGTGTCTAGTCTAAACTCTCCAACTTTCTTTCAATTCTCCACAAACCTCTGCGCGCTTCCGGTGCGTGACGTCACTCGTACTCCGTCACCCGTTTCGTCTCTGACTATTGTGACATCTCTGCGTGACACCTCCATGCCCCCGCGCGCGCCCGCGTTAACACCTGCCTCAAGGTTGCACCTAACTAACCCATGTGCTGAGCCGAAAGGTTCTCAGCCTAACTAAACTGAAAAGCATGAACCGAAATCCCTTGGCTATTACGTTACACCGAGATAAATGGACGATAGAGACAAGTGGCGAGAGAGGGCCAGGGAGATCCGTGCTGGCAGCACGAAATGATGATGATGATGATTTTACAAGAAAGAAGAATGAGAGAAGATCTAATTGAAACTTTCAAAATAATTAATAAAGTTTCTAATTATAGTAGACATTCTTAATATTTCACCTCAAATCGGAAATTTACTGTCAAGGCTGATTTTAAAATCTAGGTCTATTAAATTGTTTGTTTTTTTTTGTGAAAAGCGCGATATCTTTATGGAACAAATTGTCTAATCAGATAAAAACAGCAATTGTGTAAAAGAAAATTTAAGATTGAATAGAATGATTTCTGATAAAATGGTAAAAAGAATTTTTGCGGGCATTTTGGGGAACTATTGGACGAATTACTTAACAGAATTTGATCTGTATATAGATAATGTAGGAACATTGTATATGTTCTGTTGATAATGAAAAGTAAAATAATTAGGGCGATAATTAATTATATTAATTATTTCATTGATAATTAATCATATTAATTATCTTATTATTTAGTTTGGTCAGGAATTAAATAAAAACATAATGAAAGTGTGTGATGTGTGATGATCATGATGATATGACGCAATGACTTAGTGCCATGACGCCACATGATATACTTAATTTTAGAATATATTCTTGTTAATATTAGAGAATTTTGAAAACTTGTCAATTGTTGGATGAGTTTGAGAGTGAGGATTGAGTTAGAGTTGAGACAGAGTTAATATCAACGAAGTTCTTCGGGGCAGCGACAGGGGCTGGGTGACTGTGTAGTGGCAAGTGTTCCTCTATTCATACCCACATACAAGTTCTCTGTCTCTGTCTCTGTCTCTCTCTCTCTCTATCTATCTATCTTGTGCTTCGATGACTGCTATAAACTGTATGCAGTCTAAATAATAATAACACATTTTCGTATCTGGAACAGCTGAGTCGCCCAGTATTTCAAGAAGGGTAACATCTAAAGATGTTCGAGATGGTGCCATGGTGTTACACTTTTCACATTCGGTACCGTTAAAAGCATTTTATTGCAGTATGAAGATTTATCTTTTTTACGGTTGATGTGAAAAGAGGGTAAAAAGGAGAGATGTCCAAGAAGACAAACAAACAAACAAATACTTCTGCTACTAAAAATAATAATGATAAGTACAAGACTAGGCTTGATTGGGTGGCGAAGGTGATCTACTGGGAATTGTGCAAGAGATTATGAATTGACCATAATACCAAAGGTTTATGAACAAAGACATATGGCCGAGCAAAAGCAGGACGACCAGCTCGAACATACATACAGCAGCTATGTGAGGATACGGGATGTAGCCCTGAAGACCCGCCAGAGGCGATGAACGATAGGGAAAAGAGGCGAGAGAGGGTCAGGGATATCTGTGCTAGCGGCACGACATGATGATGATGATGATGATGATGAACAAAGAATCTTCCCAAGAGAATGAGAAGCCTAAAATTTTCTGAGATTTTGATATATAAATGGATCACCCAATTCCTGTCAGAAGATTAGACCTTGAGTTAATAAACAAGGAAAAAGAACTTCTCATATTGTGAATTATGCTATTTCACTGGAAAATTAAAGAAAGGGAGAAGAGAGACAAATACTTGGATTTTGTCTGAGAGCTGAAAAACTAAAGAACATAAGGGTGATCATGGTACCAATTATAGGTAGTGCACTTGGAACGGTTCCCTACAGCCTGGAATAAAAACTTGAGGAATAGGAAATTTGAGGAAGAATCGTGGCCATCCAAACCAGAAGATTTTTTAAAACGGCAAGAATACTAAGAAAAGTCTAGAAGAGATGTGGCGGCTTGCTGTAACTCATTCTTCTATGGAATACAATTATCTAACACTGATGTGAAAAAGTCGCAAGGAATAAATAACAATATTTACATGGAAATTACATCTGATTTGAGGGTTTGGTTATTGTCGTACACTACTGTGAGCGGATTAAAATCTAAATTTTTGTAATAACCAATAATATCTGAAACATCTAGATCAAAAAATGGTCGGTAATTTCCCTTACATCTGGCTCGGAATCATACGTCATTTCTCTCAGAAACCCGCAAAGTACGAAATAATTGATATAAATTGCTGCCACGAATTTCTATGGCAGTAGTCTGAGGGAAAAGTTCAGCAAATAAAATCAGATTTAGTCTCAAATTAACAAAAAAATCCTCTGCAACGTTTTCACCAGCTGGTGGAAAAGAATTAAAAACAGAAGGTAGTATAAAATTCTACTATGGTTACGCGCGGTACAGTATTAGAAATTCGACTATAGTTGCACACAGCATGGATTTGAAATTCGACTATATGTAGCGTTATCACTGACTACTTCCTGGCAGCAACACCCCACAAGACACCAACTGTACGGCCACCTGCCCCCTATCACGAAAACTATTCAAGTTAGGCGAACCAGACATGCAGGACATTGCTGGAGAAGCAGAGATGAACTCATAAGAGATGTACTCTTATGGATCCCCACACATGGCCGCGCAAAAGCAGGACGACCAGCACGAACGTACATTCAGCAGCTATGTGAGGATACAGGTTGTTGTCCTGAAGACCTACCTAGGGCGATGAACGATAGGGAGGAGTGGCGAGAGAGGGTCAGGGATATCCGTGCTGCCAGCACGATATGATGATGATGATGATGATGACTTCGGTGATGGCTGGTCGACAGATAAAGAAGAAAAAAACAACTCGTTTTAAACGTTAGGACATTCTTTGCTTTATCCTCTCCATTGAGTCTGTGAAGTGTGGATCAGGAAGAAATGGATAACGGACCCAACGAGCAGCCTGGCTTCTTTATTTCTTTAAGAATAGGACTCCACACATCCCAGGCATCGAAAGAAAGAAAAAAAGAAAGAAAGGAAAAGGTCGTCTCATATTGGATTTCGCAGAACAACCCCATAAATTCCGACTTGAGTGGGTGACATCATCTGGTCACCACCTGTCACCATGGAGATAGTGACCTAGTCAAAACTCAGTCTGGGTAATTGACCAAACATTTCTTTTTACACCTGGTCCACTGGACAAGATGATGAACTTTCTCAAATCATCTTTTTTCCGGTTTTTGTTTTTTTTCTAATAACGTATCTATTTATGCTCCGGTAGAATTTACTTATAATGTTATATATATATATATATATATATATATATATATATATGTGTGTGTGTGTGTGTGTGTGTCTGCGTGTGTCTGTCTGTGTGTGAGAAAGGTATGAGGTTTAATCAGACAGATATGTTGTATAAAGAAAACGGAAAGAAAAATACATATAAATGGATGTGATAAGATTTATTAATAACTTAATTCCATCTTCATTAGTTCTACCGACGCGTTTCGACAGGATTGTTTAAGACATGAATTTAAAATAGTGGTTTGAAACTAATACAGAAAAATATTCGAAAAATATTTGAAAATGTTACGTCAAAAACGTAAATTTAGCGTCTATCAAAAGTCGGTTTGTATATGTGGAGAGAGAAGAATGAAAGAAGAAATTAGGGGAAAGACGGAAGAAAGAAAGAGGGAAAGATAAGTGAAAGCGGGATGAAAGGGAAAATACTCGAAAATTATTCGAAAGTCTTACATCATAAAAGGTTAATTTTTAAACAAGTTAAGGAGAAACATGGCATCTATATAGCGTCCATGTTTCTCCTTAACTCGTTTAAAAAATGACGTAACATTTTCGAATATTTTTCGAATATTTTCCTCTATTCGTTTCAAACCACTATTTTGAATTCACAAATCCCACCCAGACGATTACAAACACCCTTTCTTCCTGACATTTTCGTCATTTCATGTCCGAAACAATCCTGTCGAAACGTGTCGGTGGAACTAATATAGGTGGAATTAATTAATAAATCTTTTCTCATTAATTATATGTATTTTTCTTTTCGTTTTCTTTATACAACATATATAGATATATAAGTATGTGTGTGTGTGTATGAGTGTGTGTATACTAAGCATTATATATATGTATATACGATGTGACACAAGTTCAATTTTTAGTAGGTTTGAATTCAGAGATTTTTTTTCAAGAAGGGTTGCAAAGGAGCTAAATAGAACTGTTTTACATTTAAACTGTGTGCAAACAAATAACTTATGTTGAATTGAATTCTAAGAAACAGAACTCTTTGACCATTAACTGTGTATAAACAAATGACTTTTAAATTAACTTGTTGGTGACACAGGACAATTAAAACAATTAAATTGTATGCAAACGAATGTTTGAGTGTTAAATAGCAATAATTGAAACTTTTCGACTGTGTGTTTAAATTGAATAATTGGTATTACATAGTTATTCTTGGAACAATTTGAGTGCATGATAATGAATGAATAGTGTTAAATGGAATTGGTTTTAAATAGCAGTACTAGAAATTAATTCACTGTCTGAAAACAAATGTTTAATGCTGAATAGAATTACTAGTGTTTGATAGCAATAATTAAAAACATTTAACTGTGTTGAAACAATAGCAATACTAGAATGCAAAGAAATCGATTCTATCTCATTTAAAAATAAAAATTACCTACAAGCTATGTATGCAAAGAAATGACTTATGTTAAATTGTGAAAATTATACAGCAACACTTGCAAAATTTAACTGTATAATAAAATATTACCTGAGGCACGTTTAGAAATGTTATCTACAAAATGTGTTTACAATTCATATATATTTAATATATACGTATTAAGAGGATTTTGCATTAAATAAGCAACAGGTGTTGATATGCCATAAAACCCAACCCAACCAAATCTAGAGGTTACACATCTAGGAACTTATCAAGTTAAAAGTTGCATAATTTTAAGCGACTTCTCCCTGTCGATTGAAGGAAAAAATAATGAAAGAAGGATGCAAGACAACGAAACCAAACAGGGTATATAGGTAATTTCTGCCAAGGCTTCTTTTAATTATATTTGACACTAACTCTAAATTTAAACGGCTACTTACAAACGTATAAGACACTGCATTACCAAGTTGGAAAGGAGTATGAGATGAAACTTTTTGCTTATAGGGCGCCAAATTTTTCTTCTCTTTTCTTTGAGTGCATGTATATAAGTATATTTAAATGTGTGTTTGTGTGAGAGTATTTGTTCTTGTGTGTCTGTGTCTGTGTGTGCGCACGCGGGCGTGCGTGTTCTCTTCAAATTCTGAAAACTTTCCAAGTGTCACCATGGAATCGTATTAAGATGACTATTTTTGAATGGAATCTAACGTTCTTTGGAAATAATCTCTTCGAATGTCTTCCGTCTAGGTAAATGAAATTTATCGTATTCTTTGACAGTTAATGAAATGCGACATTTCCTGGACACTGTCGTCAAATAAATAAATAAAAAAATAACACAAAAACGAAACAAAACAAAAAACAGATTTTCCATCTGAAACCTGAGTGGAAATTTCTGATTTTTTTCAGATTTTTTTCTTCCGAAACAACCCTAAAAAACAATTTCTTTTTTTTTTGTTTTTTTGTTATTTAAAAGAATATTATAGAAGAGATATGAACTCAGTCTTAAAATTATGCACTCTCATTGAGGGCCATTAAAATCTCTTATATACTTTCCTAAAAACTTTGTGTTCCTTGTTAGGTAGCAAAATCTTCAAGGAGACAAAGCCTGTAATAAAAACACGCAGAAAACATAACTTCCCGCCAAAATTCTCTCTAAAGCAAAGCATCGTTGAGCTTACTCACTACTTATATTAGCGACCTCCTCGGAATCGTAGATATTGTTCCAGATTAAGCCAAACTTCCTTCATTATAACATCGTGTCTGATTGAACGATTGATTGATTTTAACAGCATGTCAACCTCTCTTGGATTAATTTATGCAAGACGTCAGAGAATTGCGTTCATTGTACACTAATATTTATATTTTTGTGTAGTTTCTTGAGAATTTTCCACATGGTTATATATCAAGTATTTCTGTCTAATACAAATAATTTGCACACAGTTGTATGGTTTCAAATATTTCTATCTAATACTAAAAATTATATGTCTCCAAGTAATTATTTTTATCTAAAAATAGTAATTTGTGTGGACACTTAAATGGCAGCCCAGTCAGCTTGGACTGGAGAGTACACCGGATGCATCTCTGCAGAGATGTAAAACCCCATCCCCACAACGAGTATCCTTGACAAGACATTAAACAATCTGGTGGTGAGGCTCCAGTAATGCTGAGGCTTTAGGAAACCCAGAGTACCCCTTCATTGCCATCGCTCCCAGGTCCATTCTGGACCGGAATGGTAGCACTTGATAAGGTCCTATCTATAGGAGGTGCCCGTGGTGTAATCGTTATCGTTGCAGGAAATGGACACGGCGACTCGAGTTCAAATCCTGGACGAGATTGATTGCATTTCACATAGCACTAATACCCTTGGGAAAGGTATGAATCCAATTATTCTCCCGCCAGCTATGGGTAAATAGTAGGGCAGACTAGGTTCTTCAGCCTTGGTGAGGCAACTAGTCTAGGAGAAGGAAAACTCTGAATTCAAACCTGTTAAACTTCGCTTAAGAAAATTGACCTTGCGTCATATCCTGCCCGAGCGGAGGGGTTGGGTAAATATGATAAGGTCCTATCTATAGGTCAAGTAGAATATAAAAGATATAAATATTAATGTACAATGAACGCAGTTCTCCGACGTCTTGGCATAACTGTTTGACAATTTAAACTAAGAACAAACAAATTATTTATACTAAATTGAATTGTTTTAAATTGAACTGTTTGATCATTTAACTGGGTGTAAAGAAATGAGTGATGTTTAATTGAAGTATTGGTAATACATAGTAATACTGGGAACGATTTAACTTTGTTTACTAATGCTAAATTGAAATGTTAGAAATAGAACTGTTTGATTATTTAACTGTGTGTATTAACAGAATGTGTTTACTAATAAAACCCAAACCAAAATAAATTCTATATATTTAATGTATATGTATAAAGGGGATTTGGCTTGACATTACCTACAATGGTTGATATGGCACAAAACGAAACCAAACCAAATCCAATATATTCGATGTATATGTATGATAATGATGGAGGTGCCCGTGGTGTAATGGTTATCGTCGTAGGAAATGGACACGGCGACACGAGTTCAAATCCTGGACGATACTGATCGCATTTCACATAGCACTAATATGAATCCAATTATTCTCCCTCCAGCTATGGGTAAATAGTAGGGCAGACTAGGTTCTTCAGCCTTGGTTAGGCAACTAGTCTAGGAGAAGGAAAACTCTGAATTCAAACCTGTTAAACTCCGCTTAAAAATTGACCTTGTATCATAACCTGTTAAACTCCGCTTAAAAATTGACCTTGTGTCATATCCTGCCCGAGCGGAGAGGTTGGTAAATATAAATATATATGTATAATAAAGATTTGTCATTAAATAACTAACAATTCTTGAGATGGCAAAAAAAAACCAAACCAAAACAAATTCTATATATTTAATATATATGTATAAATAGGATTCGGCATTAAATAACCTACAATAATTGATATAAAACCAAACCAAACAGTTAAATAGCTTCAAGTAACTATTAATAATATAGCTTAGTAAGCAATTATATCTTCAAGTAACAATTTTAAATACACTGTACGTTCATATCTAGAGGTTTTGTCTGGTTGTTTATTAAGAGGTTGTCTTGCACGTAGCCCATATGCTAAATTGAATTCCTTGAAATAGAACTGTTTTGACATGTAACTGCATACATGTAACTGAAAAAGAAATGTTTTTGACATTGAAACTGTACTTACGCTAAACTAGATTGTTTGAAATAGAACTGTTTTGACATTTAACTGTGTGTGGACAAAAACTATACTCATACAAAACCGTTCTTTTGTATAAAAATGGATTTGGCACGAAATAACCTACAAAGGTTCATATACCAAAAATCCAAACAAACAAACACACAAAAACACACACTCACATAAACATAGACATCGAAAGAAACACACACACATAAGCACACGCCCACACAAAAACACACACACACACAGTCACAGAAATACAAACGCATACACACACACGCACGCACGCACTGACTTGATGTACTCAAATCTTGCCTGTATTATAAAATTGTAAGAATTTCAAACAAAATTTGGTCAACCAAATATACATGCATTTTGAGCTGTTGGTGACAACAACAATAAAGAAACCAATATGCAAAAAAAAAAAAGAAGTTGGCAATAGAATTAAAATGCACATATGCTATTAAGCAGAATAGTTCAGAAACTAAAACAAAAATTACTCCCTTTTTTGTTTTCCTGTAACTAAAAGTTTCACGCGCCTTATAATACAATCAGTTGGCAAGAGAAAAATAGACGCAAAGTCAAGAGCGATAACTTTTAAGATAGGTTAAAAGCTGTACGATAGGTGTCTAAAATGTGTAAACTGTGACGGCAAATTGACTAAAATCCCAAAACGGGACTTTATTTTCGCACGTGTGAAGACGGGGCAGGTTGGCACTTGATCCCCTACAGAAATAAGTCCTGTTCAGAGTTCTTTTCTCAGGCAGATAAGAACTGGCATATTACGTGAGGGAATAATTTAGGGCCAGACTGGCCACCGCTGGCAAAGGGGTCCAATTTTCACACGATCACACACCCACCAGGCTGCTAAACTTCTTTCCCTTTGGTAATAGAAGAATACGGGCCTATAGGTCTTAGTTGTAATAATATTAATGTTGTTGTAGTAGTCGGCAACTCCGGTTTCCCGTGTGATACTTTAGGAATTAATAGGACAGTTCTAAGCAAGATAATGTAAGGCGAATAGAAGCTGAAAGGAAAGCATGAAATAATAACATAGACCACATGGTAAAAATGAAAATACATAGGTTCTTTACTACGGTTATATATATATATATATACGTTCAAAGTGTCAAAAATATATAATAGGATAGTCCATGAATATAAATGTCTTTTCTTGGCTTTTATCCTTTTTCAAATTGAGAGATAGAGTGGTAAACAAAATTTGGGTGTAAAGGAAAAATGTCCCAAAGTTACTTATCTTATTTTTTTGACGGGGTTCCACTGGAGAATTTTCTTCTTTCACGGGCTAATAGACTTAGTACTGTTTTTAATACTGGCTCGAAGGATTTTGGAGTCCTTCGTGTCTCAGTTAGTCTTTTGTCTTTAGCCCGGAGTAAAATGGCTATCGTCCGTCTGCTCAAAAAAACTTTCTCTTACTTTAGTGGTTTTTAACACCAAGAAAAAACAAATAAATTCTATGGCATAACAACTACATACACTCAGAGACACACACTCATAAATACACACACTGATCCAGATTAAAACAACAAAAAAGCTTTATAGCACATCAAATGTCAAAGAATAATTCGGGAAGAGAAAGTGCACCCATTAAATAGGATACAAAACATACTCTTGGAAGGAAAGCGAAGAAGAGAAGAAAAGGGAAAAGTAGAGAAAGAGACAGCCAACACCAACATGAAATTAAAAGAAACGTCCACTTTATCAAAACAGTGACAACGATATGAACCAAACACCACACAGGAAAAATCATTAAAAGTTCTCTGAAGAAAGCAAGAAACTAGAAACACGTGTAAGATCTAAACAAATAATTTCTAAAAGAATATAAATCTCTTTGTGAACCTATTCATATTAAAATAATAAGGTTTTTCTCTCTTTGGAACTACACTAAAAGAAAATCATATTTTTACATATACATACACATATTTACCAACCCCTCCGCTCGGGCAGGATAGGACGCAAGGTCAATTTTTAAGTGGAGTTTAAGAGGTTTGAATTCAGAGTTTTCCTTCTCCTAGACTAGTTGCCTAACCAAAGCTGAGGAACCTAGTCTGCCCTACTATTTACCCATAGCTGGAGGGAGAATAATTGGATTCATACCTTTCCCAAGGGTATAAGTGCTATGTGAAATGCAATCAGTCTCGTCCAGGGAACTAGAGTTTCACGTGACCATAGAAAAAAGCCAGGAAACTTATTGAAAGCACTTCGTAATATTTCTTTCTTTATTGACAGAAGAATTTAATCAGACTAAACATTTTTTGCGTTTTTCTACATTCTAGCAATTGAAGAAAAAGATAAACTAATGGAGAAGGTAAAAGTTATTAAGGGAGGGAAAAGAATCGAAAAACAAGAGATAGATAAGGAAAAAACAAGGTGGGAAATAGATATAGGCTTGAGTGGTGGTGGTTGGGGTTAATTTGAGTTTTGACATTGACTGTTTAGGTAGATGGTCATAGCTTGGTGGAACCAAAGTGTATCGGGTTTTATCAGAGTTTTGACCTGACAGAGGAGGATTGATTCCAATATGAAAATGGGAAATATGAAGAGGGAGAGGTTTTAATAGCGAAGAAAGAAAGAGGAAAGAAGAAAGGGGGATTGTAGGGAGCAAGGGTTCAGGAGTATCCCGTTTTATTAAAGACATTGTGAATAATAGAGTGTATGAAAGGAAAGGAAAAAGAAAGAAAAAGATAAAAGAAGAAAGAAAGAAGAAATTAAAGAAAAAAGGTTCTCAATATGGTAGAATTGAATGTAAAAATATCTTAGTTTTTGCTCATTTTTTTACCCAATCTCTATTTTGATATTGTTTTCACATAACATAATGTCTGCTAAGAAGGGTGAAATCTGATAGAACTCGGAACGTTATTTTGGAAATTAGTGCAGATTCTAACAATTTGCGGGATCTTTTGCAACGCAAAATTTTTTAGTCAGATGAAGTTCTTCTGTTGAGAAAGAACGAAATATTACCACTAAACCCGTTGTAAGTGTTTGATCTATCTACTTTACCACTTATTTTCATCATCTTCTCAGATTCACTAAAAGCTAACATTTCTCCTTATATATATCCACACACACACACACACACACACACACACAGACATATATATATATATATATATATATATATAGTGTTTTTACAGTTTTTATATTTTAATATATAGAATATAACTGTACATCTTAATGAAATTGCCTAAATTTGTATTATATGATTATCTAAATTAGCGACAGTTTGTGAAATTGTTTTAATACTAATGTATCTTCTCCAACAAGTGGAGACTTCCTTGAAGGTCACTTTGAATTTTACATTTAAAATTTTAAAATATTGTTTATTTTCACAGCCGATCAGAATACCCAAAGCTATAAAATTGCAGAAATAATTATATATTCCCCATACCGAAAAATGTCTATCGAATAATTTGTCATTCCAAACAAAAACAGTAAACAACAAAAATAAAACACACACACACACACACACACACACACACGAATAAACACGTATATTTATATAAATATATTTATATATATATATATATGTGTGTGTGTGTGTGTATGTATTAGAAACTGAAAAAGCGTTGAATGCTAAATATAATCATCAAAAATTGACAAAGATGTCTTTAAAATTAAGTTATTAAACCACTGTATATTAAAATTAAAAGATGGGAAAAAAGTGAGAAAGTTGAATATATTATCAGAAAATTTTCCTTAAAATTACACCATGCTTAAAAGAAAAAAATCCTTTTAAAAAAACCTGAAGTTAATATTTATAGTAGAAGCGTATCGATGCCCAAATGTTGGAATAAGATTAATCATCATCATCATCATCATCATGTCGTGCCGCTAGCACGGATATCCCTGACCCTCTCTCGCCACTTCTCCCCATCGTTCATCGCCTCTGGTAGGTCTTCAGGGTTACATCCCGTATCCTCACATAGCAGCTGAATGTATGTTCGAAATGGTCGTTCTGTTTTTGCCCGGCCATATGTGGGGGTCCATAGGACTACATCCCTTATGAGCTTGTCCCTGCTTCTCCAGCAGTTTCCTGCAGGTCTGGTTCGTCTAACTTGGATAGTTTTCGTGATGGGAGGTAGGTGGCCGTATAGTCGGTGCTTTGTGGGGTGTTGCCGCCAGGACTTGTTCAATATTGCTCGCAGAATTTTTGTGTAATTGCCGTCTAGCTTCTTCTCCAGCCGTTTAGTGAGCGTCCATGTAGTGCATCCATATAGCAGTATCGATACGACCGCTGCCTGGAAGAAAGTAAATAGATATATTATAAATTTGCATTATGTTGATATGTGTGTGTAGTGTATTATGAATTCACGTTATGTATTCTGGATGTGTATCCCTATATTCTATCATCAAGTCTATGATAAATTAGTCTTATGTAAATCTATATGTGTGTCCCGACCTTGAATTATCTAATCCATTATGAATTCCTGTTATATTAATCATGGTGTGTGTCTTCAATACCAACCTCTAATCTTTTAATAAATTTGCATTATTTCAGTTTGGGTTGTACATCCTTATCTTCAATCATCTAGTCTGTTATAGACTAAAAGAATCATTGATTCGATTTTAGATTTTGAAAGAGTCTCGTTGCATTCCCTTTTGCGCTAATGCCCTTAGGAAATGACTTGTAAATTTGTATGTGACTCTTTAATTTCTATCGTCAAATCAATTATAAATTTGCATCATCCATGCTGGGTGTGTGTACCCTACTTTTATCTGGCCCAGTCGGCTGGGACTGTAGAATACATCAACTGCTTCACTGCAGAGGGGTAAGACCCCCAATGAGTGTCCTGGATATGACACAAGACAATCTGATAGTGAGGTTCCAATGATTCTGGAGCTAGGAGGAATGCGGAGCACCCCTTCATTGCCTTTGCTTCCAGGAATTATAGCACCTTATATCTATGGGTTAAATAGAACTAATTGCATATTTATGCTAAACTGAATTCTTTGAATTAGAACTGTTTTACTAAACTGAATAGCTTAAACGTTTTTGATAATTAAACTGTACTTACATTTAAACAGCGTGCTTATGCTAAACTGTTTTGTTTGAAATGAAACTGTTCTTGACATTGAAATTGTCCTTACACTAAATCAAATTGTTTTATACAGGACTATTTTGACATTTAACTGTGTGTAAATAAAATTTGTACTTTTACTAAACTGAATTAGCTGAATTAGAACTTTTTTGGCAATTAAACAGTGTACTCATGCTAAACTGAATTGTTTGAAATAGAGCTGACTATTTGCATAAAAATGGATTTGGCATTAAATAACTTACATAGGTTGATATGCCATAAAACCCAATCAACCAATTAACCTTTTATCACCAAGTCTATTATATAGATTTGCGTCATTTTAATCTTTATGTACGTGTCCCAATCTATCATCTACTCTTTTATAAATTTGAGTTAATTCAAACCGTGTGTGTGTGTGTCTATCCACCTTCGATTTTCTAATCTATTAAAAATTTGAGTTAATTTAGTGTATGTGTGTGTGTGTGTGTGTGTGTGTGTCCTCCTTCGATTATCTAATCTATTATAAATTTGCGTCAACCTTTCTGGGTGTGTGTCCCCACTCTCAATCACCTAGTCTGTAATAACTTTGAATGATGTAAATCACCGTGTGTCCCTACGTTCTATTATCTAATCCATTATAAATTAGCCTTATCTTAATGTCTGTGTCCCGACCTTCTATCACCAAGTCAATTATGAATTTTCATCACGTTAATCTTTGTGGGTATCCCCGCCTTTTATCATCAACTCTATTATAAATTGGCGTTATATCAATCTCTAGTTGTGTCTTCACCTTCTATCATCTCATCTATTATAAATCAAAAATAAAAAGAATCGGTCACCCAGTTCTGAATTCTAGACGACGTTCTTTGCGAATGCCTTTGGAAAATGCAAATATCCATCACATCTTCATTTCAGGCAGACTAGGTTCTCTAGTCTTCGTAAGGCAACAATGTCGGATTTGCTTAGAGATTGGATTTTCTTTCTCCTTGAGCAGTTGCCGTATCAAGGCTAAAGCATCCAGTCTGCCTAACTCTTTTACTTATTGCAGGGGGAACAGTATTACCCAATGGTTGTGAAATCATGAAATAATAAATATATACATATATATATATATATATATATATATAGTAAGTCAGCTTCCTTTTCAATTGCTAGGGGACGGCGCTACTCCATTCTCTGGATTGCTCCATTTTACCCTTGATCCTTACCTTATAATGCTAATTGTTAAGCAAGGCGGCATCAAGTAACCGTTTTTTAATCTTTGGTATAACTCGA
The DNA here is from genome assembly GCA_963585895.1 of Sepioteuthis lessoniana. Classification (NCBI taxonomy): domain Eukaryota; kingdom Metazoa; phylum Mollusca; class Cephalopoda; order Myopsida; family Loliginidae; genus Sepioteuthis; species Sepioteuthis lessoniana. Next base: position 42,605,855 of record OY757937.1, read on the forward strand.
CCTGGGATAGAAACATGGCGAACACTCTGCTCATTTTATAAATCTAACGAAAAAAATAAAATTCAGCAGTTCCATGATAAATTTTTTTCAGGTCTACAAAAATGACCTTCATCAGATGGAAATTAATTTATTTATGCTTTGAATACGATGGACACACCCCGTCCTGGTTTCCGGCAAGAAGAGAAAAAAAATTATTTGTTTGAATTATCATTATATGTTGATAAATATAATGTTTATGCTTTCCTCTTTTCTTATTTTAAAGAACCCGTTACTTATAACTTAAATTACTATTAATTTAAAAAAAAAACGGTAAATATCGGAAGGCATTACGAGTGAGTTGAAACCCTCATTTTCGGATTATACGAGGTGCATACGATAAGTTTCCAGACTTTTTTTCGTATGGGCACTTTTATTGATAGTACACACATAAAACTCTAGTCCCCTTCGAAGTAATCTCCTCCAGCTGCAATGCACTTGTTGTACCGTTCCAACAACTTCTGGAAGGCCCCATGGAAGTCCTCTTGTGTGAGGAGCGTGTCAATGACTTTCGTCACAGCCTCTTTCATCTCCTCAATTGTCTCATAACGACAACCTCTGAACTTAGGGAATAACCAAAAGTCACTGGGAGCAACGTCTGGACTATAGGGACGGTGAGGAACAGTCTTGATGCGCATCTTGGTCAAATAGTCAGTGACAAGGATGGAGTTGTGGACTGGTGTATTGTCCTGGTGGAAATGCCACTGACTCGATTTGAAGTGTGCTGACCTCTTCCCAAGGAATCTCTTCCTGAACTCCCTTAAAACCTCAACATAGTAACCCTAACCCTAACCCTTTGGTCAATCAACTCTGGTGTTCTGACTTCCTTACTTCTCTCAAACCTCTCATCATCCCTCACAGACTCCCTGCCTTCCTTGAATCTCTTATACCACTCAATAGCTGATGCTTGATTTATGCAAGATGCTCCAAAATCAGTCTGAAGCATTCCATACGTTGTTTCTGTGGCCTTTTTTCCAAGTTTAAAACAGAATTTTATTGCTTATCGTTCTTCTAAAGTGTCTGATTGGATTTTTGAAATTCACCAGCTGTGACAATCAGGCTTTAGTAGGGTGTATTCGAATTCCTGCTGTAGCTGTTCATTTGAACCAGAAATCATAAGAATTGGTCAGTCATCTCATGAGATGTATAGCAATAATATACTGAATTTTCAAGAGTCTACGACAATTTTAAATGCCTGTACGAAAAAGTCTGGAAACTTATCGTATGCACCTTGTATATCTGTATCTATATATATATATATATATATATATATATATATATATATATATATATATATATATATATATAATGCAGTCATTTTGTACAATGAGTCCCGTCGGTTGGGGCTGTAGAATACACCAATTGCATCTTTGCACAAATATTAAAGCTCCACCCGAAAAGTGTCCTTGATATGAAACTAAACCAATTGATATTGACTCTCCAGTCATTGGGAATTGCCGTTATTCCCGAGTCCATTCCGACCTGGAGTGGTAGTACCTCCAAGTGGGTCATCTATGTGTCAAATAGAACTATTTAATGATTTACTATGGCTGAAACGATTTAACAATGTGCAACCAAATGATTAATAACATATTGAATTATTAGTATTCGATAGCAACTCTTGAACGCATTTAACTGATGGCAAATAGAACTATTAGTGTTCGCAATACTTGAAACTATTTAACTGTGTACAAACAAATGAGCTCTTGCTTATTTGAAAATGTTACCTACAGACTATTCGTTTACCAATCATATAACAGAATTTGGCTCTAAATAACCTTCACGGGTTGTTATGCCATAAAACACAATAAAAGAACAACCAAACTTGTACGATGGATACTATGGATACGATGGATATATATACATACATATTTCAAAATAAATGTCCATTGAGAGATTTGTTATTTTTAAAGAATTAATAATTTTCTTCTTACATACGTGTATGTTTCTAGTTTGTTGCTTTCGTCTGAGAACATATGTGCCACAAGGCCAAGTGAACACACTCGTGTAGGCTTGTCCATTCCATCAAAGCTACATGAGTGAGTTCCAGTCTCAAAACTCTTCAAAACACATACAGTTCTTTTGAAGTGTCCTTTTAAAAACTGTCCTTTTGTCTCATCATATCATCGTGAAGTTAATCATGAGTTCTTAGCTGAGGAAGGAACAGAAATATTTTTGATACATCTTGATATATTTATGCATTAATATTGCTTTCAGATAATTTGATATATCTATATTGAGCTTGTATTATTCATCCATTATTTAAAATTATTACTCGTGTTTTATTTATTTCAATTTTGTCTGCTTTTATTTTGATCACAATTCATTCGGTTTGTTATATCTTCGGCAGCGAGAAACAGTCAGTATAGGAAAACAAGAAACATCTAGAGCTTATCCTTTATCGTTATTTCTGATAAGCACTGTTCCTCGCTGTCGTAAAGATAACATTTCAAGTGAACTGCAATCAAAAAAGCAACCGAAGTTAAAAAGAAAACGCAAATCAACATTTTTCAGTCATTCTTATTAATTTCAATAAGAATGTCGGACAATTTTCACCCCAACTCAAAAAAAAAAAAAAAAAGGAAAAAAAAAAAAAAAAAGAAAAAAAGAAAAAAGGATTCGGACAATTTAATTTTTTCTTCTTTCAGTTGCTTACATAATGTTTCGACCTATAAATTATCCGGCCTTCCTAAAGTGTAATATGCAACCACCATATAGAAAGAGATTATTTTTTGGTTGTTTTCCCTTGTTAACATAAAGGAAAAAAACGAGAAAAGGAGAGTGAGCACTTGTGAAAAAAGCAACCCCGTTACTCTTCTCCCGAAAAAAAAAGCCCTAGCTACATTCATGTAAATGTCTTACCAATCTCAGCTATAGTAAGTAAAGTTAGCAACCTTAGTCGAGGGTGACCCGAAGGCTCCCTTTTCGATAGCTACTACACCAAGGTGTAGGGGAGGGCGCTACTCCTTTCCCTGGATTGCTCCACTTTACCCTTGATCTGTAACTTATAATGCTGAGTGTTAAGCAAGGGTGTATCAAGTACCATTTTTTGAGTGTTTGGTACGACTCGACCTGGGATTGAACCCAGGTCTCCCGGGCCATTGGCGAACACTTGACAGGTACCTATGAAGGTTGATTAAGAAGAGAAGGAGCGTGTGAGTGGCTGTGTAAACTGCTCTCTCATCACAGCTTTTGCAGCCCAGCAAGTGACCGCAAAAAAACTGATACCTTCATGGTTAACCATGACATTGACAAATGTCTTTTAATGGAAAAAATATGGGTGAGTGCAGTAGAAAGCGTTTTCTTTTATTATTACGCTTGACAGTAGGTGAGCAAACCACTTTCCCATTACTGTATTACCTGTCGGATCAAGAGCAGTATAAACCTAACATCTTATTGTTACCAATGAGAGGAACTGCTTTTAAGTGAAAAAGAATAAATGAATGATAACTTAGGCAAAGCACTCTCCCATAACTATACTACTACTCTAAGCAACACGAACCTTCTGCTTTCATTTTTACCCTTCACTTGAACTGATGTTGGCCCAGGAAAAATAAATGAATGACAATGTCTGCAAACCTCTTTCTCGTAACTGTATTAATAATCCAAGCAGTAACAGCATAGAGCTGCTACTGTTATTGTTGCCCTTGACAGAAACTGATGTAGGTTAGTGAAGAATAAATGAATTACAACGTGGGTAAAGCACTCTTCTATAACTATGTAACTAGTCTAAGTTGTACCAACATTAACATGCTACTCTTATTGTTACCCTTGACAAGAACTGATTTGGGTTTTTCCTCAGTAGCACAAGGCAAAAGCGAGAATAGGCAAATAAGTACGAGTGAAAAAAAAAAACCCTCTCCCATAAATACCTTACTGGTAATACCAGTATTACTTTCATTGTTGAACTTGATTGGGAACTCCAAGCATTAACAGTATAAAGCTGTTACTCTTATTATCAATCTCGACAAAGATTCGTCAATGATTTATAGAAAGGAAGTTGGTGGAATGTAGAGACTAACAATAAACGCGGATGGATTTTTTTCTATTTCTCGTACATTTTAAAATTAGTTTAGAATTATCCGTAACTTAATATAAGAATCAAAAACTCATTTCTCCTCTGAGACAGTAAAAAGGAAACCTCAATGGGAGAATGTGTATCTAGCCAGAGGATTTTTCTTTTCTACCAGCAAAGTGCTGCGCTTTCACATTCGAATAATAAACCTGATACACAGTTTGTGTCGGAAAATGCGATAACCAAGATTCTCCAACAAACATCTCCGGAGGCTTAAATAAGACACTAATATTTCTCTTTTTTTTTCACTCACTCTCTCACTCTTTCTCTCTCTCTCTCTCTCTCTCTCTCTCTCTCTCATAGTCAGTAAGTTTCATTGTTATGGAATGACAGCAAAGTATTGAATTAGGGTGTCCTCCAGTCGTACAAATGGTTCGTGTGAAAATAAGGAAGAACAGAAAGAAAAAGCAGTAATAGCTTTACTGAAGTGAAGAGAGAGAATAGATAAAAGTACCATATAAAGTGGACCTGGACTTATCACATGTGAACGAACAGTGAATCTCAGCTTTTATTACGAGGCTGAGTCAAAAGTTCTGCAATATTTCGCAGCGCGTGTATCATGTGACGGAAGAAATTTCAAGCCGTGGTAGGTTTCATTTAGTTTGGCTTGGTTTTATAGCACATCAACCATTGTAGGTTGCTAATGTCAAAAGGAATTGTAAAGTTTTGGTTCTGAAATCTGTGGTCGCTAGTTCGATCCCTAGTGGGGGAGATCACGGTATACACTGCTGATGAGACCTCATTAGGTCGAAACAGCTGTTCAGAGTTTCCATATGTCGTGCGCAGGTGTTTGCCGGATTTTCTGATCATGATTATTCAATTCATAATATAATTCCCCAATTTAAAAGAAAAATTAACATCTATATCCTTGTCCTTGAGGTCATAATAATTACGTGGATGCGTATTTCTAATCCTCTTGGGAAGCCGTGGTCTTGGACGTGACCATGTCTTCTGTAAAGAGTACGGATGTAACTTCCCAGGCACATTCAGGTTAAATGGCCGCACAATTGACTAGTTAATTTGGCGTCACTTGTGTGCGATATGAACTGTTGGCTCAGTTGTAGAGTTTCGGCTCAGCAGTCTATGGTCACTTGTTCGATCTCCAGTTGTGGAGATCACGGTAAACTATTGCTGATGAGACCTAATAAGGTCGAAACAGCTATCCAATGTTTCCATATGTTGTGCGTAAGTGTTCGTCGGATTTTCTCACCATGGTAATTCAATTCACAAAACGTAAGTCATTTATCACTGTTGAATACAATTTATACGAGCAAAGAATCAGTAGTCTGTAAATGAACCTTCAATTCTTGAATCATTTTTATAGGAACAATGGATTTGGTAGGCATTTAGGAGATTACGAAAAATAGGTGGCAGGTTTTTGAATTTGAGATGAAAATCACCACATTCTTTGTTCAGTACTTTGTTTACATAATAACAACACATAATTCAATAGGTCACGAGTCTGACTAATAAAACTACAACTTTTAGGCACAATTCGACTTTATTCATCAACATAGTCTCCTTCTAGGGTGATACACAGATTTCAACAATTCACTAATAATTCGATGACTTTTTTGTAGGATGATTTTTCTTTGGCCTGAAAATACGCCTCAGTTTCCGATATCACTTCTTCATTGGAGCCAAATCTCTTTCCATGGCGCATTCCTTTGAGTTCTGCAAACAGCCAGTAATTGCTGGGGGTCAGATTTAGAGAATAGGGTGGGTGCGGAAGCAATTCGAAGTGCAATTCCTGTAGTTTTGCCATCGTAGCAATTGACTTGTGATGCAGTGCATTGTCTTAGTAAAAGAGCACCTTTTCTTCTTCATTTGTGACCGTTTTTTGGCGATTTCTTATTTCGAACAAACCAATAATTCTATATAATAATTGCTATTGATGGTTCTTCCTTTCTCAAGGTAATTGATGATCAAAATACTTTGCGCATCCCGAAATACAGAGGCCAAAGCCTTGCCTGCTAATGTTAGCATCTTGTGTCACTTTGGACAGCTTTTACCTGCAGTTGTCTACCAAGTTAACAGCCCATTTGACTCGGGAGTGAAGTGGTCGATCCATGTTTTCTCCATTGTCACATATTTATGCAAAAACTCCTTTTTGTTGCGTTGAAACACTTGCAAACAATGCTCTGAATCGTCGACGCATTGTTGTTTTTGATTGACTGTGAGCAAACGCAGAACCCACTTGGGACACAGCTTTTTCATTGACAAATGTTCATGCAAAATGGTGATTACACTGCTCTCTGATATCTGTAATTCATCTGCTATCTCATGCAACTTCAATTTACGATCGGCTCAAACGAGTTTGTGGAGTTTTTTGGTGTTTTCCGGGACAACTGCCTAATTTGGGCGACCTGAGCGTTCAGTATCATTTGTGCCTGTACAACCACATTTAAAGTCAGCATACGACTTCTTAATCCTGGTTTCCGACGGAGCAGAATCCGAATAACACTTATCAAGTCATTGCTTTGCTTGAACAGTATTTTTCCTCATTAGAAAGAAATGCTTTATAAACACACGAAATTCAGATTTTTCCATTGTTTTAAAAATGTGCTACAATAGAGTAAAAGTAAGTAAACTTAAGTCGAGGGTGACTTGAAGGCTCCCTTTTCAATTGCTACTGCACCGAAGTGTAGGGGAAGGCTCTACTCCATTCCCAGGTATGCTCCACTTTACCCTTGATCCTCACCTTATAATGCTGAGTGCTAGGTCAGGCGGCATCAAGTACCATTTTTGAGTCATTGGTATGACTCGACCTGGGATTGAACCCCGATCTCTCGGACCATTGGCGAACCCTTTACTCAAACCGATGGGGCTCAAATTTTGACACGTGCCATTTGAAGGTTAGTACTTTCTTAAAATCATATGTATTTTTTTATTAGTGGCACAATCTATATGTCAGGTCCGGAACTTATTTATGATATGTTACACCTGGCTAAACCAAGATTCCACCATATGTGAACTTAAAAAAGCAAGTAAGATGGGTTCAACAATCGCACAAAGATGGAAAATTCAGTACAATTTTTCGTTCATCGACGAATATTTAAATGAGTTAAATGAGTTGAAGATTGAAAGCTATTTTCCATAATTTCTTCTTTAAGAAATGTATCTAAATTTGCATTTTCCACTTCAATATCGTTCGTTCATTTAAATGATCTGTATTTTTTGAACTGCTTGGAGTACGATATTTGGCAGCTAGTCTACATGATTCAACGATTTTGTCAACTCGTCTAAATGATCCTGCAATTTTTCTTAAAAAGATTTATCAATTTATTACAAATCTGTTAACTATGGATAAGAATTAAAAGTTCAGGCTTTGTATCAGAATTTTACTTTAAGTAAATGTGGGACTTAACATTGTTGACTGCGAAATCGTAGTAAGCGAGTTCGAACTCCAATCGTGCTAGTCTGTTCACTTTCCAGCTAATCCTATTTACCAACCTCTCCACTCAGGCAGGATATGACACAGGGTCAATTTTTAAGCGGGGTTTAACAGGTTTGAATTCAGAGTTTTCCTTCTCCTAGACTAGTTGCCTCACCAAGGCTGAAGAACCTAGTCTGTCCTACTATTTATCCATAACAGGAGGGAGAATAATTGGATTCATACCTTTCCCAAGGGTATTAGTGCTATGTGAAATGCAATCAGTCTCGTCCAGGATTTGAACTCGAGTTGCCGTGTCCATTTCCTACGACTATAACCATTACACCACGGGCGAGCTAATACCCTTGGAAAAGATATGAACCACTTTATTCTCCCTTAGCTATTGGTTAAATAGTACCACCTCTGTTCTTTTACAATGACGTCTTTGATATTAAATAACCCACGAAGGAGATGATATCCAATAAACAAAGAAACCAAATCGATCATCTATTCTTTAAACTTATATTTTTCTTCTTATCAAATAGATTCTTTTCTTTTTCGAATAATCTCGCAAACTATGATAAAAAGCGGTATTGGAGAATTCAGTATTTTTTATGAAATAATTCGTTTGAAATATAATTTTTTCTCAATGCTTCTTTGCAAAAATATTGTTATAGGCGTCGTTAATGATGTTCTAAATGTCTGGATAATTTCAGTGAGGATCAGAACGTCGTCCATTTAAATGACCCATATGTTTTTTACGGGTTGTATGTGAACGACGGATCGCTAGTGACCTTCCCACCCAATCAGTAATTCTGCTAGGTGCACAACATCTGGCAAAGGTTCAACATGATCCAACAGCATTTATTCTCCTGTTATAAAGAGGTTTATAAATCCAAACAATTAATTTCATCACCCACTGTGGACACCTATGCTTTTATTTACTCTGCAAATATTCTATTCATTCTCTGGGATCTATATCGACCTCTTCTTTGAGGTGCCCTGGTCGAAGCCCTCAACTGATACTGTGAAATGATTTGATCAAACAATTTCTCTTCTCTGAAATGACGATGAACAAGGCGGGGGATCTTTTTATGTAAACCGTAATAAACTCTAATACCCTTTGAAAAGGCATGAATCCAACAATTCTTCCACTAGTAGGGCAGACATGATCATTAAACTCAGTATGATAACCGGTGTAGGAGAAAGAAAACTTTGAATCCAAACCAGTTGTGGACCTGGAGAGGAAGAGCTATTCCTGGCAAACATACGTTTCACGAGTAGCGTCACCCTACACACAAATTAGAGACCAGTGAGTGGGAATAAACTCGGGAAGCTAAAACATAAAATATGGTGGTCATCTTATTCCCATCACCTGAACGTAAAGCGACGATCAACGGATTTTAAGTTCTGCTTGAAATGTAACGTAAGGGCCAAGGGATTTCGGTTCATGCCTTTGAGTTTATTTAGGCTGAGAACCTTTCGGCTCAGCACATGGGTTAGTTCGGTGCAAATCTTGATGTAGGTGGTAACGCGCATGCGAGGCGGACGTGCCACTCAGAGATGTCACAATAGCCCGAGATGACGGAACGAGGTGACAGGGTGAGGGTGATGATGACGTCACGCACCGGAAGCGCGCGGAGGTTTGTGGGAGATTTGAAAGAAAGTTAGAGATTTGAATACTAGACCCCAAACGAGGAGGATCGACTTTTGGAGCTCGCAGACGCGAGGCGAACTTGCGCCCTAGGGGTGGGGGCGCTCGAGTTGGGGGCCAAATGAATAAGACAGCATAGAAGATTGTGTCTCTCCTCCTTACGTCGAAACCTTTAACTCAAAGTTAATAAAAAGGTTTCGTACCTGAACAAGAAGTCGTTACGTGTTTTCGAATTTCGAGATTCCTATGTTCTTTATATGTTCTATCGTTATGAACATTATAAGTCTATTTCGCACATGGCGTTAATTGTGGCTATAGTACAGAAATCAAGTGACAACAGTCGAGTAACCCAAATTTATAACTGTAACAATTCTCTCACGGTGTATTATTTAGTTATTCTAGAATTTTTTTGGGTGATGTGGACCATAGACGTCGAGAGAGTTTCTAAAGAATGCAGGTCACTTCTTTCTTTCTGTTTTTTGTTGTTGTTTTTTTTTCAAGTGGGGAAATATGATAATTAGTTTCAAAATCATTGATTAAAAAATCTTGTAAAAGAGAGATTTTTAAATTGTCTATTTTTTTATTAGATTACTTTCTTTCTTTCTTTCTTTCTTTATTATCATTAGTTTTGTTTTTTGGAAGTGACAAAATCAAAATATTAATTTATTCAAATTTGAGCAAAAAATCCTTCGAAATTATTATTATTATTATTATTATTATTATTATTATTATTATTATTATTATTATTATTATTTTGCTTTCCTTTCAACTGAAACTTGTATTTTAATATGTGCAGATGGCGTAACAAACATCTCTGCAAGATTGAAATGAACTTCAGAAATGAGATCTTTATGATTTTACGAGCCGATATTCAGCTAACGCTTCGTTCAAAGTATTCTTTTCATTTGCTGGGAACGAAATGGCAAATCACCAAACAAAAACAAAAAGCAAGAAAAGAAAAGAAAAAGGCTTTATTTCAAGAAGATGGTTATTGGAAATGGAAAAAAAAAACAAAAACAAACAAACAAAACACTATTTCTATGGTGTGAGCATGTATCTGAATAATATAAGCACAAACCAGCGGCTGTTTTTGAAAACAATTGGAAAAGATGTTCTGGAATTTAGAGATTCTGACCGACTTTCCTTTCCAAGGGCTAAAAATCGAAGAACTCACAGTAAAGTTCTTGGCCAAACAAAGAAGAGAATGAGCTAGAGCTATAAAACGTACATGCTAATCTCCATATTGATCTAGTTTTTTAAAACATAATTGGTACATCGGAGGCCCAAGTTCAAATCCTCGACGAGTATGCTTTCGTTTCAGTTAGCGCTAATACACTTAGGAAAGGCATGAATCCATCTCTTTTTTCTCGACTAAGGATTAGATTCTATTGAAGACTGAATTACTTATCTTTGGTAGGGAGAGGGAAAGCACTAAATTCAAACCTGCTTAATTCTGCTAAGATATAGTCTAGGAGTTACCATCAGTCTGTGACAAAAGAATTGGGTAAATACCCACTTGATGCAACGTTTCGTACGATACTTGAAACCTTCCACAAAAATCAAATAACCTTAAAAAGAAAAGTAAAAGATATGTCATTCATTTCTTGATGAGACCGAGAACTTTTAGTGTCCCCACTTATTATCGCTGTACTGTCGGCTTCATTTAGAATACACTGTGTCCCCAGCAGAGTTGGCTAATATCAACACAAGAAAGAAAGGTCCTGGGGTTGACACAAAATCGAATCTGATCGTGAAAATCTAGTTCTGAAGCTATTGGGAGTGAGATGTACCTTGTCATTGCCATTACTCCCAGGTCCACACTGTGTAGGAGTGGTATCACCTGTTAGGGTCCCATCAATGTATTCATATTCAATGGGAATGTGTGCAAAAACCAAAAAACCTCTCTCGAACTAACAACACAAAATATTTAAACACAAATCTACAATATTTCCCAAATTTATAGGCATCAAATAACCTTGGACGAGTTGATATGCAGTTAAAATAAGACCAGGGGGATCGTGTGCATACACATTGAGGTGGATAATGGGCGTAAGGATAAGGAAAGCAAAAATTAAACATATATATATATATATATATAGTAAATTTGGCGACCTTAGTCGAGGGTGACCCGAAGGGTCACTTTTCGATAGCTACTACACCGAGGTGTAGGAAAGGGCGCTACTCTTTTCCCTGGATTGCTCCACTTTACTCTTGATGCCTACCTTATATTGCTGAGTGTTTAGCAAGGAGGCATGAAGTACCATTTTTGAGTCTTTGGTATGACTAGACGTGGGATTGAACCCAGGTCTCCCGGACCATTAGTGAACATTCTAACCATCATGCCAATATATATATGTATGTGTGTGTGTGCCCGTGTGTAGACTTTGGGAACTGAGTTAATTGGGGAACAAAAGGTTATATTAAAACTGTGACAAAATTTAAGAATCGAAATGGGATAATTGTCACTGTGTTGAAAACCAATGTGACCTGGACTTGACAGTGATACCAATTGTAGTTGGGGCTTTTGGAACGGTCTCCATATACATGTAAAAGAGACTGGGGGGATTAAATATCAGAGAGGAATCAAGATTAACCACCCTACGGCGCTGTTAAAATCATCTAGAATATTTAGAGGAATACTGGTGATCCTTTGAAACCTGCTGTCACTCAAACTTCAGGGAAAAACAACCAATTAAAACTGCTGTGAGAAAACTCGCAAAGAGCAAAATAAAAAGTAAGAAATAATATCTCACATGAGAAAACTTGGACGTGGCTAAGAAAAAGAAACCTTAAGAGAGAAACAGAATCTCTCCTAATAGTAGCACAAAACAGCGCCATAAGAACTAATCATTTCAAAGCGAGAATAGATGAGACTCTACAGAATAGCAAATGTAGGCTATGTAGTGATAGAGATGAAATAATCACATAATAAGCGAATGCAGCATATTAGCACGAAAGGAACGTAAGACTAGACACGTCTGGGAGGGCAAGGTAATCCACTGGGAGATTTGCAAGAAATTTCAATTTGACCATACGAACAAATGGTATATGCATAACCATGAATCTGTCATAGAAAATGACACGCATAAACTCTTGTAGGACTTTCACATACAAACGCATCACCTAATCTCGTCCAGAAGACCGGATTTGTAAAATTGTGGAACACAGAATAAAACTGAAAGAATGTGAAACGATGGATAAGTACCTCGACCTTGCTAGGGAATTGAAAAAGCTATGGAACATGAAGGTGACAATTATACCAATCGCAATTGGAGCTTTTGGTACAGTAATTAAGGGTTATTAAGGGGACTGGAGGACTTTGAAGTTGGAGGACGTGTGGAGTCTATCCACACTACATCATTATTGAGGACGGCTAGAATACTGGGGAGAGTCCTGGAGACTTTTTTGTACACGGTTAAATTGTTTCAAGTATTGTTATGTAACTGTAACAATTTAGCATGTATAATTTTGAACACATTTCAATTAATATACATATATCATTTGTAAGTAAATAGTTTGTTGGTAATTTAATGTTAAAATGAATCACAACTAATTTGTTTGTACACTAGTATTGCTATTGTTTTTACACAGTTAAATGAGCAGGTAGGCTATGTAGTTATATTGAAGGAACCGTTAATCTTAAAAGTGAATAGAGAAAACTGGCACAAAAGAAATACAAGAGTAAACAGGACTGGGTTGGCAAGTGAGTCCACAGGGAATTATGCAAGAGATTAAAATTTGACCGTATTAACAGAAAGGTGTATAATGGTGTGGACCATAAAGGAGACAGCCGAAGCCCTTAAATCAATCCTCAAAGCTCTAGAAAAGAGACAAGGGGAACTGGATGTCAGAAAAATAAACGATACTATCTTGACCACAGCACTTCTACAGTCAGCTAGAATACATAGAAAATTCCTAATGACCTAATGACACTGCCACTTAAACATTTTTTAAAAGACCAACAGTTTAAAGTGGTCTGACCAGAAAAAAAAATAGAAGTCGCAGAAGAAGAATAAAAATAAAGTAGAAATCAAAAATCAGTGACAGGCCTCAGGATAAAATTATCTTTCTGTACAATATTTGAATTTAAGCTCTTCAGTTTGCTAATAGCTAACCGAAAATTTAGTTTTTTTTTAAAGAAAAATCCTCATAAATTAGATACACTGAGAATATTTTAACGCAAATTATTTTATTTTAAAAATTAAAAAATATCAGACCAGATATTTTTTTCGTAGGTTCTGGGAGAATTTGGTAATTATCATGGAAAATAGATGTCTCTTTTTTGAAACTGTATCCATTTTCCCACGACACTATTTTGTTTGAACTTACTGGATAACAAAATAGCAGCGAATTGATACTAAGAGTTGTGTATTGGTTAGAAAGCTCGATGGTTATTCGATTCTCGGTGGGAGATAAGCTAAGATAAACTATGGAAAGGAAGAGTGTAGAACTAACAAGTGATAAACAAATTTTCCTCATCATCATCATCATGTCGAGCTATCAGCACGGATATTCCTGACCCTCTCACACCTCCCTATCGTTCATTTCTTTCGGCAGATCCTAAGGGCTACATCTCGTATCGGCAGAGAGCTGCTGTATGTTGGTTAGAGCTGGACGTCCAGCCTTTGCTCGTCCATGTGAAGGGGTCCACAGAAGTACATCATTTATGAGCTCGTCCCTACTTCTCCAGCTGTATCCCGCGTGTCTGGTTCGTATAATTTTGATATTTTTTGTGATGGGTGGTCGGAGGCCGTACGGCTGTTGATTTGTGGGGTGCTGTCTGCAGGACTTGTTCAATATTGCTCGTAGCATTCTTGTGTAATTGCTGTCAAGCCTTTTCTCCATCCATTTCGCGTGTTGATGTCTGTCTTCGTTGATGAGACACTGCTTTCGAAGTAGGTGTACTTGTCAACTAGTTTCAGACTACTACCGTTAAGTGTGGAGATGTCGCCTGTTTGATTAAAGCACATATATTCCGTCTTGTGTTCATTGACATGGAGGCTGATCGCTGCAGTGGCTCGTTACAGACTATGTAGCAGGGTTTCGGTTTGGAGGAGTGCATTTACCTGAAGCACTAAATTATCGGCGTAGTCGGCGTCGGTAATTGTTTTGTCAGCTTGAAACCGTTTTCTTTGATTTAATCGATAGATCTTCTAAGTACGTTATCTAGACAGATGATAAATAGTTATGGGGCTAGTGTATCTCTTTGTAGTATGCCTGCTACTATGTCGAAAAATCCTAGTCGAAGTAAAAATCCAAATAGGCATATTTCAGGGAGACCTATTCTCGCTGACTATGATGCCACTGAATTATAGTCTTAAGAAATGCGAAGGAAGCAACATATTTGCAAAGTCTCTTGAAAAGATAAACTACCAAATGTACAGGAATGATATAAAATTTTACCAAAAAATGAAAAAGAATTAGAATCCATAATACAAACCATTTTAATCTTTAGCCAAAATAGAGTAATTGAAAAGATAGAGAAAAGATAAACAAATACTGAACCTTGCAGAAGAGATGAATAAATTGTAAAGAATAAAGATGGTGCCCGTGGTGTAATGGATATTATCGTAGGAAATGGACACGGCGACACGAGTTCAAATCCTGGACGAGACTGATTGCATTTCACATAGTACTAATACCCTTGGGAAAGGTATGAATCCAATTATTCTCCCTCCAGCTATGGGTAAATAGTAGGGCAGAATAGGTTCTTCAGCCTTGGTGAGGCGACTAGTCTAGGAGAAGGAAAACTCTGAATTCAAACCTGTTAAACTCCGCTTAAAAAATTGACCTCCGGGCGGAGGGGATGGTAAATATGGTAAAGAATAAAGATGATACCAATTACATATGGAGTCACTGGAACAGTGCCCCAAAAGCATAAATATAGCCTGGATGAAGTAGGGATCAGAGAATGAATCAAGACCACCCAAACCATCGCGCGGCTAAAATCGCCCAGGATTCTGAGAAGAGACTAGGAAATCCGAGAAGACTCGCTGTCACTCAAATTCCAGTAAAAAACTACCAGTAAGAGCTGGTATGAAAATCTTCTAAGGAGTATAATAATAATAATGATAATAATAATTGAAAAAATGAAGCACCTTAAAACAACAACCGTACTCTGGGTATGATCAAGAAGAGGACAGATAAATGCAACAAAATACCTGGGTGTCCCAACCAATATGAAATGCAAAAAAAATGCTCTTTGCAGAATAGATCGTCTTTTTTTAAGAGAGCAAGATCAATATGACTAAAATTATCAACCAAAAGAGGCAGCAAGAAATATAGATACACAGAAAATATATAATTAAAACCGTCTCTCACGAGAGGTCTTAGGTAAAGTCCCGGTTAAGGATTGTCAGAAACCAATGATAAAATTAAAAATTAGATAATAATAATAATAATAATAATAATAAAAACCAACAAATACTTGGGAATACTTGGGCATCTTGGAGGCTGACACCATCAAACAAATGGAAATGGAGGAAAAAATTCGGAAAGAATACCTCAGGAGAACTAGAAAACTACTCGAGACAAAACTCAATAGCAGAAATCTTATCAAAGTAATAAATACCTGGGCTGTATCTCTCGTTAGATATTCCGGACCCTTTCTCAAGTGGACCAGAGACGAACTTAAACAAATGGACCAAAGAACAAGAAAACTAATGACCATGTATAAGGCATTACATCCCAGAGACGACATTGACAGACTATATGTTTCAAGAGGACTTGCCAGCATTGAAGACAGCGTTGACGCATCCATACAACGACTCAAAGACTATATACAAAAACACGAAGGAGGACTCATTACAGCCACCAGACACAAAACTGAGAACACGATGAACAACACAATGACAATAACTAGGAAACAAAAATGGGAAGGAAAACAACTCTATGGGCGGTTTAAACGACTAATAAACAATATCTCACACGACAAAACTTGGACATAGCTAAAAAAAAGGAAACTTTAAGAGAGAAATAGAATCTTGCCTTATAGTAGCACAAGACAGCGCCAAAAGAACCAATCATATCAAAGTGAGAATAGATAAGACTCAACAAAATTGCAAATGCAGGCTATGTGGTGAGAGAGATGAAACCATCAATCATATAATAAGTGAATGCAGCAAATTAGCACAGCAGGAGTATACGGCGATACACGACTGGGTCGGTAAGGTGATTCACTGAGAAATGTGCAAGAAAGTTAAATTCGACCATACTAACAAATGGTATATGCACAGCCCAGCACCTGTCCTAGAAAATGCCACGCATAAACTCCTATGGGACTTTAACATACAAACGGATCACCTAATCCCGGCCAGAAGACCAGACTTAATAATAATCAACAACAAAAAAAAAGAGAACTTGCAAAATAGTCGACTTTGCTGTCCCGGCTGGCCACAGAATAAAACTGAAAGAATTTGGAAAGAAGGATAAGTACCTCGACCTTGCAAGGGAATTGAAAAAAACTGTGGAACATGCAGGTGACAATTATACCAATTGTAATTGGTGCATTTGGAACAGTAACTAAAGGATTACTAAAGGGACTAGAGGACTTGGAAGTTAGCGGACGAGTAGAGACCATCCAAACGATAGTATTATTGAGAACAGCCAGAATATTAAGAAGAGTCCTGGAGATTTGAGGAGACTTGCTCTTACTCAAATTCCAGTGAAAAACCATCGGCTAACGCTGATGTGAAAAGCTCTAATAATAATGATAATACAAAGTGAGAATAGACAAGACTCAACAAAACATCAAATGTAGACGATGCGGTGACAGAGACGAAACGATCAATCACATAATAAGCGAATGCAGAAAACTAGCACAGAAGGAGTATGAGACGAGACACAACTGGATAGGCAGGGTGATCCACTGAGAAATGTTCAAGAAATTTAAATTTAACCACACTAACAAATGGTATATGCACAACCCAGCACCTGTACTAGAAAATGACACACATAAACTCCAATGGGACTTTGACATAGACACAGATCACCTAATCCCGGCCAGAAGACAAGACCTTATAATAATCAACCCCCCAAAAAACGAGAATTTGCAAAATTGTTGACATTGCTATTCCAGCTGACCACAGAATAAAACTGAAAGAATCTGAAAAGAATGATAAGTACCTCGACCTTGCTAGAGAATTGAAAATGCTGTGAAACATGAAAGTCACGATTGTACCAATTGTGATTGGTGCTTTTGGCACGATAACTAAAGGATTATTAAAAAGCCTGGAGGACTTAGAAGTTGAAGGACGGGTAGCGACTATCTAAATGACAGCATTACTGAGAACGGCCAGAATACTGAGAAGAGTCCTGAAGACCTGAGGAGACTTGCTGTCACCCAAACTCCAGTGAAAAACCATCAGTTAATACTGATGTGAAAAACTCTAAAGGAGTAAACAACAATAATAATAACAGTGTACTTTGTCATTCCGGTGAACCACACTATGAAAATCAAAGAAAAAGAAAGAGACATGTACTTGGATCTTGCCGGAGAACAAAAAAGTTTGAGAGAGCATGAACATGACGGTTATACCAACTGTAATTGATACGCTTGGAACGATCCCCAAAAGCTTGGAAAGTGGGCAAGAAGAGTTCAAAATCGGTCTGCGAGCTGAGACCATCTAAACTACAGCATTGTTAAGAGCGCCCAGAATACTGAGAAGAGTTCTAGAGACCTAAGGACACTTGCTGTTACTCAGACTCCAGTGGAAAACCATCAAGTAACACTGGTGTGAGGAACTCGCAAAGAGTAATAATAATGATTATAATTATATGGATACTTCAATTGACAAACTGACGTATTTGCTCATGATAAAACCTAGAGGTGGCTAAGGAAGGGAAACCTCAAGTGGAGAACTGAATCTTTTTGATAGAAGCGCAAAAACTAATACTAAATACAAATTATTTTTAAGCTAAATCTGATGTAATGCAATAGAATAAGTGTAGATAATATGGAGACATAGATAAACGGTTAATCATATAATAAGCAAATACCGCTCACTTGCACAAAAAGGAAAGCAAGACTAGGCATGACGTAATGAGAAAGAGGGTTGGTTGGTTGGGTTTTATGGCATATCAACCTTTGCAGGTTATTTAACGCCAAATCCATTTTTATCCACATAGTTCTATTTCAAACAATTCAGCTTAGCATGAGTGCTCAGTTTAATTTTCAAAAACATTTCTATTTCAAGCTATTCCGTTTAATCAAACAGTTCTAATTCAGCTAATTTAGTTTAGTATAAGTCCAGATTTTTTTACACACAATCAGATGTCAAAACAGGTCTGTATCAAACAATTCACTTTACCGTAAGTACAGTTTCAATGTCAAAAACAGTTCCATTTCAAATAATTCAGTTTAGCATAAGCAAGCAGATTAAATATAATTACAGTTTGATTGTCAAAAACATTTCTATTTCAAGTTATTCGGTCGAGTCAAACAGTTCTAATTCAAACAATTTAGTTTAGCATAAGTATGCAGTGAGTTCTATTTAATCCATTAATAGGCCCCTATCAGGTGCTACCATTCCTAGCCAGAGTGGACCTGGAAGTAATGGCAATGAAGGGGTGATCCGCAACACTGGATTGTTTAGTGTCATATCCAGGACACTCGTTGGGGGGGGTCTTAATCTTCTGCAGAATGCAGTCGGTGTATTCTCTACCCACCCCCGTTAGCCAACTGGGCAATGAGAAAGATGATCCCCTGAGAATTTTAGTAGAGATTATAATTTGATCATACTACCAAATCGTATATGCAAAAACCAGCATCCGTCTTAAAGAATAAGACCCATAAAATTCTCTTATATTTTGAGATAAAAATGGATCAGCTTATCCCGGTCCGAAAAAGAAGACCTGGAGATAATTAACAAGAAAAAAGAATTTTTTATTTAGTCGATTTTGCCGTGCCATCGAACGACAGAACGAAAATAAAAGAAAGTGAAAAGATGAAAAAATACCCGAGACCAAAAAAAAAAAAAAAAAAGAAAATCTGTGTAAAATGAGGGTAACGAAGATACCAATTGTAATTAGTGTGTTTGGGACATTCCCCAAAGTATTGGAATTGTGGACTTTATCGTTGAACATAGCGTATGTACAGTTTCAATGTCAAAAGCAGTTCTATTTCAAACACTTCAGTTTAGCATTGGTACACCGTTTACATGTCAAAAAGCGTAGAAAAACAGAAGAAAAACCGGGACCATACAGATCACCGCATTGTTGAAATTCTCTAGAATATTGAGAAGTGTCCTGTAGAACTGAGTGACTTGTTACTCTGATTCGAGTGAAATACCACCAGCGTTCGTTGGTGTTTCAAATTCGTGAGGGGTAAAATGATATGACAAACAACACAAGGATCAACAAAACAACAATTGCTAGAAAACAAAAATGGGAAGAAAAACAATTGAATGGATATTTCGAGCAGCAAACAAGCGAAATCTCACACGGGAAGCTTTAGATATGGGTAAGAAGGGGAAACCCAATAAGAGAAACTGAATCGCTTTTAATAGCAGCACAAAACTATGCCATCAGAACAAACTACGTTGAAGCAAAAATTGACACGACGCAACAAGATTGCAAGTATAGGTTATGTTGTAATAGAGACGAAACAATCAATCATATAAAATGCGAATGCAGCAAATTAGAGCAAAGAGAGTGTAAGACGAGACACGACTGGTGGAGAAAGTGATCCAATGGGAATCGTGCATAAAAAATTTGAACACACGTACAAGTAGTACATGTACAACTCAACCCAGAATGCGTTCTAGACAATGAGACGCAGAAAATTCTCTTGGATTTTGAGAGACAAACGGATCATCTAATCTCGGCCAGATGACCAAACCGAGTGATAGTTAAAAAAAAAAAAAAGAGAACCTGCCGAAATGTGGACTTTATCGTTCTGGCGAACCACAGAGTAAAATCGAAAGGAGGTGAAAAGACGAATAAATTTCTAGGCCTTGCGAGAGAGCTGAAGCTGTGGAACATAAATGTGACGGTGATACATTTTGTTGTTGATATACTTGGGGCAATCCCTGAATGATTGGTAAAAGGACAGGAAGACTTGAAGTTGAGAGGACAAGTAGAGACCATCCAGATTATAATTTACTAAGATTGTCCAGAATACTGAGAAGAGTCCTGGACACTTAAGTAGACTTGCTCTCATTCAAACTCCAGTGAAAATCCATCAGCTAACGTTGGTATGAAAAACTCTCAAAATAGTAAAATACTGATAATATGAAGGCAAAGAACATCGGGTTGGGATCCTGATATATCGTACACATAAACTGTATTCGATGTGTATTCAAAAAGTATCGATAATGAAATTGTATGGTCATTCAGCAAATAAGAGGAAGTTTTAAAAAGCAAAATACATTATTTTTTTCCTAATCTTTCCCCATAAATATAAACCCTGCATAGTTTAGATTGCTTTAGAGCAAAACTTTCTATTTTGTAACTATTGAAAATGGCAGCAAATCAGAGTGCTCTAAACGGGAACAGAGCTCTATCATTAAAGTTTTGGTAGCAAAGACGTGCAAACAATGTGAAATTCACGGAAGAGAGTGTGATGTGAATGGAAAGGCATGTTTTTGTCAAAAAATGTTTACAGATGCGCTAAACATGGGTTTTCCACTGAAAGCCTTAGACGAAAAGACAATCCCGGGTGTGAAAATACACTAACACTTTGGCAAAGAAAAAGTTCCGGGTGCAGCAGTCTATAAGGAAGGTCTCGCTGACTGCCTTCTGTGAGATGAAAGAATCGATCACTATTGATTCATTTGAAAAAGTTGCAGCCTCAAACAGTTCTGTTTATTGAAAACTCCTTTGGCAATATTTCACCTTATTTATTAAATGACGTTCGTATTTACAAAGACAGGAATAAACAATGAAGGAAACTTTTTTTCAAAATAATTCCTTCTCTGTTGGACACATTTTAGTCCAACGAGTTTTTCATCATTCTACTGGTAGATTGGTTGCTTAGTTTTATGACATGCCAAACCTCAGGAAATTATTCTCTGCTGAAATCACTTTAATAATTACTGTCCCAAATTATATAAGCTTAAAAATGTATCCTCATAATCGTTTTTAACACGTAAACCAATCATTCATATTTGCAATATCAATCTTTAAAGAACCTATCTCTTAAAAAGTTTCATAATCATTTCGAGGCGTAATGATAAATATGCTGATTGCAGCATCGAAGTAAGCGAGTTCGAATTCTAGTTGCTTTGTTCCGTTCATTTTCGGACAAATACTACGAGGTATAAACCTTATTCCCTTTTCGATGGGTCAAATAGTATCACTGCTGTTTTTGTACAAGGATGGCATTGGCTTTAAATAACCCACAAAGGTTGATATACCATTAAACCAATCAATTTAAACAGGGAAACGTTGAGTTGCAATATCAGTGTTTTAAGGTGCCCGTCGTGTAATGTCGCAAGATATGGACACGGCGACACGAGTTCAAATCCTGGACCTGACTGATTACATAGCACTAATACCCTTGGGAAAGGTACGAATCCAAATATTCTTCCTCCAGCTATGGGTAAATAGTAGGGCACACTGGGTTCTTCAGCCTTGGTTAGGCAGCTAGTCTAGGAGAAGTAAAACTCTGAATTCAAACCTGTTAAACTCCGCTTAAAAATTGACCTTGTGTCATATCCTACCCGAGTGGAGGGGTTGGTAAATATGAATATCAGTGTTTTAAGGAGAAATATTGTTCAGAATCATTTCAAACATTATCTAAGACAGATCTATCTTTGTTTTTGTTTTTTTTTGTTTTTTTAGATACAAAAACTTCGGTTCAGAGTGAACCTGGGCGTAATGGCAGGAAACGGGAGCGTCTACACTCCTCAGATCTACAGAATTTAAAACTCACCACCGGATGCAGTTTAGTGTCATTTTTGGTGAGGAATCTTGTGCTTCCGAATGGTATACAGTTGGCATGATGAGGCGACTAAAATTAGAGTATTTGATATTCCTAAATTATGAAATGAGTTTCTTAGTGATTGGAGATGTTGCATTGTCGTTGATGACTGCTATCTGCGTTATTTAGCGACTCATATTAATCGAAAGCGCCCGCAGCGATATTGATGATGATGATGATGATGAGCATGATGATCGTCACTTGTTTAAAGGTAAAAAAAAGTACAAAAACGCAATCCACTTCAAATATCGGATCTTCTGTTGTTTATTTCATGACTTCGTTCAGTAAAAAGAGGCCATGGAAATAAGTAGAAACGAATGCGGGTCACTGACTTTTTCCGTGAAGATTCTCGAATCTTTAGCGTCCAAGCGGAGTTTTCTTTGTTGCGAGGAAACCGACTTCTCTCGTACCTATAAGGTTCGTTCTCCCTAAGTCCTTACTCTGTCTTTTTCTTTTTGCTTGTCTCAAAACCCCAAATCCCTAATTTTAGAAAGTGAGTTTCTTTGATTTCCAAAACAGTTTGTTTGTTTGGTTTGGTTTGGTTTGATTAATGGTATATCAAACTGTGTAGGTTATTTAATGCCAAAGTCATCATACTAGAACAGTAGTGATGTTATTTAACCCATAGCTGGAAGGATAAGGGGTCCATACCTTTCCCAAGGGTATTTATCCAAAAGTGAACGTAAGAGCGCTTACTACGATTCTGCAGCCCATCGCTTTAACCATTACACCGCGAGGACACCCCCTTTTTACTTGGGTTTTATGGCATATCAACTTTATAGGTTATTTAATGCCAAATCCATTTTTGTACAAATAAACAGTTCTATTTTAAACAATTCAGTTTAGCACAAGTACACAGATTAATTATCAAAAACATTTCTTTTTCAAGCTATTCAGTTTAGTCAAACATTTCTATTTCAAACACTTCAGTTTAGTATGAGAATAGTTTTTCTCTACACACAGTTAAATGTCAAAACAGTTCAATTTCGAACGATTCAGTTTAGCGTATGTATAGTTTCAAAGTCAAAAGCAGTTCTATTTCAAACACTTCAGTTTAGCATTGGTACACCGTTTACATGTCAAAACAGTTATATATCGAGCAATTCAATTTAGCATAGGTACGCTGATTAGTTCTATTTGACCCATAGATAGGACCCTATCAGGTGATACCACTCCGGGTCAGATTGGACCTGGGCGTGATGACAATAAAGGGATACTCCGCATTCACCAAAGCTCCAGCATCACTGAATACTCACCATCAAATTGTTTAGTGTCATATCCAGGACACTCCTTGGAGGGAGTTACCCCTCTGCAGAGATGCAGTCAGTGTATTCTACAGCCTCAGCCGACTGAGCAATCCTAAAACAGGGAACCTTAACTACTCTCTCTATAGATGTTACGTTTGACCCCTACACGAGACCACTTTGATGACTGGTTTGAGAGTGCTTTCAACAGTTTCTGCAACCGTACGTTAATTACTGTTGTTACCTTAGGGTGTTTGATATATATGTTGCATATATATATGTTGTTATCGCATATTTTGTCGTATTTTGCCTTCCGGTCAGATATCTGATTCAGCTCGTTTCTCTTTCGGCTGTTGGCTATTTTCATTACCTATCAATGCACACTCTGCGACTATTTCATTTTAGCCGGCAGTACTTTCAATTCGCTCGTTTACAATATTACTCAGTGACCGCAGATCAATGAGTGAAAAGGATACAAAGTGAAAAATTGGCAAAATACCAGGACCTTGTTCGTCGCCATTTTTAAGTTTGGAAAATCTCTATCGATGATGTTCTCAATAACACTACGTTGATAATTGTTTAACAGGGAAATAAAAGGAGTTAAACCACACTCACATCTTCATCTGTATGAAGGTGTGTGTGGTTTAACTTCATACAGATGAAGGTGTGTGTGGTTTAATTCCTTTAGAACACTGATATACTCAACAATATTGGCAATAACCATTTTTCTTTATTTTCAAGTTGTTATATAGCGGCATAATAAAAACGAAACAGCGCATATCTTTATAAAAAGAATATCTCTCTTTATTACTCCCGTAAGAGTATGAAATTGAATGTAAGTGTGAGAGAGAGAAAGCCAAAGACAGGAAGACGAAAAATTGCAGAAGACCTGAAGGACTTGGACACTGCTCTATTGACTCTTTTCTTCTTCGTAGCAGTATTGTGCTATTCTCATAGCTTTACTCTGCAGTTTTTCTTAACCACACTGTGCCACACTTAGATTCATGGCCGTAGGTCTTTTCTTCTTTGACGAGACGCTCTCAACCGGTCTTTGCCAGGGGTTTACTCTGGGACTCCAAAACTCAAGACCACTGACTGAAGACTGACGACTGCCGACTGGACGGCACCCGTCGGCCGCTCTTCGTAAAAGACTGAATCTCTTCTAGCTGCAAGACTGAGACTGACCGTTGCTCTGTAGGTACCTGTGTATATATACTTTCATAACGCCTTTGCCTTTCTGGTTCAACCCACGTGAGCAGCTAACACTAACGCATCGCTGCCTTCCTGTTTACATAGGTGCATTCTGCAATCAATTTGTTTACACAGCTAGAACATGGGGCTCTTTCAAGGGTCAATATCCAACAAAGTTACTAAACATAAGGATAGAGTAATTGAGATAAAGAGATCTTCTCCAGGGTTGAAAATTTATGGAAGCGACTAAATGTGGCTTATCAAATCTAGAAAGAATCATTACACAATTTGTAAAGTTTAAATGTTTCTTTCAAATCATCATCATCATCATCATCACGTCACGCCATCAGCACGGATATCTCTGACTCTTTCCACCACCCTTTTCTATCTTTCATCGCTTCCGGTTGTTATCCATGGCTATATCTGTATCGGCACAGAGCTGTTGTATGTAGGTTCTAGCTGGTCGTCCTACCTTTGCTCGTTCATATGAAGGGGTTCACAAGAGTACATCTCTTATGAGCTCGTACTTACTTCTCCAGCAGAGTCCTGCATGTCTGGTTCGTCTAATTTGGATAGTTTTCGCGATGGGTGGTAAGTGGCTGTACAGCTGCTGATTTGTAGGGTCCTGCCTCCAGGACTTGTTTCATTTAACTCGCTGCATTCTTGTGTTGTTGCCGTTAAGCTTTTTCTCCATCCGTTTAGTTAGCGTCCGTGTAGTGCATCCATACAGCAGTATCGGCACGATTGCTTGGAAGAAAATAGCGTTTCATTTTATCGGTCAGGTCTGACTTCCATATGACTGATAGTCTATCATTGGCTGTCCATGCCTTTGCTAGTCGCGTGTTGATGTCTGTCTTCGTTGATGAGACACTGCTTCCTAGGTAGGTGAACTTGACTGTGGTATTAACAGATAGTTCAAACATTAAATTTTCTTTTAAATATACTAAGCCTATATTGAACTTTATTGAACGTTTATTTTTATACTGAAGACTATAGAATATGGATTTTGATATAGAACTTAATTGAGTATTAATTTTTCCACAGAACTATTTAGAATATTGATCTTTGTATATAACTGGATTATTTTTATATTTAGCTTTATTAAATGTTCAATTTTATATAGAACTTTATAAATTGTTCATTTTATATAAAAGCCAATAGAATGTTGATTTTTATGTAAAAAATTACAGATTTTTCATTTTTATTTAGAGCTTTATAGAACGTTCATTTTTATATAGAATCTTATAGAACGTTTATTTTTATAGAGATCTCAATAAAGTATTCATTTTTATATAGAAATTATAGAATGTTCAATTTTAAGTAAATCTTTATAGAATTTCATTTTTGTATAGAACTTTATGAAATATTTTTATCAAACCATAACGAATGTTTATTTTGTATATAGAACTTTATAGAACCTTAATTTAAACTTTTTTCCAATCCATTAAACTTAACTTTCCGTTTATTTTTCCCTGAACAAGTTTTTTTCTTTTACCTCTGTAAGCTGTTATCTTTTAAACATATTTATTGAATGCGGCCTTTGTAGTTGACAATAAATTTCAATGCAGTCTTTAAGCATAAAAAGAATCCCTTTCACTGGGTTAAGCCATTTAAAAAAAAATTTATCAATAACCTTAAATATCGTATCACTGGTTTTGTGCAAACAAAGACATTTTTCAGACAAATATTTATTTATCATCCAATGACATTTCTTAAAAGAATGAAAAATTTGATTACCTTTTTGCAAAAAAAAACAAACAAACAAAACCTTTGAAGCTCTTTATGTCAACTGACAGTGTCCATCAGACGAAATCAACTATTTCTCAACTGATCAGACCTTTTTTGTAATGTTCATTCTTTGTTAATAAAAAAAAAATTTCTCTTTGTTCATTTTTCGTGGATTTTTTTCCTTTCGCAAGAAACCCGTTCAGCTCTTCTTGTGAATTGAGCTGGTTTTTTTTTAAATCAACAAACGTTCCTTTATTTATTTATTTATTTTGTATTCATCTTTATTCTGAAATTCATTTTTTTTCATTTCTTTCGTCTTCTTTTTCAATTTTGTCTGTCTTTATTCATTTGTGTCTTTTGCCTTCTTCTTCCTTCGTTTTTCCATTTCTTTCTTTCTTTCTTTCTTTCTTTCCGTTGTTTTGTTTTTCTTTCCTTTCCTGGTTAATCTTTATTCTGAATTACATTTCTTTTTTATTTCTTTTGTTTTCTTTTTCATTTTTTGTCCGTCTTTATTTATTCGTATCTTTTGCCTTCTTCTTCCTTCATTTTACCATTTCTTTCTTTCTTTCATTCATTCATTCATTCTTTCTTTCTTTCTCATATTGCGCACTCATTTCCAGCATTGATAATCCTTTTCCCCTTTTTTCTTTTCTTTTCTTTCACCTGTTTTAATATCCCTTATCTCCCCTTCCTATTTCCGTCTACCCTACTTTCTCTTGTTTTTTCCATCTAGTTACTCTTCATTTCTTTCCAATTAAATTTCAGCTTCCCCTCTAATTCACCAGATTTAGATGGCCTCTTGAGAGAAACATTAATATTTCACCTAATGGAACAGGTTTGTCGGACATTTCTTCTTCTTCTTCTTCTTCTTCTTCTTCTTCTTCTTCTTCTTCTTCTTCTTCTTCTTCTTCTTCTTTCAGCTATGTCTAGTCATTTCTCCTTTGGCCGTAACAGGCAAAGCAGCCATATGTTGTCTTCGATGCAAATGTATCGCAGCATGCAACAATGCTTTGTGCAAAAACTTTCAGTGCTTTCTTCCGAAGAAGCTGTTCTTAAAGCCAAATAAGTAACATGGCGAGTTATGACGTCATTAAGCTGTTAAGAAGAGAATCTTGTGGAAGATGCATACGCCGGCCACGAAGTGACCACATCATTCATTGGTTGCTGTCTTTCAACACCATCGTTGCCCGTCGTTACAGTACAGCGGACAAATGGAGGGAATACATTAATCCGACCAAACAACTATTGAAAATATTCTTTTATCTTTGACAATCCAGCCCATTTAACTTTTTCTTTCTTTAATCACATTCGATGCATCATTTTCTTTTCCTTTCCTCCTTGTTTATTTGTGTCACGTTTTCTCTTTTAATTCTCGTGTTCTTTCCTTCTTCCTTTCTTTCTTTCTTTCTTTACTGCTTCTTTCTTTCTTTCTTTCTTTCTTTCGTTTTCGCTGCTTGTTTGTTGGTTTGTTTCCCTCTTTTCTTGAAAGAGATTCTATCCATCACTGTTTCTTTGCTTCATTTTCTTTCTATTTGCTGTTTTTTTTTGTTCCTTCTAACTTTTTCTTTTATCATCTTAATTTTAAAAAAATTTTCTATTTTATTTATCCTTTTCTTTCTTTCTTTCTTTCTTCACTGCTTCTTTCTTTCTTTCTTTCTTTCTTTCGTTTAGCTACTTGTTTGTTGGTTTTTTCCCTCTTTTTTTGAAACAGATTCTATCCATCACTGTTTCTTTGCTTCATTTTCTTTTTATTTGCTGTTTTTTTTTTTGTTCCCTCAAACTTTTTCTTTTATCATCTTAATTAAAAAATCTTTATTTATCCTTTTCTTTCTTTCTTTCTTTCTTTCTTTCTTTCTTTCCTGCTTCTTTCTTTCTTTCGTTTTAGCTACTTGTTTGTTGTTTTTTTTCCCTGTTTTCTTGAAACAGATTCTATCCATCACTGTTTCTTTGCTTCATTTTTTTTTCTATTTGCTGTTTTTTTTTGTTCCTTCTAACTTTGTCTTTTATTATCTCTGTTAAAAAGACTTTTCTATTTTTTTATCCTTTTCTTTCTTTCTTTCTTTCTTTCTTTCTTTCTTTCTTTGATATATTTCTTCATTCGTTCTTTTCCCTTTATTTCTATTTTCATTCTTTTATTTATTTCTTCCTTCAATTTTTACTATTATAATTTCATTTATTTTTCTTATTTCTTCCGGGGCCATCAACTCATATACAACAACTTTATCTTATAATATGGTTTGAAACGTTTTTTGGTTGGTGGACTGACTGATGCAAGACATCTTCCAGGCCACGACAACACGTTTGCTATCCTATCAGAGGAACAGTTTAAAATTATTAATAATTGATGTTGCTTTTTATTGTTTCTCTCCCTCTCTCTTATATATATATATATATATATATATATATATGTGTGTGTGTGTGTGTGTGTGTGTGTGCGAATAATAGACCCAATTTTTGGTAGAAAACCTTTTTACCCATAAACAAAAATTGTTTATCCCGATTGGTGAGGTTTTATGGCATATCAACCTCTGTAGGTTATTCAATATACATATCAACAGTTCTATTTCAAACAATGCAGTTTAGCATAAGAATAGTTTGTTTGTTTAAACACATTTAAATATAAAAAACAGTTCTATTTCAAACAATTCCGTTTAACATAAGTACACAGTTTAAATGTCAAAATAGTTCTTTTTCAAAGAACTTCGTTTAGCATCAGTTCACAGTTTAAATATCAAAACTGTTCTATTTCAAACAATTCAACTCAGCATGAGTACACCATTTAGTTCTATTTGACCCATATATAAGACCCTTATCAGGTGCTACAACTCCGGGACAGAGTGAACCAGGGAGCAATGGCAATAAATGGGTACTTCACATTCCCCAAAGCTCCTCCATTACTGGAGCCTCACCATCATATTGTTTAATGTCATATCCAGGACAATCGTTTGGGAAGTCTTACCGCTCTGCAGAGAAGCAGTCGGTGTATTCTACAGCACTAGCTGATTGGACCATGTTTATTCAGACCGATTTCACTCTTCGTCATATTGATTGGTTTCTTTGTTTAATGGCATGTCAACTTTTGCAGGTTATTTAATGCCAAAGCCATTCTCCGAGAAGAACAGTAGTGGTACTATTTAACCCATAGCTGGGAGGATAAGGGGGTTCATACCTTTCCCTAAGGTATTTGCCCGAAAGTGAACGTAACAGCGTGACTGGAATACGAACTCGCTTACTACGCTTTAACCATTACGCTACGAGGACACCCCCTCGTCATATTGAGGAGATATATATTACATTATTATTTACATTTCAAGACTTAAAGGTTTATGAATGCCAAGGCATTTTCTTCCCATATGAATAAAACTTTTGTTGTGTTTTAGATTCAGATAACTGAATGTCGCCTTTCACCCATCGCCAAACAAATCAGACAGGTTTGATCATTAGAAGAAAAAATAAAATAATGTCAAAGACTAGAGATAAAACACCACGATTTACCTGATTTTATCATTTTTTCAAAGACCTTGTTAAGCAGTAAGGTCAGTCTAAAAAGCAACGATTTTTTCAAAATATTTTAATAATATTTCAGAGTTTGGTTTGGATTCTTAGTTTAATAGCTTATCAACCTTCCTAGGTTGCTTAATTGCAAGGCCATCTTTGTTGAAGAATAGTAATACTATTTAACCCATAGCTGGAGGGATAAGTTTTGGTTTTGTTTCTTTGTTTAATGGCATATTAAACTTTGTAGGTTATTTAATGCCAAATCCACCCAAGTTGAAGGGTAATAGAAGTATCTAACCCATAGCTGGAAGGATGAGGAAGGTCATACCTTTCCTAAGAATATAAGTCTAAAAGTAAACGTTATACAGCAACCGGAGTTCGAACTTACGCCCAACGATGTCATTGTTTGGCACGTTAGCCACTACACCTAGAGTTATCACCCAGTAATGATTTTCGATGGGTTAATTTGTTGCTCAGTCCATTTTGAATAATGTTTTCAAAATGTGATATCAATCTACATGGCTTTGAAGTGAAGTGAAGAGGGATAGTCTCTTTTAAGTCTTTTCTTTGAAAATGACCTTTTGTGTCTTTGTAAAAGTTTCAGCACTTAAACCGGAAATGTTGGTATATATATATTAGTAAAAAATATGAGTAATTTTTAAAGGTTTTTCTTTGATAAGTTTTATATATATAAATATTTATATATATACTAAAATGTAAAGAAAAAATTCAATTTTGTGGTTTCATTGTAAATTTATTTCGGGTCTATGGTGACCCTATCTGAAGAGGGTTACCATAGACACGTGAGTTTTGATATATATTTAACCTGAAATTAATCATACAGTCGATAGTCGTAGGCATTGAGCACTGAACTGGATATTCCTACCCCTTGGATTATTACTTAATAATTTAATCCTTAGACTATTTTCCTCGGCTTATATATATATATATATATATATATATATATATATGATGAATATATATGTGTACATATATATATATATATATATATATGTTCATATATATATATATAAATATACATATACATTCATACATATTCATATACATTTGTTCATACATACATATTTATATTTGGGGTGTACTTGGTGTAATGGTAATCGTCGTTGGAAATAGACATGATGAGCCGAGTTCAAATCCTTGACCAGGCTGTTTACATTTCACATATTACTAATACCCTTGTGAAAGTTATGAATCTGACTATTCTCCCTCCAGATATGAGCAAATAGTAGGGCAGTATGGGCTCGTTAACCTTAGTATTGTTGTACACCCTACATAATGGACTCGCCCTCCTCCATATAAACACGTCAACAGAGCGTCAGAGGAGTTAACCAGACCCACGTGCCACGTGACACAGCCACATGTGATACCACTTGCGTAGTGAACGGATAGTCGCTACCTCAATGGACTCTCAGCTTCCTATTAACTAACTATTGTTTAACCCGGTTCACTTGTATCATATTTCTGTAACTTGAATATATAAGTTTTTCTGTCTACCTCTTTGTGTTCCCCGTATCTTTCTTTTGCCAGCATCACTACAGGTATGGAAATTGGTCTAAGAGCAGGAAAACTCTGAATTCAAACCTGTTAACTTCCGCTTAAAATCTGATCGTTTCACATCCTGCTCATGCAGTGGGTTTGATAAATAAACACACACACACACACACACACACACACACACACACACACACACACACACACACACACACATATATATATATATATATATGCTTTTATATATATATACGAATATGTATATGTATATATATGTGTGTGCGTGCGCGTGTGTGTGTGTGTGTATGTGTGTGTGGTGGACTAAGGTGTAAATGACTGAATAAACACCGATTTATAAATCTGTCACCTATTCAACCGCTTAGACCGAGGACAGTTCACTGCTCTAATGAAGGATTGAACGTAAGTTTGTTCAGTCACCGGTCCACGTTGTGTTTTAGATCCAGATAACTGAATGTCGCCTTTCACTGATAGCCAAACAAATCAGACAGGTTTGATCATTAGAAGAAAAAAATAAATTAAAGTCAAAAGCGAGAGATAAAACAACACGTAGTTCTCAATGATTAAACAAAGTTTAGTTGAGAACAAAATAACAAAGTCCGTTAAAAAGTAATTCAGTTCTCTTTTCAAAAATGAATAAGTCCTATCATACAAGTCTCTTCCCTGTGGAGTGAGGCAATGCTATTCACACACTTGGCCGGCCTCCATTTCTCTCAGTGGTTAGTTTAGTTGTAGCTGTAAACACAGACTTTCAAAAGCTAAGTCGTTCCACGGATTGCAATTCAAACAAGTCTTCTATTCGTCAGGTTCCTATAACTAACTTGTGATTCTCGCTTCTCTATTTCAGAAGGTCTGGATCAAGGCTTCAAATAAAGAATATTAGAGGTTCACTGCTGTTTCTCTTCGGTCTGTCTAACATCGCAACCTTCTAACTCCGCAACTATTGCTTTTCGGCCAAAAAAAAAAAAATTGCTTCTTTTATTTCCAAGTAGGTGTATCTCATCAACGGCCTTCTCCTTAATTAATCTTCTGTGATTAATTCCATTCACAGTTGATCTCTGCTACCCCAACGGTGAATCCTTGTGCTTGCCACTCAAAGTGGGGTTTCCCTCCCACTTCCATTTGTCGGTCATTGCGCCTTTCTCTCTGCAGGGAGCGGTTCTCTCTCATCACGTGAACCATACGTCATGTCCAGCAAATTACTCACCTCCAAAATTAAGTAAAAAATTTCCATTCCTCAAAGTTTGATTTTTTCCCATACAATCGGCCTGCACTTGGCTGGCCCCTTCGTGA
This sequence comes from Sepioteuthis lessoniana, assembly GCA_963585895.1. Taxonomy (NCBI): domain Eukaryota; kingdom Metazoa; phylum Mollusca; class Cephalopoda; order Myopsida; family Loliginidae; genus Sepioteuthis; species Sepioteuthis lessoniana. The sequence continues at coordinate 42,638,396 of OY757937.1, forward strand.
CCATAGTTCCAGCTCATCATTGCTTTGACTGGCTGTGTTTCCGATGATAAATAGATATTAGCTTTCTTTCTTTCTTTCTTTCTTTGGTTAGAAAAGAAATTTCATATTTTTTTTGTATTTTCTCTTCGAACCAAAAAGTAAACAAAATTTCTCATTTCCTTCTCATTTTGACAATATATTGTATCACTATCACTCCTCAAAAAAGAAAAAAAAAATGTACAGATTTTATTCTTCTAAAATCTGCGCTGCTCATAGTTCTTCGCTACTAAAATCGTTTTCAGATTTCTCTCGTTCAGGTCATTGGTTTTGTTATTCTAAAATCCTCGATGCCTCGCTCAACTCTGTCATAAGTTAATAAATGTTTTACTTTAAATTTAATGAAAAGTTTATTGAAAAGCAGAAGTTATCATGTCTTTTTCAAGAAAGATAATATTAGTCAGAGCGTAAGTATTATACAAGAGAAAGTTAAGATTCATGCATGAAATGTAGTAGTTCTATTTAGCTTTAACCTATTTGATATTATGTATGTGCAAATGATCTCTGCGTGAGAATGTCACAATGTAATACAGAAAATATTATCATGCATAAAACATGTATGCGGAGAGAACTGAAATTTTTATCTGCTCTTTCGAAAAGATCGTAAAGCCAGTACAAATATTTATGAAAACAATAACGTACTTATTCAATTTAAAATAATTAAGCGATTTTGAAATTGAATGCAATTAGGAAAGAAAAGAACGTTTGATTTTCTCTTTAAAGAAATAAACCGATGTTATTTTTTTTTAATAAGCTACAGAATAAATCTGTAAAACCTATTAAAGATGTATTTATTTTATCACTGTTTATAAGATTAAGCGAGGCTAGAGATTAGATAAAATATATTGAGGATTTATCAAAGATTCTAATGGTTTTTTTTTTGTTTGGCTTTATGACATATAAATCTTTGTAGATTATTTAATGCCAAATCCATTTTTATACATATAAGACAGTTCTATTTCAAACAATTCAATGTAGTATAAGTATACAGTTTAATTGTCAAAAGCATTTCTTTTTCAAGCTGTTCAGCTTTATCAAACAGTTCTAATTCAAACAATTCATTTTAGTATAAGTATATATTTGTCAACACACAGTTAAATGTCAAAACAGTTCTATTTCAAACAATTCAGTTTTACATAAGGACGCAGTTTAGTTCTATCTGATCCATAGATAGGACCCTATCAGGTGCTACCACTCCGGGCCAGAGTAATGGAAATGAAGAGGTGCTACGCTTTCCCCAAAGTTCCAGCATCACTGTAACCTCACCATCAGATTGTTTAGTGTCATATCCAGGAAACTCGTCGGGGTGGGAGTTCTTACCCATCTGCAGAGGTGCAAATGGAGTATTCTACAGCCCCAGCCGACTGGGCAAATGATTCGAATGGGTTAAAATGTATTTTAAACTATGTAAAAGGGAATGTATATCTTAAGGTTTAGATCCTTAAAATTGTTTTCGGTGAGTCAATATGGAAATATGAAAGCTTCAAAACAAGCGCTCAAATGCCGATTGGTCAGAAAAATGCGAAAACATAGATATAAAACTTGTAGCATCTCGAGACAATTTTTACTCAAAATCTTAAAGTTTTTTTAGTATAAAAATCAGTTACTTTACACACACACACACACACACACACACACACACACACACACACACACACACACACACACACACACACACACATATATATATATATATATATATTATGAGGGTGTTGGTCGTCAGTAAATCACTATATGGTTATGTGTCGAACCAAGAGCAATATAATATGGAGAGTGCTCAATATCTACGATAGAGCTATTATAATAATAATGATAATAAATAAATATATATTATATATATATTTAATCCATGGAAAATATTGTTCTCACTCTCTCTCTCTCTATATATATATATATATGTAAACAATTGAAAGAATCACCAACTATTGTTACAATGGAAATGTGCGAGACTGAAGGGTTATTGTCAAAGGGAATGGACGCAACATACCCAGTTCAAGTTCTGGTCGAGGCTGTTCGTGTTTTATTTTCAGCTAATGTCCGTCTCTTCTCTCTCTCGCCTTTATGTAAGTAGTTGAAGAGCCCGGGCTTTTTTAGTTTGATAAGGAAACTGGTTTGCGGGAAGGAAAAGCATACAAATTATGAGGTCAAAACTTGAGAAATGCCGTTCGTTGAAACTGCGGATGTAGTGGTGCATTATTCTTGTTATCAGTTCATCTGAAAATTCCGTCTTGGTTCTACACAAACATTCACTGTTATAAATGTGTGGTTCATTTGCTAAGTTTTGGTTTAGTTAATGGTCATCATAGAATCGATTGACAAACATTTATATATACATATCTGAGTGTGCGCACGCGCGTGTGTGGTGAAGAAAAAATATGCCAAAACTTCCATATAAGTAAAAGTAAAGCTGACGACTTGTTGTGGGAGCCTTACCCATCCTACCATAATGGACTCTTCTCACCGTGATTAGTACTGAGATTTCGCTGCCCGGAGGCAGATCAATATCGGTGTTATCCAAACAGTACGAGACTTTTTACCTTTTCTATGTAACTATCTTTCTTGTGTAATATAATCTGTTATCTAATATCCGTGTTTGTGTTATCATTAGTGACCCTTTCCGGGGCCTCAACACGACTGTAGTCTAGGGTGACCTGAAGGCTCCCTTTTCGATTGCTAGAACACCGAGGTGCAGAGGAGGGCGCTACTCTTTTCCCTGGGTTACTCCACTTGACCCTTGATCCGTACCTTATAATGCTGAGTGTTAAGCAAGGTGGCATCTACAATTAAGAATTTCTAAAATATGTCTCTAGAATCATTGAATTGCTCCCAGCCACGGAAATCTTTAGTAAAAGGCGAAATATTTATTCTCAATCCTTAACCGGAAGTGGGTAGAGTGTTCTCCAATGGTCTGGGAGACCTGGGTTCAATCCCAGGTCGTGTCATACCAAAGACTTTAAAAATGGTACTTGATACCTCCTTGTTTAACACTCAGCTGTATAAGGTACGTATCAAGGGTAAAGTGGAGCAATCCAGGGAAAGGAGTAGCGCCCTCGGTGTAGTAGCTATTGAAAAGGGAGTCTTCCGGTTGTAATCGACTACGGTCGCCAACTTACTTCTATATAAGTAAAAAGTAAAGTTAGCGACCATAGTCGAGGGTGACCCGAAGTCTCCCATTTCGATAGCTACTACACCAAAGGTGTAGGGGAGGGCGCTACTCCATTCCCTGGTAAATAAGTATATATAAGTACTTTCACGATATTACGATTTCCAACCGTTCCCACCTGTTTAACATTATTTTCAAGCAGGGTTATATTCACTAATCATCAAAATGAAACGAGCGCTTCGGAAAGTGGACTTGACCTTGGCCCTTGATAATTTATAGCCTTAACATGTTTGTAACATCTATAGTAGGATCTGTCTGTCCCAAACCGAACTTGCTAGCCATGTGAGATCTCATGACAGCAAAATCTCGAAGAATCACGTACAAAGGTTTTCCCGCAGCAACCTATTGGGAACTCGTGTTAATTCAGTAACAAAGTATGTGGTTCTGCTGTTGGTTTGAGAGGTATGAGGGTGCACAGGGACAATGTCAAGGAAAAGATAATCTTATTCATTTGTCACACATGCAATAAAGTTTTCAAGAATATACTGGATCAGAGAAGTCACACGCGCACCCAAGGGTACACTTAGTGAATCGAGCAGATGACTTTCTTCCGCAACGAAATGATAGTTATATATATATATATATATAATAAAAAATGTTAACCAACAAAATAAGCACTGTACTAATCCACCCAGTCAACTAACATATATCAAACTTTTTTACTGTAACCAAATGCACTACAATTATAAATCAGATGAAAAAATATTGAAAACATTGATTCACAGAAAAATTCTCCCCACTGATCTTAATAAAAAGATAAAACTTATTTTATATTATAATAAGTTTAAAACCTCCAACTTAGTCATTAGAAATAATTCCTCTCCCTCGATTGGAGTTTTGCAAAAAAACCAACGTTATATATCAATTTAAATGTCCTTTAGGAGATTTTATCTCTGATAATAATAATAATAATAATAATATATGCTGGTTTAACCTCAACTACCCTGTCGAGGAGACTGACACTGCACCTTTCTGATACAAGTTCATTTGCTCAGCATTTAAAAAACATTCATGCCCAACAACACAATTACGGAAAATTCTCACCGACAACACAATAATATTAGAACAAAATAATAAACAAAAACTACAGATTCTCGAAGCGCTACATATTAGAAACATGCAACCGACACTTAATAGAATCATTTTTCAAACTAGTGCTAATGTACTTAAATGTCTTTAGCTCCTGACACTATCTATAGAAACCCATTTAAAAGCAAACGCTATACTCTTCAACGGTAAAGACGCTCTTACACAGTAATAATATGCAAAAACAAAAGTTACATCACTTTTGTAATAGATCCTCCCCTGATGATGGCCCAAAATCAGGCAGAAAGTACTAGGGATACATACAACTATGGACAATACATAAATCAATTCCCGCCGAATACTATAAAAGTAATACGGGAATACGAACGGATCCAGAAGAAAATATGTAGTCAGAAAATGTCTATTATGTTCAATGAAATTTGTATTAACTAAGAAATGCAGCCAATATATATATATATATATATATATATATATATGCAATACATGAGGACTCTGCGTGCTATTATATAAGGGTACACGAGAACAATGTCAACAAAACAAGCTTATTCATTTGTCTCACATAAAATAAGCCTTGCTAGGATATTCTTAGCCTGAGAAGTCACACTTACACCGAAATGTATTGTTATCAAATCAAGAAGATAACAGACACTATATATATATATATATATATAGGGGTTCGGGAAATTGTAGATGGTGTCTGGAAGAAAAAGACTACATAATAAGCATTCCTGACTCAGATAATTTTAGAAAAAAAAGATCGGAGTTTATAGCGAAATGCCACGATGAAAATAAATAATTGCTTTGCAGTTTGGCGCCAGGTTGAGCCACGTGACTTATTATGCAAAATACGTGATAGTCACGTGACGGAAAATATGTATGAAAAAAAAAAAAAAGAGTACAAACTAGTTCAGTCGAAAAAGTCAGTCGTGTGGAATACAAGCTCTCCACAGGATTGAAAATAGTGAAACTCTTAGTCTTGTCTGTTCCATTTTGTTTTATATTTTTACACTTGATATTTACTGAAATATTGTTCTGCATTTTCGTAAATGTAAAGATTTTACGGATTAAAAATCTTTTTTACATTAAATTTTAATCATATTAATGAATTTATATATATATATATATATATATATATATATATATATATATATATATATATATATATAACGACGACTACAAATCCTTGAAGCCTTACATATGAAAAAAAACCTATAATTAATAGAATTAATTTTGAAAATTGTGAAAATGTTGTGAAATTCTTTTATTTTATCTTATTTTATTTTGTTTATTAAATAAGGATACAACCTTGTCCTTTTTTTCAACATTGATTTTATATGAAAGTACATGCTCACGAATTCCATTCTGCTCCACTAGTTTTTAAAAATCGACACCATCAAGTTTAAGCAATTAAAAAAAACATTCTTGGTATTTGTGAAACACACCCACTGATATTGGCTTATGAAGGATCCGAAAACACTTTGGGAGACAAATTTGATTAATATATCACAAAGCCAACCTGAAATTCGAACACATATCAGGAAGTTAAAAAGGATTTTGAAAAAATTGTATAAAAAAATGTTTTTATCATATTTATCAACCCCTCCGCTCGGGTAGGATATGACACAAGGTCAATTTTTAAGCGGAGTTTAACAGGTTTGAATTTAGAGTTTTTCCTTCTCCTAGACTAGTTGCCTCACCAAGGCTGAAGAACCCAGTCTGCCCTACTATTTACCCACAGCCGAAGGGAGAATAGTTGGATTCATACCTTTCCCAAGGGTATTAGTGCTATGTGAAATGCAGTCAGTCTCGTCAAGGATTTGAACTCGTGTCGCCGTGTCCATTTCTTACGACGATAACCATTACACCAAATGTGTTTATATCATTTAACCAAACTATTGGCTTAGTGGGTAGAGTTTTTGCCAATGGTCCGGGAGACCTGCATTAAATCCTAATCTGCTCTTCTAATAAAAATACTTCTGTAATAAGATTTATATTTTTAAATTTCTAAAGTGCCCCAAAATGCATTATTCTTCGTAAATTACGTATTAATAGGATCATGGACAGCTTGTTACAACGGGAACCCAAATGCTCGACGGTTCGTCTAGGATATTATACGAAAAATATGTGACTCACGTTTGAATTTAATGCTTTGCCTATAAGGTGGACTTTAAACGAGACACAGCAAAGAGATCATTAAAGATAAAGACAATCGGTAGAAAATATTTCAAATTTTAGTCAGGACCGATAAAAAAAAATCAAGTTGATTATATTATGATAAATGAATCGAGTAAATGAAAATAGTGGTGTTTGTGAAACAAAACAATAAATTCCAAACACCATTAATATTTGCAGTAAAAAAAAAAAAAATGTTGTTACAGCTACATTTTACTGGGTCAATAGAATTTTACGTTACCTAGCAACCATTCTAATGGACGCCAGCGATTGGCTCGTGAGTACTACACTAAAAATACTTTCACAACGCCATCTATTTCTCAAAGAAAAAAAGCGCGTATGTTACCACTCACACACAAACACAAATACCCGCGTGCACACACATGTACTCTCTCTCTCTCTCTCTCTCTCTCTCTCTCACACACACACACACACACACACACACGCCCATATACGTGTATGTATATTGTCAGATATTGATAGTATCGACGTAAAAATAGAAGTGGAAAAAGAAATGAAATATAACAAAATACCCAAATGAAAGAATTGCAGTCACAATATAATTAATATATACATATTTTACACATTATATATATATATATATATATATATATATATATATATATACTTTTTTCTTTCAATGTAATAATCTTTGTGTCAATACTTTTTTGCATCGCATCTTTCTTTATAACACACAACGAAAATTCTAAAATGGAAATTTCTGATCAAGACTCAGTTAATATTTATGTTGGATTACGGAGCTTATTCTCCACTTTCATTTATACAAGCACATCTACGTACATGTATATATTTCCTATCCCCTCAGCACGAGCAAGGTGCGACACAAGGTCAATTTTTAAACCAAAGTTGAAGAGTTCAGTCTGCCCTTCTATCTACCCATAGCTGGAAGGATAATAGTTGGATTCGTACATTTCTGAAGGGCATTAGCCTCATGGGAAATACAAACAGTCCAGTCCAGTTTTTGAACTCGTGTCACCATGCCTATTTCGTACGACGATGTTCATTACACCACATACGCCTTCGAAAATAATTGTATGTATATGTGTGTGTATGTGGTAGTCATGGATGAATATATGTGTGTTCTTATATATATCAACTTAACCTATATGCTACGGACTCGATGCGAAACAAGGTCAATTTTTAAGCAGAGATCAAACGGTTTGAATTCAGAGTTTTATTTTTCCTCGACCAATGGCTGCAGTGAGGCTAAAGAACCTTTTCTGCCTTTCTATTTAACCATAGCTGGTGAGAGAAGAGACGAGATCATGCTTTTCTTAATGGGATTAGGGTGAAAGTGAAAGTGAAACACAAACAACCTCGTTCAGGGTTTGAAATCGGGTCACCGTGTTCATTTCCTACTACGATAACAGTCAGGACAAGCGTCTCATTATTTGTGTGAGTATGTAGGTGATGTTGATGGTGGATGAGTGTATGTGATGGAGAATGGATGTGGCTGTGTGAGTGTGTGTTGGTTGAAGACGGCCGGAGGTGATGCGTCGATGGTGGCGGGGTTCTGTGTGTGTGTGTGTGTTTGTCTGTGTCTCTTATTTGCCTATGCCTCCCACCAGACAAGGCTTGACACTAGGTCAATGACCCGAAGGCCAATTAAAGAGGGGATAAGGGGAGGGTTAGGTCGGGCAGGAGCCGAGGCTCGAACCCTGCTGGTCTATGTAGCTCATCGGCTCACTTAGTGCAATGTGAGCCTGATGAGCCAAGCTGGTCAAAAGGAGTCAATACTGCAGCTCACCCTCCCGAAGGTAGCCCAGCCGAAACCGGGAGCCCCACGTCTTCAAGTCTGCTATTGTTCCTTTCGGAGTCCACAATGGGCCCCGGGACGCTGTAACAACACTCATGTCTCAATTAATTTAGGATTAACTGTATCAGCAATATAGAAACATTATAGTACATATATAGTACGTATACAAAACGTCACGTGATCAGGATTCGAAATAGGAAGTGTATTGACCTTCTCTTTCTCTCTCTCTCTCTCTCTCTCTCTATATATATATATATATATATATATGTACTTTTTCAAAGCTAAAAAATTAAAATTTGGGTTGTTCAGTGTTTCATGAGGACACACTTAGAAGCAGATGGAACGAGAAGAAAAAGTGATGGGGAAACACTACTATAATATGAGGGAATTTGTCAACTGGTACAATATGATTTGCACGTGACATATATATATATATATATATATATATATATGTATTTATCAAACTCTCTGAATGGGCAGCATGTGATACAAGGTCAAATTTTGACCGGAGTTTAACAGGTTTAAATTCAGAGTTTTTCCTTCTCTTAGACTGGTTGCCTAACCAAGTTTAAAGAGCCCAGTCTGCCCAATTATATTACCCAGAGCTAAAGAAAGAATAGTCAGATTCATATCTTGCCTTAGGCTGTTAGTGCTATGTGAAATGCAATCAACCTCGTCGATGATGGAACTCGCGTCGCCGAGTCCATTTACACTACGGGCACACCTCCTCCTCTCTGTCCCTCTCCCCCTCTCTCTCTCTCTCTATATATATATATATATATATATATATATATATATATATATATTTCATATCCCTCATACCTCCCTGTGACTTTTTCTTGTTTCCTAAACGCAAAATTCATCACAAGAGATAAATCTTTGGCGCATAAACTTTTGAAAAATGCTACAATACAGCATCTAACTGTATGAATAAACGAAGTTCATAAATGTTTCGGCTTATGACAAACTCACTGAAGTGTTAAAGGCTAAATTTCTGTCTAAGTAAAAATATCTTCAGTCTATATACATTGTGAACATACCTCACACACACACACACACGTGTGTGTGTGTGTGTGTGTGTGTGTGTGTGTGTGTGTGTGTGTGTGAAAATGAATGTTTAAAACTTTATGATTTTTTCACTTCATTTAAAAATTCACACCTGATGATGGTTCAATGTTTTCATATTTAAAAACTGAATTGTTTTATGTTGGCAATAATAAAGTCATCCAGTAAAGATCCTGTGTTTTTTTTCATATTTGAATATTTTGATATATTTGTATATTCTGATATATATATATATATATATATATATATATATTGATAATCTAGATTTCTCTTTTCATAAATAAAGACTTTGAACAGCGTAGACATTGACCCAACGATGCGTGGCAACAATCAGTTTCTTGGCTATATATATATATATATATATATATATATATATATATATTCTCTTAAAAAATAACAGTCATTCACAAAAACAAACCCCATTAAGGCAAGATAAATCAAAAGATGAAACAAAATTGATATCAAAATAGTTTAAATGGCTTCTTATAGTCTTAATCCCTTTTTTTCTCTTCTATGGAATATAAAATGTGACTGATTATTGTTTTTTTGAAGAGAAAATTATTCGCCCTGTGGATTTTATTTCTTTTGAACACTAGACCGGGATTGTTGAAATTTGATATTCTATTTTTGGATATTTCTTCATTCTGGTTGGAATTGTTCCCAACTCCAGATTTACTGGATTGAATAATATCTTTTATACACACACACACACACACACACACACACACACACACATATATATATATATATATATATATAGATAGATAGATATAGATATGTGTGTGTGTGTGTTTGTGTGTGTGTGATGCAGTTTTTAAATAAGTGCTCAATGCTATTACCTGCACAGTAGATTTCAAAGCTAAAAAATTCAAATTGGCGTTGTTCAGTATTTCATGTAGATACACTTAGAAGCAGATGGAAAGAGAAGAAAAAGTAATGGGGAAACACTACTATAATATGAGGGAATTTTTCAACTGGTACAATATGATTTGTACGTGACATATATATATATATATATATATATATATATATATATATATATATATATATATATATATAAAGAGAGAGAGAGAGAGGTGGGGTATTATTTATCAATTTTTACAAGTTGTCTGAATTTTTGAGACGAAAATTAATGTTTACTCTATGAACAGCTCAGTTTTTTTCTGAATATGTTGAAATTTTATCCAATATTTATTTTTTTTTTGCATTTTATCTCTTATATCAATAATAGAACTCTTAATCACTTGGCTACTCTTTTTTTTACAATTTGATAAGAATCATATCGGTAGCAATTTCTCAGACCAACGACTTGATCATTCATAAAACAAATGAGGAAGACTTTCGGTTTTTTCTCCTCCATGATTCACTGACGATGAGCACTGTTTATTTATCTATTTATCTATCTGTCGTAGCCAGTTCATATCTATCAACCTAGCAATCTATCTTAAACTATTCATATCGATGGCGTAGTGGTCAACGTGCTGGACAGCAGCATTGTAGTGAGTTCGAATTCCAACCACGTGAATACGTTTACTTTCAAAATGAACATTAACAGGTATGTCCTTTCTTCATTGATACTTTGGATTCTGTTGTGAGTTAGGGTAGAATTTACTGACTGTCTCTGACGGCGGTGGTTCCGAGTTCAAAGCTGCTTAAAATGGGTGCCGTGGAAAACCCAGCATTCACGTAATTCAGCCGACCCACCTCGAGCCTCCAAGGGCAGTCCCCCATGCTCTAGTCATCCCTGGTTTGGTTTGTTTGGTTTTATGGCATATCAATCTTTGTAGGTTATTTAACGCCAAATCCATTTTTATGTAAATAATCTGTTCTATTGAAAACAGTTCAGTTTAGCATAAGTGCACAGTTTAATTGTCAAAAACATTTCCATTTCAAACTATTTAAGCAGTTATATGTAATAATTCAGTTATGTGTAAATACAGTTTTAATGTCGAAAAACATTTCTATTTGAAATAATTCAGTTAAGCATAAACACGCAGTTTAAGTGTAAATACGGTTTAATTGTCAAAAACGTTTCTATTTTAAGCTATTCAGTTTACTCAATTCATTTTAGCATAAGTATGTTGTTAGTTCTATTTAACCCATAGATAGGGCCCTATCAGGTGCTACCACTCCGGGCCAGAGTGGACCTGGGAGCGATGGCAATAAAGGGGTACTCCGCATTCCCCAAAGCTCCAGCATTGCTGGAACCTCACCTTCAGATTGTTTAGTGTCATATCCAGGACACTCGTTAGGGGGGTCTTACCCCTCTGCAGAGGTGCAGTCAGTGTATTCTACAGCCCCAGCTGACTGGGCAAAGTCATCGCTGGAGGGGGTTGGTTTATCGCCTGGCGCCTGAGGTGACCCTTTTTGATAGAATGCCAACGGAGGCCGAGGCATTTTTGGAGTCGCCTGTGTGTCTAGGCTACGGCCACGCGCCAGGACCCTTAAAAAGCCCGTGTCTTCGTCCGTTTCGTGGGGCGCACGATAAATTGTTAGAATATGCTGACTAAGTCGTCATCACTAGTAGTGGGTTAACTGTTCACATCACTGGTGAGTATTGTATTTTGTTAATGGTATAAAGATTTCAATTTTATTTTCAACTTTCGTTTTGGCTATTTCTCATTCAGTAATTTTTTGTGAAGTTGCAACAATGAGAAAGGTATGACACCTCTTAACCCCAAGCTTTGAGTTAAAGTGTACCACTACTGTAATTCTAAAAGGATAACCTCGACACTAAATTACCCATGAAGATTGGTATACCATTAAACGACGAAACCCATAAACCAAGGATATTCATATTAACATCTATCTATATAAGCCTGGTCCCGAATGGTATTGGGGTTTTTAATATCCAATGGCTGAAAAGCTCATATGATGACATCATATCTGTTGTTGATTTTTTTACCATTGAGATCCTAACACAGCAATATTGTGTGAACCGAAAACAAGAGGGGAATATGTCAAAACTTAAATTTCATTCAGTCATTTTTCATTAGAATTTCTTAGCCGACTGACTTTTTTAGTCGACCCGTATCTATCTATCTATCTATCTATCTCATTCGATTCTTATCTATCTGTATATCTGTTTATCAAAGTCTATTCATATTTATCTACCTATGTATAAATCTTATCTCATGACGTGCGTCGATATTTTTTCTGGTGCCATTGGGTCGCCTTTCCTGGGGTTGTTTTCGGATTCGTTCCCATTTTAAGCTAAATCGGCGCCATTTGACACGCACCGCAAAGAAAAACAAACCCCATTAAAGCAAGAGAAATCAAAAGATGAAACCAAATTGATATCACAATAGTTTAAATGTCTCCTTTTAGTCATAATCCTTTTTTTCCCTCTTCTATGGAATATAAAATACCCATTTTGTGTGGCCAAAAAGAAAACGCACGTGCCTGCACACACACACACACACACACACACACACACACATATATATATATATATATATATATATATATATATAACACATACAAATAAAACCACGTCTGCACGTTGAAACATTTGTATGAACATATACAAAGAAAAGAAAATAATTATGCGCACTTTTAGCTTAACGGCACAGTTTTATCTGTCAGAATGCAAAATAAACAAAAAACAATAAATATTGACTCACCCGAATATATACTGAAACTTATCCATGAGAATATAATTATGAATGTACACTAGCTCACACGTGCGGGCACGCAGATTATAGCACTTATATAAGCACACAGATACAAGAACACACACAGACATATATAAATATAAATATAAATATAAATATATATATATATATATATATATATATATATATATATATATATATATATATATATATATATATGAGGTGCATACGATAAGCTTTCAGACTTTTTTCGTATGGGTGTTTAAAATTGTCGTAGACTCTTGAAAATTCACTATGTTATTGCTATACTATACATCTTATGAGATGACTGATCAATTTTTATGATTTCAGGTTTAAATGGACAGCTACAGCAGTAATTTGAATACACCCTACTAAAGCCTGATTTTCACGGCTGGTGAATTTCAAAAATGCAATATGACATTTTAGAAGAATGATATGCAATAAAATTCAGTTTCAAACTTGGAAAAAATGCCACAGAAACGTATGGAATGCTTCAGACTGCTTTTCGACCATTTTGCATGAATCGAGCATCAGTTTTTGAGTGGCAAAGGAGATTCATGGAAGGCAGGGAGTCTGTGAGGGATGATGAGAGGTGTGGGAGGAGTAAGGAAGTCAATACACCAGAGTTGATCGGCAAAGGGTTAGGGTTAGGGTTACTATGTTGAGGGAGTTCAGGAAGAGATTTCTAGGAAGAGGCTAGCACTCTTCAAATTGGGTTAGTGGCATTTCCACCAGAACAATGCACCAGTCTACAACTCCATCCTTGTCACAGACTATTTAACCAAGATGGGCATCAAGACAGTTCTTCACCGTCCCTATAGTCCGGACCTTGCTCCCTGTGACTTTTGGTTATTTCCTAAGCTCAGAGGCTGTCGTTATGAGACAATTGGGGAGATGAAAGGGGCTGTGACGACGGTCATTGACACGCTCACGCAAGAGGACTTCCATGGGGCCTTCCAGAAGTTGTTGGAACGGTACAACAAGAGCATTGCAGCCGGAGGAGATTACTTTGAAGGGGACTAGAGTTTCATGTGTGTACTATCAATAAAAGCGCCCATATGAAAAAAGTCTGGAAACTTACCGTATGCACCTCGAATATATATATATATATATATATATATATATTGTCATCTGCAGACAAACTGTATCGTTGTATCACAACACGTCAGTGTGGCTAGACATACGAGACGCTTCAAGCTGGGATCGAAACATAGCTGGCCTTACGTCAGTCGAATATATTAACCCAGAGTCATCGTTTTTCTCAGCGTTAGTGAAGGAATCTTTTTCGCACTTTGCATATAGGTTGTCGGTTACTGATTTCGTAATAGCTTTTCTCGATTCTTGAGAAGTGCTATAGCGTTACAGCCTATATGGTTGTCGGCAAATTCCCAACTAGAGTGCTCAACCCAGGTAAGGGAGCTTATATATTGTCTTCCACAGACGGGCAATTTCGTCTTATCACAACTCTTCAGTGTGGCTAGACAAATGAGATGCTTTAAGCTGGGATCAAAATCAGACTGACGTAAAGTCAGTCGGATACATAAAACTAAGGTTGTCATCTACTGAGTCTAGTCATTCGACAATTTAAGAATTGTCAGCGAATATGGGACACCTAAACACTAATCTTGATTGAGGTATCTGGGAATTAAATATGGTCGCTCATTTTTCATCTTAGGACTACTACTACTACTATTCATTTTTCCTCTTAGGACTACTGCTACTACTACTACAACTACTATGCTAATCATTACTTATATTAATAGTAATTAACAGTAATTAAAATTAAAAGTGATGGAAGTAATAAGAATAATGATTGTAACGATAATTGTTCATCATCCATCATCATCATCATGTCGCGCTGGTAGCACGGATATTCCTGACCCTCTCTCGCCCTTCCTCCCTATCGTTCATCGCCCTAGGTAGGTCTTCAGGACAACATCCCGTATCCTCACATAGCTGCTGAATGTATGTTCGTGCTGGTCGTCCTGCTTTTGCACGGCCATGTGTGGGGGTCCATAAGAGTACATCTCTTATTAATTCGCCCCTGCTTCTCCAGCAGTGTCCTGCATGTCTGGTTCGTCTAACTTGAATAGTTTTCGTGATAGGAGGCAGGTGGCCGTACAGTTGGTGTCTTGTTGGGTGTTGCCGCCAGGACTTGTTCAGGATTGCACGCAGCATTCTTGTGTAATTGCCGTCTAGCTTCTTCTCCAGTCGTTTTGTTAGCGTCCATGTAGTGCACCCGTATAGTATCGATGTGACCGCTGCCTGGAAGAAACTGCGTTTCATTTTATCGGTTAGGTCTGATTTCCATATAATCGATAGCCTATTGATAGCTGTCCATGCTTTCGTTAACCTCGTTTCGATGTCCTTTGCGGTTGATTCGACGCTGCTTCCTAGGTAAGTGAATTTGTCTACTAGTTTAAGAGGGGTTCCTTCTAGAGTGGAGATGTCCCCCGTTTGATTATAGCACATATATTCCGTTTTGTGTGCATTAACATAGAGGCCTATGCCTGCGGCTGCTCGTTCCAAACTATGCAGTAGTGTTTCGGCTTGGTCGGGTGTATTTGCCAGTATCGCTATGTCATCGGCGTAGTCGGCGCCGGTAATTGTTTTTGCGGGGTACCTTCTGCTTCTTTTCTTCGTCAGCTCGAAGCCATTCTCTCTGATTTTGTCAATCGATGTTCTAAGTACGTAGTCTAGACAAAGTATAAAGAGGTACGGAGCCAGCGTGTCCTAAGTATGTTGTCGATTTTGAGTTCTATGCGGTTTCGTAGTAGGGCATTGTAGATTTTGGCTGCTATGGATGTAAGTGTTATACCTCGGTAGTTTTTGGCTAATCCGAGGTCCCCCTTTTTAGGGAAGGGGAGTATGCATCCCTTCATCCATTTATCTATCGGATTTTGATTGTATACTGCGTTTCAGTGTCGGAGCAGTATGTTGTCGAATTGTCTGGTCTTCCATACTTCTGGGGGAATCTCGTCCAGCCCTGCAGCTTTCCTATTTTTAATTTTTCTGAGAACCGAGTTGAGTTCTTCTTGTGTGAACGGTCCTAGTTTAATGTTTAATTGTTTACTAATTATTCTGGTGATTGATTCATGTGTTATTTTCGGTGGGTTTCCTAGTAGATTTTCGAAGTGCTGTTTCCACAGTTTTATTCTTTCTTGTTGGTTTGCTGCTTTCAGTTTTGCTTTGGCTGCGTTCTTTCTTCTACTCACTTCGTTTATTGTTTGCCAGGCTATCCTAGATTGGGAAAGGTATGAATCCAATTATTCTCCCTCCAGCTATGGGTAAATAGTAGGACAGACTGGGTTCTTCAGCCTTGGTAAGGCAACTAGTCTAGGAGAAGGAAAACTCTGAATTCAAACCTATTAAACTCCGCTTAAAAATTGACCTTGTGTCATATCCTGCCCGAGCGGAGGGGTTGGGTAAATAGGATCCTAGATTGTCTATCTTCCACCGAGTCTCTAATCTTATCTATCTGGTTTTGAATGTATTCTGTCTGTTCCTTTATATATATGCCTGCTAATTGATATTGTGCCGTTTTTAGTTTTAAGTCATTTGTTTGTTGGATTTCTATTTCAACTACTATTGCTAATACTTCTACTACTACTTCTAGCTGTCCATCGTGTCCGATGATAACCTCATGCTAATTTTTTTTCTTCCACTTTTTTTCGATTATTGGACAGGTATAACCAATTGTCTAATGGGATGTTCACGATCCCCAAGTTTCTTTTGATGATGTCCTTATACTTGGGTTTTGGTCTACCTGTTTTATGTGACCCTTCTCCAAGTTGAAAATATGTGGCAGTCTACAGTCCTTGATTTATTCAAGTGACCAGCCCATCTTAGGTTGCATTGGGCGAGGATATCGTATATGACAGGGAGTTTAGATTTCTCCTGGAGGTATTTATTTGGTATATGCAGTCACAACTTTTGCGCCAGTGACGCATTATAGACGTGAAATCTTTGGGCATCTGCGTTGGATACCGTCCAAGTTTCTGCACCGTGCAGGAGTGTTGAGAGAGTTATTGTTCGGTACACCGTGCATTTAGCTTATTTTTTTGAGAGGTCTCTGTTAAACCAGACCTACTTCCTCAACCTATCAATGGTATATATGATAGTTCACATCAAGTCTCTTGTTGAGGACTGTGGGGACTAGATATTTGAATTCATTTACTAGCGTTAGTACCTGGCCATCAATCTTTATATCTTAGCCAAAGTCATGAGATCCCGAAAGGGAATGGGACATAACTTCGCTTTTCTTGAGGTTAATTTTCAGCCTAATTTTTTTTTACAGGTTTCGAGGTGATTATTTCTTGTTCATCTTGGGGGTTGTGTTTTCAACAAACATAAGCTCGCATACCAGAACATTTTTTGTCTCTCTTCCGTGCCCACGCTGTGTTTGAAAGATTCACGGAGGTGGGTTGAGACAATTCAGCCGGATCTTCTTCTGACGGTCAAGTTATATGAGTGGCTAGATTGTCTAGTAACTCAAAGAATAGAGAAAACCCGTTGTTTAACCAAAAAAAAAAAAATCGTGACGATGAGGTGCGGTTACAATGACACTAATGTCTCTAAAGTCTGGGACTTTGAAATTTTGTAAAGTCTGAAGGGTGTTCGGAGTGCTTCGGGTCTAGAATGGATGGGATGTTTCTTTGGCTATCTTGAGTTTCTTCTTGGTCCCTTTTCTTATCCTCTCTGAAGATTCGTTTTTCCATCCCATTTTTTATAGATCAATATCTGAACTAAAAAAGGTTTCTGATTGGTTGTCCAATAAGAGATAATTTGTAGTTATATTCCCATTAGTCAGCCAATCCTAGTTCAGGATTATATCTTACAGGTTTAGGTAAAACCCTTTTTTATATGCTTTGACCTATAGGAACAGATTTAGAGCAATGGGGTTGAACAAAGATTCTCAGCCTCACCTGACTGGATGAGTCATGCCTAGTTCACATTTATTTAGAGTGGAGCAAAATTAAATCTCCCTTTTGATATTGTCCATTAAGATAAGGACTAAAGAAATATGTTTTACGAAATGACCCGTTTCATCATTGTGATCGATGAAGTCATGTATTTGTCGCTGCCTCCCACCAGACACGACTTGACACAAGGTCAAAAGCCCGAAGGCCGATTAAAGTGGGGATAAAGGGGAGGGGAAGGTCGGGAAGGAGCCGAGACTCGAACCCTGCTTGTCTGTGCTGCTCATTGGCTCACTTAGTGCAATGTGAGCCTGATGAGGCAAGCGGTTTCACGAACCCAAATGTGGGTCCGGGCACGTATGCCAGTTTACGGCTTAAACTAGACGCTTGGTCTAGTGCCGTACAAAGGGGACAAAAGTGCAGCTCGCCCATCCGAAGGTTGCCCAGCCGAAGCTGGGGGCCTATTCGGCCCCGAGTCTGCTCTTGGTTTCGAGCACCCATCCGGCACGAATGCCAGACGGCCCAGCTAAAAAGCCGGGGGGCGTGCCTTGTGATCGATGAAGTCAGTTGATAACCGAAAAATTAAATAAATTTGCTGACCTTTAAAATCAAAAACAATTGTCTCGCACTGAACTGATCTTTAGGAACATTCAACCACCTTTTTAGGTCAATTGAAGCCTTTAACAAAAAGTAACTTATTCAAGGATCTTTTTGTTTTTGATATATATATATTTTTTAATTTTCATATATTTCATGAATTCTAATTTTTACATATTAATTAAGTATTTAACCGCACGTCGTGTCACAGTAGTACCTGTTTATCCCTATCTATGGGTCAAATAGAACGATTAAGGGAGGACAGACCCTTGGCTAAAATCGTTTTAATCAAGACAGAATTAAGTTTTCAGTCATCTTCCTCATTATCATCAAGTCGCACTGATAGCACAGAGTTCCCTGATTCTCTCTTGCCATTCGTCCCAGTTATCCATCAATCCTGGCAGGTCTTCTACGCTTTATCTTGTGTCCGCACAGAGCTTATATATGCGCTTGTTAGCTGGCTAACTGTACCATGTCTATGTGCAAAGGTGCATAAGAGAATAATGCTTATGAATTTATTCTTCTTATCTTGCAGTGACCCGAAAAATCTTCGTTTTACTCGGATGATTTACGAGGTGGGAAGTAGGTAGCTCTACAGCAGCTGTTTTGTGGGATGTTGCTTCCAGCATTTTCTCAAGACAACACCCAGTATTCTCGTCTAGTTTCCATCTCACTTTTTATCAATGCATTTTGTTAGCAGCTATGCAATGCATCTATACAGTTGTATGGACACACCACTTTCAAGAAATCCCGTTTTATTTTTTCGGATAGACC
Source organism: Sepioteuthis lessoniana (assembly GCA_963585895.1). NCBI lineage: Eukaryota > Metazoa > Mollusca > Cephalopoda > Myopsida > Loliginidae > Sepioteuthis > Sepioteuthis lessoniana. The sequence continues at coordinate 42,657,581 of OY757937.1, forward strand.
GGGACCTTCATATGGTTGGGATGCTTGATAGTTTCTAAGATCTACAAGATAGATGCTGTGAAGGGTGATGTTTAGGCATACAAATCAAATCTGTGTATCTGGGACATTTATATGGTTGGGATGCTTGAACATAACTAAGATCTACATAAGATAGATGTTGTGAAGGATGATGTCTGGGTATACAAATCAAATCTTTGTATCTGGGACATTCGTATGGATGGGTTGTCAGTACATAACTTATATCCATGTACGATTGATTTTGGGAAAGATGATGTCGCTGTATACAAATCAAATCTGTGTCTGGGGCCTTGGTATAGTTGGGTTGCTTGAATATAACTTATATCTACATATGATTGATTCTAGGAAGGGTGATGTCTCGGAATACTAAAGAAATCTGTGTATCTGGGACCATTGTATGATTTGGTTGCTTGTACGTAGCAGTATTTTATTAATGAATGGGTTTTATATGTTTTGGGTTGGTATTAAAATAATCCCGGGTTTTTGTTATTTTAAACATTGACATGTATTCTGGAATAAATTGTTATTCGGTAATGTTCATGTCATATCCCATTTTAAAGCGAGAATTTCGCTCAACATATTTGTGCTCATTGTATTGCTTTTGCTGTTTATTTTGTCACGTGGTATGCTACTGAGAGTAAAGAAGTAAGATTTAATTTCCCTTCCCCGTCTGTGTTTGAACTAACTGCCCTGCGACTGACCGCTGAGGCAGTTGGAAATCGAGGTCAAGCTATATTCACTCCATAACCCCAAGTTGGTTGGACATAGAAGGGGATATAGAGGTCATTATAGTAGCCCGAATGAATAGCATGACAGGGGGAGGTGGCGGAAGAAAGAAGCCAAATGATTGGCCGAAGCCTTAGCGCCAGAAGTAGTGCCCTTTTCGTCAGAGGAAATAGGGATAAAGAACTCAGTTTTTAGGACGGAGGTCGCCGTGAAAGGACATGCTGATCTGATGCTAAAACCCCGGGCGAAGAAGCGGAACCGAGTTGGACAGGAGATGAAAGATGCCCTCAAGCCAAGCTCTACAGAATCCCGCTAGCCCGTAAAAGAAAAGAAATCTCAGAAGAAACCCGTCGAAAAAGCTAAGTAAACCTTAAAACTGTTTTATCCCTCCACCCTTCCTAAGTATTGCAATTATATGCCTTCTCTCTCAATTTAAAGAAAGAAGCATATTAACAATTATATGCATTAAGAAAAGAAGAGAAATAGAAGGGAAAGATTCATTTCATAAACTGTAAACCAATGGGTGGACTTAGCCACCTTTTCAAGGTTCAAGAGTAAAGAAAGAAAAGTACAAAGAAAAGAAAAGGAAAGAAAGAAGACAGAAAAAGAAAAAAGAAGGAAGAAAGACATTTGTGTTTGAGACTGTGTGCCGGTGTAATATAGCCGGCTAGCACCATAAATATTTGCTTGGACCCCGACTATTAAAATTTTGGTTATATTTTAAATGTCCCCTCGTTGAAATTTATTTGTTGTGTTATTTACCCAGCGAGTTGCCTTCTTTTGCATGTATATCTTTTTCAGCTTCATTAGCCTCAACTTATTCTCGCTAAATGTCCTATTCACCTTTGAAAATATTACACGGGAAATTGGAATTGTCCACTACAGTAAATAATAATATTTTATCTCAACCTAGAAGTCCAGGTCTTCCATTAGCCTAGGGGGTAGGAAGACGAAGTGGCTTGGTGTGTGTGTGTAAAATGTAATTTGGAAACCCCCTTGCCAGCGGCGGTCAGTCTAGCCCCAAATTAACCCCTACATTATCTGCCAGTCCCCATATGCTCAAAAAAGAAATCTTAAACAGGACTTATTTTGCGAGGGATCAAGTGCCAGACTGTCCCGACTTACCACATGCGTAAAATAAACTCCCGTCCTGTGATAAATATTTAGGCACCGTCACAATTTTATTTTGTTTTTTTAGAATGCTAAATTAGAGATGAACAAAAGAAAATCTAGAGTAATTTTATTAAACGAATTTCACATTGGACGTAATTGCCTTGACCACAATCGGCGCACTGGACAGCGTTAACGTCGGACATCTGAGAAGGCATAATTCACAGGTGGGAAGTGAAAGTTCAAAGATCACAATTGGCAAAGCAAGTTTCGAAAATAACAAGAGGCTGTCACGTGGAATTCGAGATATACGAATTCTTGGTAGTTAGGACCAAGAATCGAAGAGTTAAGTCAATTAGATTGAAGCTTGCGAGATATCTCCTTTCTTCCATCGACTTAGCTAAGCCACTGCGTGTCTTTTTAAAATCCGTCAGAATAAAAGAATGTAAAATTTCGTAAACAGAACATAAGTGTTTTTTTTGTGATTTTCAGTCATCATCAACTAGTGATAAGATTTTCGTTACTCTCGATTATATCAAACCCTCGATGAGGATCGAACTCATTAAGAATAAACTGTTAGCCTAACTAGCAAGATATCTTTACCCACAAGGTGCCTTCTGTCATTTGCTAAGCATATTTTTGTCTAGCTCCAGCTCATAAATGTGGGGCACTCAGTAAGAATCGATTTCATTTAAAAAGGTTAACTAGCTAAGCTCCCAAGTTATTACTAATGTTTGCTTTGTGGTGGTAGAAAAAGGACAGAAAAAAAACCCCCAGTGACAACCAACCTCACTGCCAATGGTCTGTTTATCTATCTAGCTGACTGTTACACCACCTGAGATGGGCATACATAAGTCTAGGATTAGTAGAATTCTAACCTTTTTTAGATTTTCTAATTGAAATAAATACAAAATGCAGAAAAGTAATGAAAAAAGAATATACATATATATATATATATATATATTGGTCCGATGATTACATAGGTGAGTAAGTGACAGTCACGAAACGCCGGTGACTGTTTCTTCGCAACCCTAAGTATATATATATATATATAGAGAGAGAGAGAGAGACGGACAGACAGACAGAGAAACCGAGACACACAAAAACAGACTCACACATGCACGTGCGTCAACACTATTACGTTCTCTTTCGGACTAGTATCCGGTAGTGTCCTCGAGGTTTAATGGTTAAAGTGATGGATCTGCGGAATCGTTGTAAGCGAGTTCGAACTCCAGTGGTGCTATTAAGTTCACTTTCGCGACTTTGGGAAAGGCATGAGCCCCCTTATCCTTTCCAGCTATGGATTAATTAGAATCACTGCTGTTCTTCAAGAAGGATGGCTTTGGCATTAAAAAACCCACGAAGGTTGATATGCTATTAAACAAAGAAACCAAAACAGACTAATACCCTTGAGAAAGGTATGAATATCCTTCCAGCTCTGGGTTGAATAGTTCTAGTACTGTTCTTCTACAAGGACGGCTTTGCCAGTAAATAGTCCACGAAGTTTGATACGCCATTAAACAGAGAAACCAAACCGCGAATGTGCGCGCGCGCGCACACACACACACGCATATATATATATATATATATATATTTATGATACTAGAAATTGAAAGAGACAACTGATGGCTCTCTCTCTGATAACACCACTCAATATCCAAGATAGGACTTTACGTATATTAAGTGTTTTAAAAGCAAGTATATCAATCGTAACCAACAATCATCAGGTAATAATAAAAGCTTTTATTTGTCGAATTACTGACGCTTGTGATTAATATGTTTGCATTTAATATATGTGTATAAGTATGTAGGTGGGGGTTGAAGTTAGCGTGAAAATAAACAGATTGATACGACCAATATAGGAAGGAAGTTACAGCGACAGGAATATAGACAGATTTCTGAACGTAAGAAAAAAAATATGAAAACAAAAACGTTCGCAATATTATGAGGATGTAATGAAAAATTAACAGCAAGAGATTTGAATATAAAAATAAATGTTAAACAAAATAAATAAATAAATAAATAGATAAATAAATTAAGGAAGAAAGAAAGAAACGTGAATTTTATGATGAAGGAACATAGAAAGAAAAAATGAAAAAAAATAAGATTTCAGAAAGAAAAAAATAAAATAAAAAAGCGAAATAATGTTAAAGAAATATGAAAGACAGAAATAAGAGAGATAGAAAGAAAGAAAAACGAAAATGGAAAAAGGGAAGAAAAATGAAAGAAAGGCATGAGAAAGGAAAATAAGTGGAAAAGAAAAAGAAAAAAGAAAGATCTGTAAGAAAGAAAAAGAAGGTATGAGTAAGAAAGAAAAAAGATAAAGAATAAGAAAGAAACAAAGAAACAAACAACAAAGAAAGAAAGAAACAAAGAAACAAAGAAAAGAGGGGTAAAAAAGGGGAAAAGAAGAAAAAGAAAAATCTGCAAGAAAGAAAAAGAAGGTATAAGTAAGAAAGAAAAAACATAAAGAATAAAAAAGAAAGAAACAACGAAGAAAAAAGAAAGAAAGTGATGGATGAGAAAGAAAGAAAGAAAGAAGAGAGAGGTAAAAAAATAAAAAAGAAAAAGAAAAAAGGAAGAGAGATAGAAAAAGGAAAAACAAAGATAGAAAAAAGGAAGAAAATGAAAGAAAGGTACGAGAAAGGAAAAAAAAAGTGGAAAAGAAGAAGAAAAAAGAAAAATCTGTAAGAAAGAAAAAAAAGGTATGAGTAAGAAAGAAAAAGCATAAAGAATAAAAAAGAAAGAAACAACGAAGAAAAAAGAAAGAAAGTGATGGACGAGAGAGAAAGAAAGAAGCAAAGAAACAAAGAAACAAAGAAAAAAAAGAAACAAAGAAAGGAGAGAGGGGTAAAAAAGTGGAAAAGAAAAAGAAAGAGAATAATCAGCCTGAAAGTAAAAAAAAAAAGACATGAGTAAGAAAGAAAAAGCACAAAGAAAAAGAAAAATTTAAGGAAGGAAGAAAATAGAAAGAGAAAAGAAAGAAAGAAAGAAAAAAAGAATAATGTGTAACACGGAAAACCATCATTCAGAAAGAAAACGAAAGACATAATTAAGAAAGAAAGCAAAAAAGAAAGAAAGCATAAGGAAAAAGAAAGAATTAAAGAAGAAAGGGAGGAGGAAAGAAAGACACATTTGACTGACCATAAAAAAGGAAAAAAGAAAGACAATGATCAGTTAGAAAGAAAGACATGACTAAGAAATAGAAATAGTTGAAGGAGGAAAAAGAAAGAAATAATACAAAAAGAAAGAAATTGATGAATGAAAAAGAAAGAAAAAAGAAAGAAAGAAAAAACTGGAAAGAATAAAAAAGGAGACCATTCACTTAGAAAGAAAGAAAGAAAGAAAGAAAGAAAGAAAGAAAGAAAGAAAGAAAGAAAGAAGTGATGAGTAAAAAAAGAAAGAAATTTTAAGAAAAAAGGAAAAAAACATCAGGAAAAAATGAAAAAGAAGGAAGAAAAAGAAAGAAAACAATTACTAAAAAGGAAGGAGAAAGCTCTTCGTTTAAAAAAAGAACTAAGAAAAAAATTCTTGAGGAATATAAAAAGAAGAAAAAAACTACATTGAAAAAAAAGGAGGCTGAAAAATAAAAATAACATGATAAAAAAGCAAAAAAAAAAAAAAGTTTTGTCACCCTAAATTAGTATATTCACACATGCACTTGATTCGAGTTTCATCACGCAAGCCTCATTTGCATATTTTGCAAGAATTTGCATATGTGCATTGAGAAAAATGCAAAATTGACAGATGCTGAGAGTTTTTCTGCTAAAAAAAGTTATCAGCAAAAGCTTACAGTGAATTTTATCGAAAATAAAGTGAATTACTGCTTGATTTGTGTTTAATCGCATATCAATCTTTGTGGGTTATTTAATGCCAAATCCGGTTTATATGGGCACCTCCAGTGGTGTAATGGTTAAAAACCATCACGAGTAAGTTCGAGTCTCATTTGCCACCCTATTCATTCAGCCATGTGCGATATCAAAGCAAAATGCTGACTAAATTAATACATATGTATGTTAAATATATATGATTTGCAAAAGATTAGTTTTTTGGTTATATTTTTAAACTAGTCAGAGCTGAAACTTTTGTAGATAGTTAAATGATTTTGAGTATTGGTATTTAACACAAATAATTCAATCTAATATCAGTCATTCGTTAGCCCACATTAAAAGTATAGTCAATGA
>OY757937.1:42666118-43103618 GCA_963585895.1 Sepioteuthis lessoniana
AAATGTTTTTGACAAATAAACCGTTTACTTACATTTAAACTGCGTGCTTATGCTAAACTGAATTGTTTGAAATGGAACTGTTTTTGACATTTAAACTGTACTACCGTTAAACTGAATTTTTTCTAAATAGAACTGTTTTGACATTTAACTGGGTGTAAATGAAATTGATACTTATACAAAACTGAATTGTTTGAATTAGAACTCTTTGACTAAACTGAATAGCTTGAAATCGAAATGTTTTGTGTGCTCATGCTAAACAGAATTGTTTGAGATAGAACTGATTATTCATATGAGAATGGATTTGACATTGAATGGCCTACAAAGGTTGATATGCCATGAAACCCTAACAACCAAACAGCCAACGAGTTTTTCTTTTCTTAGATCTGCTGATGTTCGAAGTAAGTAGTCTTGGCAGATTATAAACAGATGTATAGCTAATGTATCTCCTTGCAAAACTCAAGCAATAATGTCGAAGAAGTCTGTGTCTCAATCCAGTGAGCGAACCTTGACTTTCCTATTTCTATAGAGCATCATTATGGCTCTAACATTTTCTTTTGGAAGACCATAATTTAAAAATATTTGTTCCATCTTCTTTCTGTGTATGGAATCAAATAGCTTGGAGACATTTACAAACAATAAAAAGAAAATGGCGTTACATTATCAAATGCAAGAAACAGACGACATCCTGCAGGAACTCTAACGGACGCAGACTATGGAGACGACAGCGCTTCTTGCAAATACACCCGCCCAAGCTGAATTCCTGCAGAGTAGTCTGGAGCATGCAGCAGAAGGCATTGGTCCCCTCGTGAACGTAAACAGCACATATGTTTTAAGCGAGAAGGAGCCATCTACACTCAAAATAGCGGTCCTCGGAAATTAGTAGACAAGTTTGCCAACCTCGGCATTAGTGTCTCATCTACTGAAAGTGATGTTAATACGCGACAAACAAAGGCATAGATTTCTGTCGATAGACTATGGATCATATGGAAGTCTGAACTATCCGATAAAATAAAACGGGATTTCTTCCAAACAGTGGTTGTGATAATACTACTGTATGAATGCACCACAAGGATTCTGACGAAACGCATAAAGAAAAAGCTTGATGGGAACTGCGCAAGAATGCTACGAGTTATACTGAACAAATCCTGGAAGCAACGCCCGACGAAACAACAGGTGTACAGCCACTTACCTACCATCTCTACAACTATCTAAGATGAACAAGTCATGTGAGATACTGCTGAAGACGCAAGGACGAACTCATAAGTGGCATTTATCAATGGGCCCCAACACAGGGACGTGCCAGTGTTGGCCGACCTGCTAGAACTTATTTACATAATCTCGGAGGGGGACATAGGATGTAATATGGAACACTTGCCAGGAGCTATGGATAATAAAGACTGATCAAGAGAGAGAGAGAGAGAGAGAATATGAGAGAGAGAAAGATCCTTGCTGTCAGAGCAACTTGATGATATATATATACATATATATATATATATATATATATATGTGTGTGTGTGTGTGTGTGTGTGTTTGTCTGTGTGTATAGTCCTAAAATATTCAAACTGATTAAAAACGTAGTTAAAATGAATTTAAAACGAATCCAATCGAGATTTTAGTTTTTTTGTTTTTGATGGCAATTCAAACTTCGTGGGTTAGTTAATGCCAATGCCATCCTAGTAGAAGAGCAGTGGTGGTACTGTTTTACCTATAGTTGGTTGAAGGAGAGATTTCCCAAGGGTATTAGTCTGAAAGTGAACGCAATACCACGGCTAGGGTTTGAACTCACTAACTACAATGTTACAGTCAAGCCTGTTAGCCATTTTATCACGAATACACCACCTCAAATAGACCTTTTTAAAAAGCAAATACACTTTTGATCAGGGAAAACACCCGTGAAACTCACAGTTATGTAAGAAACCTGTTTTATTTGAAAATGCCCTTTAACCCCGACTTTAATATTCTGCACTCTACGAGTCATTCTATCATTCAGCATTGTATACATGTGTCTGTTTATAAATATGAAGAATTTAGTTTTGTTCTGTGAAAAAATTCACGGTCTATGTTTGGTCTTTTTTTTCTCGCCAGCATGTGTTGCTTCGCTTTGGCTTGCTGACGCGTTCGTCTCAGTTTTAAAACTCACTTTCTTTCTTCCGGCAACCATTTACTATCTAGTTTTACATAAAGCTTTTGGTGGTTAAACAGAGTTTCTTGCGTTCGTCCACTTTTACCACTGTGGGGTCACAACGGAGTCAAAATTCTCTTTTGTGCTGTTATGTTACAGTGTAGATCATCATCTGAATCTTCAGATGTTAAATGAAACCAAGAACAGTAGAAGAAATATGTTGTTTGAAGACATCAAGAGTCCCGCCATAGCCGTTAGGCATTCGAAAGAGAACGAATGGATCAGATGGGAAAATATCAAAGAAAAGTACATATATATATGAAAAGATATATATATACAGGTATGAAAAGTATATATATATATATATACATATGAAAAGTGTATATATATATACCGGCTCATTGTCAAGTGGGTAGAGTGTTCGCCAATGGTCCGGGAGACAGGGGTTCAGTCCCAGGTCGAGTCATACCAAAGACTTGAAAAATGGTACCTGATACCTCCTTGCTTAACACTCAGCATTATAAGGTACGTATCAAGGGTAAAGTGGAGCAATCCAAGGAAAGGAGTAGCGCCCTCTCTTACACCTCAAAGCGAGCCCTCGGGTCGTCCTCGACTACAGTCGCTTACTTTACTTATATATATATATCAGTCTTATATTTATATATTATACAGTCGCTTACTTTACTTATATATATATATATATATATATATATATATATAATATGTGACATGAAACATAAACACTTACACCACCAAAGGCACTTGTGTAAAATAAATTTATAACCTAATTAATTGTAAACGTGATATCCGAGACGTTCGTTCCTTTCTTCTTATAATGCTAGTTGGTTATTCCAATTCTTGTGTTAGAGGTGGTCTGATATAGAATAAAATGTCTAATAGCGAAAGTTTTTGGGAAACGGACATCCCACCAGCTTTGGTAATATAATAATCGAGCTTGAATATCTGAGGTTGTAGGGATTTTCCCAACCCCTTCACCACGAGTAGGATGCACTAATTTTTAGCACAATGCAATTGATTTGAATTTTGAGTTTCCCTTGTCTTAGACTGGTTACCCAACTGAAGCGAAAGAACCCAATCTGCCCTACTATTACCCATCTCTGGAGGTAGAAGAAATAGATTCATACCTTTCTCAAGGGCATTAGCGTGAAATGAAACTCAAAAAGCTTCGTCCCGGATTTGAACTCTGGTCACTGATTCTATTTCCAACGACGATAAACGTTACGTTTAGCCCGCTTCCTATATCTGAGGATATAACACTGTAATGTTCTAGACTGTGTGTATTTACCTAACTCCTCCATCACGATTAAGAAATGATACTAAATCAATTCATAAGCGGTGTACAACTGGTTTGAATTGAGTTAGGGAAGGTATGAATCCTCTTTTCTGCCTTCAAACTTCGGGTAAATAGTCGGGCAGACTTAGGTCTTTAGACTTGGTCTGGCAGCGAGTTTAGGAGAACGAAAAACTTAAGATAGAAAACTAGAATGAGTGAGGCACAAAATCACGGGCAGGGATGTGGATGCTGCCCTATATTCCTCAGGGTCTGGGTACATTTAGGTAAACTTACTTGCGAGGGGCGTAATGGTTATCGTCGTGAAAAATGGACATAACAGGTCAAGTTAAAATTCTGGACGAAGCTGTTTGCATTGAAATCAATATTGCTAGGAAAGCACGAATCCTCTTCTCTCACACGACTATTTGTTAATATAAGGACAGACTGAGCAACCGATCTAGAAGGAAAACTGTGAATTACAAACAGGAGAAGTGTCGTTAGGAGAATCTGTGGCGTATAACTGCCCCATTTTACTGTCAATCGCTCATTAATAAAATATGAGTTTTGTCCTGCGCAATACTTCACCCTATGAACAAATTCCTCTTTGTAAGCATTCTAGCAGTTCATATTTTGAACTATTTGGTATATAGTTTTGCTCCATAGTTGCCAGTCATTAGTAAATTTGGGAGGAAAATTTTATTTTTTCATTTGTTCGACTACATATTTCCCCATTTCTAATCCAGTCGGCTGCCTCTCTGAAAACAATTTACTGCCCCCACTAAGTGCCCTAGATATGACGCTAAACTATCTCATAGCGAGGCTCCAGTCCTAGAGCTTTGGGGAATGTGTAGTAATCCATCACTGTTATTATCTCTAGGTCAACTCTGACTCGGAGTGGTAGTGCCTGGCAAGACTCTATCTATGGTTGAAAAAGAACTGTTTAACCATTTGACTGTGTGCAAACAAATGATTGATACTGAATTGAATTGTTAGTGTGAGATAGAGATGCTAGAAACCATTTAATTGTGTAGAAATAAAATTAAGGTGTTAAATAGGAATACTTGAAAGCATTTAACTGTGTAAAAGCAAATGATTAATACTATATTGAATTATCAGAGTAATAAATATGTAGTAGAATTGAGAAACATATTCGAGACTCTACAAGAGAAGACGGAAAAAGGTACCCCAAATGACGAATATGAGAATTTCGCCAATGTGCACCGCGAGCCGGCAGCGAAGTGTATTCCAACAAAACCTAGAACTAAATATAGAATCCCGTGGGAAACGTTATCGGTGAGAGAAAAACGAGCACACGTGAAAATAGCCTCCAAATGCCTCCAACATAAAAATAGCCTTCAAATGCCTCCAACAAACACAAATGCCCGAAAACTAAAAACGGCACAATATCAATTAGCAGGCATATATATAAAGGAACAGACAGAATAAATACAAAATCAGATAGATAAGATTAGAGACTCAGTGGAAGATAAGCAATCTAGGATAGCACGACAAACAATAAACGAAGTGAGCAGAAGGAAGAGCACAGTCAAAGCAAAACTGAAAGCAGTAAACCAACTGGAAAAAATAAAACTGTGGAAACAGCACTTCGAAAACCTACTGGGAAACCCACCGAAAGTAACACATGAATCAATCACCAGAATAATTAGTAAGCAATTGGACATTAAACTAGGACCGTTCACTCAAGAAGAACTCGACTCGGTTCTTAGAAAAATTAAAAATAAGAAAGCTGCAGGGCTGGACGAGATTCCCCCAGAAGTATGGAAGACCAGACAATTCGACGACATACTGCTCCGACACTGCAACGCAAAATACGATAGACAGATGGATGAAGGGATGTATCTTCCCCTTCCCTAAAAAAGGGTGACCTCGGATTAGCCAAGAACCACCGAGGCATAAAACTTACATCCATAGCAGCCAAAATCTACAATGCCCTACTACGAAACCGGATAGAACCCAAAATAGACAACAGCCATAGGAAAAACCAAAATGGCTTCCGAAGAAATAGATCCACGACCTCACAAATATTAACCATCCGTAGAATGGGCGTACGGGCAAAAAACCTACCAGCGACATTACTATTTGTCGACTTTACCAAGGCCTTCGATTCACCAGATGGAGACACAGAATACTTCGACATTGTAGCAGGAGTACTACAAGGAAACACGCTAGCCCCATACCTCTTTATCATCTGTCTACACTACGTGCTTAGAGCATCGATTGATAAAATCCGAGAAAACGGCTTCGAGCTGACAAAGAAAAGAAGCAGAAAGCACCCCACAAAAACAATTACCGGCGCCGACTACGCCGATGCCATAGCGATACTGGCAAATACACTCAACCAAGCTACTGCATAGTTTGGAACGATCCGCCGCAGGCATTGGCCTCCATGTCAATGCACACAAAACGGAATATATGTGCTATAATCAAACAGGCGACATCACCACACTAGATGGAACCCCTCTTAAACTAGTAGACAAATTCACCTACCTAGGAAGCAGCCTATCATCAACAGAAAAGGACATCGACACGTGGCTAACGAAGGCATGGACAGCTATCGATAGGCTATCAATCATATGGAAATCAGACCTGACCGATAAAATGAAACGCAGTTTCTTCCAGCAGCGATCGTATCGACACTGCTGTATGGATGCACTACTTGGACGCTAAGTAAACGACTGGAGAAGAAGCTAGACGGCAAGTACACAAGAATGTTGCGAGCAATATTGAACAGGTCCTGGTGGCAACACCCCACAAGGCGCCAACTATATGGCCACCTGCCTCCCATCTCGAAAACTATCCAAGTTAGACGAACCAGACATGAAGGTCACTGCAGGAGAAGCAGGGACGAGCTCATAAGTGATGTACTCCTATGGACCCCCACATATGGCCGGGCAAAAGCAGGACGACCAGCTCGAACATACCTCCAGCAGCTAGTGAGGATACGGGATGTAGCCCTGAAGACCTGCCAGAGGCGATGAACAATAGGGAGAAGTAACGAGAAAGGGTCAGGGATATCCGTGCTAGCGGCACGACATGATGATGATGATGATGATTAGTGTTTGATAAACCATTGAATTGTGTGCAACCTATCCGTTCTAAATCATTTAAAAGTAAGATTACCAATCTATTCACTTACAAATCATTTATGAATAACTATTTAAGTGTGTGCAAACAAATTACTGATGTTAAATTAAATCGCTACTGTTATATAGAAATACTTGAAACCATTTAACAGTATACAAATAAGTGATTTATATGAAATTGAATTAATAATATTTCATAGCAATTCTTGATACCATTTAGCTCTTTCAAAATAATGAGCACTGGCTCATTTAAAAATGTTACCTAAAACTATTTGCTTATATATATATATGTGTGTGTGTGTGTGTGTGTGTGTGTAAACATGATTTGGCATTAAATAACCTACAAGGGTTGCTATGTCATAAAACCAACCAAATTTTCCAATTTTATTGTTTTATTCAAATAGTGGACTTTTCTCTTTGACAACATCTATTGAACAATCTTGATTTCTCTGATGCACATGACGTCCACTTTATTTTTCAAAACTTTATGCATAGCTAGATCATTTTTTTCCTCTGAGACTCCTGGAATCTGTCTATACAACTGTCACACAGCCAGTCCTCTGTAGACAAAAGAAATGTGTATTTTTACTATATCTTATGAGAAACATAAAAAGAAGTTTGTCTAGTTTTTTATCGTCTAAAATAACTCACTCTATTCGTCTCACTGTAATGGTCAAACTGTACAAGCAGACCATTGTCTTTTACTTCGTTTTTTGTTTGTTTGTTTGTTTGCTCGTTTGTCCGGGTTTTATGGCATATCAACCTTTGTATGTTATTTAATGCCAAATCCATTTTTATACAAATAAACTTCCATTTCAAACAATTCCGCTTAACATAAACACACATTTTCATTGTCAAAATATTTCTATTTCAAGCTATCAAGTTTAATCAAACAGTTCTATTTCAAACAATTCAGTTTTGCATAAGTACACAGTTTAGTTCTTTTGACTAATAGATAGGACCCTATTAGGTGCTACCACACCAGCCAGAGTGGACCTGGGAGATGGCAATGAAGGGGTACTCCGCATTTCCTAAAGCTCCCGCATTACTGGAACCTCACCATTAGATTGTTTAGTGTCTTATCCAGGACATTAACTTGTGTGTGTGTGGGGGGGTCTTACCACTCTGCAGAGGTACAGTCGGTGTATTTTACAGCCCCAGCCGGCTGGGCCATATTATTTCAATTCTCACTGGGTGATCTATACTTTCTTCCTGGTACGGCAACTTAAGAAAACTTAACAAATATCTACAAAAATAAGGAATTGAAACAGAGTAACGTACTTGTTAACATCATAATAAAGTAAAAGTAAAGTTGGTGATATTAGTCGAGGGTGACCCGAAGGCTCCCTTTTCGATAGCTACTACACCAAGGTGTAGGGTAGGGCGCTACTCCTTTCCCTGGATTGCTCCAATTTACCCTTGATCCTTACAATACTGATTGTTAAGCTAGGTAACATCAAGTACCATTTTTTGAGTCTTTGGTATGACTCCGTCTGAGATTGAACCCAGGTCTCCCGGGCTATTGGCAAACACTTTAACCCTATTTACCAACCCCTCCGCTCGGGCAGAATATGACACAAGGTCAATTTTTAAGCGGAGTTTAACAGGTTTGAATTCAAAGTTTTCTTTCTCCTAGATTAGTTGCCTCATTCACTCTAACTATAATGCCAATGACTCGATGTTTTAAAGTTAATCAAAGAATGTCTTTCATCAATGAGTAAATTTCTCTAGCAATATATTTGTCCACTTGTTTTATTCTGATGATTTGGTTTGGTTTTTTTTGTTTTAATAGCATATCAACCTGTGCTGGTCATTTAATGCCAATGCTATTCTCCTAGAAGAACAGTAGTGGTGCTATTTAACCCATAGCAGGGAGAATAAGGGGGTTCGTACTTTTCCCAAGGGTATTTGCCCGAAAGTGAACGTAAAAGCGCGACTGGAGTACGAACTCACGTACTACGATTCCACAGTCCATCGCTTTATCAATTACACCACGCGGACACTCCCGGTTCATTCTGATGCACAGTAAAGTTTTTTTTCTTTTTTCCAACAATGTATTCATTCGATGCTTTTGATAAATATTAACATCTATATAATTTCATCCGATGAATGTAGAAGAAAGATCGTTTTTTTTTTGTTTATAGGTAAATCAACCTTCGTGGTTTATGTAATGCCAAAGCCATCTTAGAACAGTAGTGGTGCTATTTCATAGCTGGTGGGATAAGAAGTTCATACCTTTCTCAAATCAAACCAAACCATCTATCTGTGTTGAAAAATTAGTAATGTTGAATAGATTTATTCGTGTTAGATAACGATACTTGAAACACTTTAACTGTGTGCTTAAATAGAATTATTGGTATTGTATATCAATACTTGAAACCACTTCACTGTCTATAAACATCATCAACATCATCATCATGTTGCACGATCAGCACGGATATCCCTGACCCTTTCTCGCCACCTGTCTCTATCGTCTATTGCTTCCGGCAGGTTTTCAAGGCTTCATCCCGTATCGGCACAGAACTGTTGTATGTAGGTTTTAGCTGGTCGTCCTGCCTTTGCTCGTCCATGTGAGGGTGTCCACAAGAGTACGTCACTTATGAGTTCGTCCCTACGTCTCCAGAAGTGTACCGCATGTCTGGTTTGTCTAATTTAGATAGTTTTCGTGATGGGTAGTAAGTGGTCGTACACCTGCTACTTTGTGGGGTGCTGCCTCCAGGACTTGTTCAGTATTGCTCGTAGCTTTCTTGTGTAGTTGCTGTCAAGCTTTTTCTCCATACGTTTAGTTAGCGTCCATGTAGTGCATCCGTGCAACAGTATCAACACAACCACTGCTTGGAAAAAACTGCGTTTCATTTTATCGGTCAGGTCTGACTTCCATCGGTAGTTGTCCATACCTTTGATAGTCGCATGTTGATGTCTGCCTTGGTTGATGAGACACTGGTTCTTAGGTGAGTGAACTCGTTAACTAGTTTTAGAAAGCTACCGTTTAGTGTGGAGGTGTCACCTATTTGATTAAAGCACATATATTCCGTCTTGTGTGCAATTACATGGAGGCTATGTCAGCAGGCGTTCGTTCCAGACTATGTAGCAAGGTTTCGAAAAATATAGGTCTATAAACAAATGATTAATATTGAATAAAATTATTAGTGTTAGATAGCAATAATTGAAACCATTTAACGTTGTAGAAACAATAGCAACCAAATTAGTTGTAACACATTTGAAAATTAAGTTACCTACAAACTATTCTCATACAAAATAAAAAAAATAGATAAATAAAATGAAATGCAGTTTCTTCCAAGCAGCGGTCGTGTCGATACTGCTGTATGGATGCACCACTTGGACGCTAACAAAACGGCTGGAGAAGAAGCTAGACGGCAACTACACAAGAATGTTGCGAGCAATATTAAAATATTATTAATGGCGGCAACATCCCACAAACACCAACTATACGGCCACCTACCTCCCAACACGAAAACTATCGAAGTTAGACGAACCAGGCACGCAGGACACTGCTGGGGGAGTAGGGACGAGCTCATTAGTGATGTACTCCTATGGAACCCCACATATGGCCGAGCAAAAGCAGGACGACCAGCTAGAGCATACATACAGCAGCTGTGTGAGGATACGGGATGTAGCCCAGAAGACCAGCCAGAGGCGATGAACGATAGGAAGAAGTGGCGAGAGAGGGTCCGGGATTTTCCGTGCCCGTGGCACGACATGATGATGATAATGATGATGATGATATCATTTGGAATGTATGCAAAAACATATGACTGATGTTAAATTGTTACTGTTACATAGCAATACTTTAAATTTAAATTTTTATTGAAAAAAAATGAACTCAGGCTCTTTTAAAAATGTTATCAATAAAATGTGCTTACAAATCATATTTATCAAATGAATATGTATAAATAAGTTTTGGAATTAAATAGCCTACAATGGTTGATATGCCATAAAACCTAACTAAAACCAATCGTTCCTTTTTCAAGGGTATTAGTCTGAAATTGATCGAAATACCACGTCTGGAGTTCGAACTCGTTTACTTCTATGTAGCAGTCCAGCATGTTAGCTACTACCCTACGAGTACCCCCTCTCTCTCTCTCTCTCTCTCTCTCTCTCTCTCTCCGAAGAAAGAAACTTTACACGAATCAATAGATAATAAATAAGAATTAAACATTAATCCGCTTATGCTATTCTATGCGATAATCGTTGCTTTTTTACTTAAACCCTCGCGCTCAATTCAACCGTTTGAAAAATGTAATCATATTAGGAATAATAATGAAAATCAAAACAATCTACTTAATAAATCTGATTATATGTCTTTGTATCTGTGTGGCTGAAGCCTTATAGTCACTTTAGCGGCTGGACGGAGAAAGCTGTAATTTGGAACGAAAGAACACTTTGCAATTTAAATTATTCGTATCTCATAAATTTACAGCTAAGACAAAATTAGCCTTAAAAATTGAACCGGGATCAAAATATTTCAAGTTATTTTTTTCCCTTTATCACCGTTTGACTTCTTCAACAAATTAGCTTTGTCCCCTTCCGAAACCATTTCACAACAGCAAAGAATGTTTCGTTTTCGTTTAATTTGAATTATTTAATTCTTGAATGAAACCTAATCAAACCCAATCCCTTGAGCAGTAGAATACATCAACTGCATCTCAGCACAGGTGGTACCCCCACCCAAATGAATATCCTGATATGACATCAAACAATCTGATGGCGACGTTCCAGCCTAAGAGATTAGGGGAATGTGGAGTATCCCTTCTTTGCCATTGTTCCAAGGTCCACTTTGACCTCTAGTGGTAGCACCTGACAGAGTCCTATTTATGGGTCAAATAGAACAACTGTAAGCAAACAAATGACTGATTTTAAATTGTGACTGCTTTATAGCAGTACTTGAACCATTTAACTGTATGCATAAAAGAATTCAGGCTCGCCAAAATGTGTTTACATACATGTATGTATGTATGTATGTATGTATGTATAAAAAGAAGTTGCTAGTCAATAACTTACGGTGGTTGAATTGCCATAATGTTACATAGCCAGATATACGGATGTATGAAATAGTCATAGGGAATCCGAAATACACGATATTCACGAAATTGGTTCACGTACGAAACTTTTTATTACCTTTGAGTTAAAGATAATTCGACATGAGGAGAGAGAGAGACTCAATCTTTCTATGCTGACTTTTCCATCTGCCCAAAACCACGTGCGGCTCCCGCCGCAAACTACTGCTCTGGCCTCGGCAGGCCCCGAAAGTCAACCTTCTTCTTTCGGAGGCAGGAACTCAACTCTCTGCTTTTTCTCAAATCCACAAAATCCTCAGCCCACGCTTCCGGTGCATGACGTCATTCACACCCCCTTGTCTCAATTCCAATCTGGGATTTTTATTTTGACATCTCTGAATGACACATCCTCTCCGCGCGTGCGTGAACACCTGTGTTAATGTTGCACCTAACTAACCCTTGCGCTTAGCGAAAGGTTCTCAGCCTAACTAAACCGAAATCCCTTGGCAATTATATTACAATAAAACCAAACCAAACATAATCTTATGTGATACTTAAAATTTTGTAATATATTAATGTTTAATTATTTCAATATTTTTTTTCATCCAAAAATTCTTTTTGCATATACAAATTCTTTTCACTACTTAGCATATAAACCAATGGTTCCCAAACGATTTTGGATTATACCCCACTAAATTTCTGATGCCCCTCCCCTGTAATATTTAATTTTTACATATTAAAATTTGCACTGCATTGCCGGGGAAAGAAGCTTAAAAGGCCATTAACTGTGTCTCAAAACAAGCCCCACCAAAATATAGCATGCACCACCAAAATATTACCATAATCTACCGGTAGGGCACGGGTCCTACGTTGGGAATTACTGATATAAACAAACGTTGTCGTTATAAAACCTTAAAATTATTATTTTCATCGTTACATTTTTTAAATAAATGTAGTCAAAAAATGAATCAAATAAAAGTAAAAAAAGAATTTATTTTTAAATTGTAATTTTTCTGTAAAATAAATTATTTTTCTTTTTTTTCCTTACAAAAAATAACAAAAACAAATTTCAACAATTTTAAGCGCGATATGCATTTTTTTATAAAATTGAAAAACTTTTGAATTAATTTTGTTAAAACGTTACAATTTGACATAGATTCTTTTTGTTATGATGAATAAATAAAACTTTTTTTATGAATTTCTCGTCCATACAAATTAAAAAGTGTTTCATTCTTTCTTTCGTTTTGCAAAAATCTATGATAAACAAAACTTTCAGTTAAAAAAAATGTTTTCCTGTAAGAGCCATTTAATTTCACTTTCATTCAATTTTTCAAAAAAATATTTAATTTAATTCTTTCTTTTTTTGGTTTGCTGGAATTACGATAAATAAACAATTAACGATTTATTTTTCTCAGATAGGTTACACACAACGTTATCATCTGATATTTATGTTATCCTCATACCCAGGTAACGCCAGGTTGCCCTGCTAGTCAGTAATAAATAAGAATTAAACACACAAATCTGCTTATGTTATTCTATCGTATGATTATTGCTTTTTATTCCAACGCTCGCGCAATATTCAACGGTCGGAAAAAAAATTGTAATCATTTTAGCAAATAAAACAAGAAATAAAATCATATTTTGTCCTGCATTTATAGCGACTCGATTTTGGCCTGAGGCCGAACTAACTATAAATATAAACAGTGTTCAGCTTTGGGTTAAGTAATTCGTCTCCAATGTTTAGGCATAATTCTCTTGGCAAAGAAATTTATTTCAAAGACCCTTTCAAATGAAACTCTTATGCATTGGCCTTATGCCAGACAAAGCAAAGCTTATTAGATCGGCAACTATGCCAGAGAATAATAGCCATCGGTAATGGAAATAAGCCAAGAGAAAATAAGTATTACAGAAAAATTGTCCATAATATAAGAGAAATAAATAAGAATGGCCTCCTTCCGTCAAAACCAAAAATGGTGATAGCAGTCATTTGTGGTTGGTAAACTGGTTAGTTGAGTTTTATGGCATATCAAACGTTCTAGGTTATTTAATCCCAAATGCTGTTTATACATATATATTAAATATAAAAATGATTTGTAAAAAAATAGTTTCAAGGTGACATTTTAGACAAGCCATAGCCCATTTGTTTTTTTACACAATCAAATGATTTCAAGTATTGATATCTAACACGAATAATTCTATTTAGTATTAATCATCTTTTTGCTCTCAGTCAAATGGTTTCAAAGATTGCGATCACATAATAAGCGAATGCAGTAAATTAGAACACAAAGAGTATAAGACTAGAAATGACTGGATAGGCAAGATGATCCACTGGGAATTGTGCAAGAAATTCAAATTTGACCATAAAAACGAGTGCTATATGCACAAGCCTGAATCCATTCAGGAGAATGAGACGTACAAACTTCTCTAATCCTAATTTAATATATGTGATATTAATCACTCGTTTGCACACAGCTAAATGGTTTTAATTATTGCTATGTAACATATAACTCAATTTAACATCGGTTTGCCCGACCGCTTCTCTGCAGACGGGTAAGATCCCCCCACGAGTGTCCTGATATGACACTAAACAATTTGATGGTGTGGTTGTAGCTATGAGGAATGGAGAGTTCCACTTCATTGCCATTGCTCCCAGGTCCACTCTGACCTGGAGTAGTAGCACCTGACAGGGTCCTATCTCTCGGTCAAATAGAACTGCTTTTGACATTGAAACTGTAATTATGCTAAACTGAACTGTTTGAAATAGAAATGTTTTATATAGAACTGAAATATGTATTAAGCCTAAACTGAATTCTTTTAAATAGAACTGTTTTTGACACTGAAACTGTATTTATGTTAAACTGAATTGTTTGAAATAGAACAACCTTGACATTTAACTGAACTATTTTGACATATCACTGTTTATAAACAAAAAACTATAAATATACCAAATTGTTAGAAATTTAATTCGGCGTTGATACGCCATAAAACAAAATAACCAACCAACCAACCAACTAATTAACTTAATATCAGTCATTTGTCTGCATACAGTTGAATTGCTTCAAGTTTAGAAAATGATTGAATATTTCTATTTTGCCCATAAAGGGGATCCTAACAGATATTCTCACACCGAATTAGAATACTCTAGGGAATAATTGCAATGAAGGGGTACACCACATTTATCAAAACTCCAGTACTCGAACCTCACCGTTTAGGAGGGTTTGTATAACTCTACAGGGATGCAGTTGACATGTTCTATTGCCCCAATTCTTATTTACCCTTATTTACCAACTCCTCCGCTCGGGCAGGATATGACACAAGGTCAATTTTTAAGCAGAGCTTAACAGGTTTGAATTTAGAGTTTTCCTTCTCCTAGACTAGTTGCCTCACCAAGGCTGAAGAACCAGTCTGCCCTACTATTTACTCATCGCTGGAGGGAGAATATTTGGATTCATACCTTTCCCAAGGGTATTAGTGATATGTGAAATGCAATCAGTCTTGTCCAGGATTCGAACTCGTGTCAGCGTGTCTCGACTGGGCTAAGTCATTTGTAAATGAAATGATAAAGACGTGACGTGTCTCTAACAAGACACAGCGCAATAAAGAGATGTAGATATCACTTATACACTTATACGTAATTGTTTTATTCTTGCAAATATTACGAAAGTAAAGGATGCAAGTTTAAACAAAAGTAACAATTTCCACACTAAACGGTAGCTCTTTGAAACGAGTTAACAAGTTCACCAACTTAGGAAGCAGTATCTCATCAACCGAGACAGACATCGACACGTGACTAGCAAAGGCATGGACAGCTATCGATAGCCTATCGGTCATACGGAAGTCAGACCTGACCGATAAAATGAAACGCAGTTTCTTCCAAGCAGCGGTCGTGTCGATACTGCTGTATGGATGCACTACATGGACGCTAACGAAATAGACGAAGAAAAAGCTTGACGGCAACTACACAAGAATGCTACGAGCAATATTGAACAAGTCCTGGAGGCAACACCCCACAAAGCAGCAGCTATACAGCCACCTTCCATCCATCACGAAAACTATCAAAGTTAGATGAACCAGTTAAGTCGGGACGAGCTCATAAGTGATGTACTCCTATGGACCCCCTCACATGGCTGAGCAAAGTCAGGGTGACCAGCTTGCACCTACATACAGCAGCTCTGTGAGTATACGGGTTGTAGCCCTGAGGACCTGCCGGAAGCGATGAACGATAGGGAGGGGTGGCGAGAGAGGGTCAGGGATATTCGTGCTGGCGGCACGACATGATGCTGATGATGCTGATGATAACTCATAAAATACCAGGGTATTTCACTTGAAATATTTTTATATGGATCCCCCTTTTGCTTGTACTATATTCAGCTCAGTTCGCTGTTGCTATTGAATATACCGAGATCCCCCACCCGACGATTGTCCTGAATGTGACACTAAACAATATGATTGTGATTCTTCAGTAATTCCAAGCTTTGGGGAATGTGGAGTAACCTTTCATTGCTATTGCTCCCAGGTCTAATCGGACCCGGAGTGGTAGCCCTTTATAGGGTCCTATCTCTGAGTCAAATAGAACTGTTTGACATTAAAAATGTGCGCAAACAAAAGGCTAATGTGAAAATTCATTGTTAGAAATAAAATTGTTTGGTCGTCTGTGTGTAAACAAATGACTGATGTTTAATTGAAACGTTGTTGATACATCGCAATACTAGGAACCCTTTAACTAAAAAGTAATCAGCTAGATCCAGTTATTTTCGATTAAAAAAAAACTAATTGTAAGGACGTATGAAGTAAAGAAACATGGTATTAAGTTTGAGGAGGAATTGATTTGGACAAGTCAGGTAGTCTTGTTTATTGCTAAGGCAATTTGAAAGTTAAAAAATATATTTCTGTTCAAAAACATCTTAAATGAACTATCTAAACAAAAATTAATTGGAATGTACTTTGTCTTGTCATTTATCTATGGTTGATTTTTTTATGAAAATTTATGTGAACAATCGCAAAATGAGATTAAAAAAATTACTAAAGAGATTTATTGCTTCGCTTTCAACTTTAGTTGGTTGGTTGGTTTGGTTTTATGGCATATCAACCCTTGTAGGTTATTTAACGCCAAATTCATTTTTATACAAATAGTCAGTTCTATTTCAAACAATTCAGGTTAACGTAAGTACATAGTTTAAATGTCAAAAACACTTCTATTTCAAGCAATTGAGGATTTCAACCTTTATTTTTTATTTGAAGAAGAATAAAATTTGAAACAAGAAAAAGTAGGAAATTGCTGCATAGACTTGTTTTATTTTCTTTCTTTTAATAGCATATCAACCCCCGGGAGTTATGTAATGCCAAAGCCATTCTTGTAGAAGAACAGATATGGTATTATTCTAACCATAACAGTGGGAAATTAGCGGCTCATACCCAAAGGCATTGGCCCGACAGTGAACGCAATATTGTGACTGGGGTTAGAACTCACTACGATATCGCAGTCCAGCACATTCACCACAACGCCACTGTCCACTCTTGTGCATCTTTATAACCGTCTTCTAAGCAGCGGTCGTGTCGATACTGCTATATGGATGCACTACATGGACGTTAACTAAGCGGGTAGAGAAAAAGCTTGACGGCAACTCCGCAAGAATGCTGCGAGCAATTTTGAACAAGTCCTGGAGGCAATACCCCACAAAGCACCAGCTGTACTGCCATCAACCTCCCATCACGAAAACTATCAAAGTTAGACGAACCAGACATGCAAGACACTGCTGGAGAAGCAGGGACGAGCTCATAAGTAATGTACTCCTATGGACCCTACCTCACATGGCCGAGCAAAAGCAGGGCGACCCGCTCGAACCTACATACAGCAGCTCTGTGATGATACGGGATGTCGCCCTGAGGACCTGTCAGAAGCGATGAACGATTGGGAGGGGTGGCGAGAGATGGTCAGGGATATCCGTGCTGGCGGTACGACATGATGATGATGATGATGATAACTCATAAAATACAAGGATATTTCTCTTGAAATATTTTTATATGGATCTCCCTTTTGCTTGTACTATATTCAACCCAGTTCGCTGTTGCTATTGAATATAACAAGATCCCCCACCCAATGATTGTCCTGGTGGTGACACTAAACAATATGATGGTGACGCTCCAGTAATTCCAAGCTTTGGGAAATGTGGAGTAACCTTTCATAGCGATTGCTCCCAAGTCTAATCGGACCCGGAGTGGTAGCCCCTTTTAGGGTCCTATCTCTGGGTTTAACTATAACTGTTTGACATTTAAAATGTGCGCAAACAAAAGGCTAATGTGAACATTCATTTAGAAATATAACTGTTTAATCATCTGGGTGTAAACAAATGACTGATGTTTAATTGAAATATTGTTGATACATAGCAATTCTAGGAAGCATTTAACTGTGTGCAAGCAAATGGCTAATGTGAAAATTCTTTGTTAGAAATATAACTGTTTGATCATCTGTGTGTAAACAAATAACTGATGTTTAATTGAAATGTTGTTGATACATAGCAATTCTAGGAACCATTTAACTGAGCAAAAATGAATTGTGCTCAACAGAATAATTAATATTAAATAGTAATACGTTGAATCATTTCACTGTGCGCAAACAAATGATTACTAGTAAACACAATTATTCGTGTTAGATAGAAATACTGGAAACCATTTAACTGTGTGCAAAAATTATCAGGCTTTGAAAAAAAAATTTATCTACAAAATGTGTTTACAAGTCATAAATTTAATATATATGTATAAAGAGGATTTGCAATGGCTGATATGTCATAAAGCCCAAACAAAACAAACATTGGACTCAATAGGGTGGGGCTGGTATTTAAGGACAGATTTTATGGATTAGAAAAATGCAAAAGAAGATAATTGTATTTGACTACAAATAACAAGCACAGAAGTTAGCTAACGCTTGATTTTATTCAATAAAACCACCACTAGCATCTCTACGAGGTCGAAATCGGTTACAAGTTCTGATTAACTGCTCCTTATTCCTGTCAGATATTACTTGAGCTATGGCTGTTTTTATAGAGTCTTTGGTGTTTTGGGAATGTTTATTAACCTCCTTCTCAACATTGCTCTTCACATAATAGTCCAATAGATTGAGATCTTGAGAGTTAGGTGACCAAATGTTGAGTGTAGTGTGGTCGTACAGATTATCAGCCACCCATTCTTGCGTCCGCTGGTTTTTTGAGTTTGTTTAAAAATCTTTTGGATCTGTTTAAGTGATTTTCTTTTGATTTTCAGAAATAAATTGACCTCTTTTCATCACGTAGGATTTATATCGAATGTCTTTATGAACACTCCTTCTGATTTCCTTTTCAAGCAGAGGAAACCTTTTTGTAATCGACCTCATTGTTTGACCTTGGTTTTCATCAATTGTCTGGTTAACTTTATGAATAAATTCGGGTGTTCTCATTGAATCGGAACGCGTGGAATGTTTTTTTTTATGTTTTGATACAGACATTATGTTATCATTTTCTTTTTCTAACTCTTTACGTATCTGGTGGACTAACGAACTTGCAATTTCTAAATCCCCATGATCAGCCTTTAATGTCACAATCAAAATTTGCCATTTCATTTCATTTGTTCGCCTAGAGTCTGACATTATTAATTTCTGAAAAAATAAAAACAGTAAAAGTTAATAGAAAACAGTATTAATCAAAAATATATGTGACCGAACCCTGTATTAAATGAGAAGATTTTATTTGTTGATTGGTTGATTGATTTTAGCGGCATGACAACTGCCTCGTGTTATCTTATGCATAATGTTTGCGGAATTATGCTCATTGTACGTTTATATTTAATTTTTTTGTATAATTGCTTTTTAAGAATTTTTTTTTGTCTTTTTGCAAACGGTTATACAAGAAGAGTCCGAAAATTAACAGGACTCACGTTACAAACGGTTATACCAGAAGAGTCTGAAAATTAACAGAACTCACGTTACAGACATTTATTTCAATTCTAATGAATGATTCCCCTTAAAATAATTCGCTTCGAGTCTAATGCAATTTTCCCTTCATCTCTGCCACACTTCTATGCACTGCTGGAAGGAATCTTCTGAGATGCCCTTCAGCTCCGTTGTGGAAAGCTGAGATTATAATTTTATTCTCCAAAGATAATATGTTATATGATAATACAATCGGCTTGTCCCTCTTTCGCCCATATCTCACACAGCACACCTAGTCCCGTTACTTTTCAGACAGGCCTCGTATAATACATCTCAAGTATTCTTATCTAATACCAATAATTTGCTTACAGTTGGATGGTTTCATATATTCATATCTAATATTTATACATAATTATATGATTTCTTTTAGTTATTTCTATCTGATAATCATCATATATTAGCATACAGTTATATGGTACAAATAATTTATAATAATGATTTTTTAAAAAAAGAATTGGCTCTAAGTAACTATTCTTTATACAAATAAACTACGGTTATTTGGAATTAAGTATTCTTATCGTATGCTAATGATTTTGATCCAAAAATGGGCCCTTAAGAGGTACCACCACATTGAGTTAGAGTAAACCAGGGAGTAATGGTAATGAAGATATACCCCGCACCCTTCAGACCTTAAAAAATGGAGCATCACAACTAGATGCACTTTAGTGTCATATACAGAACACTCCATTTTTGAAATGAGTCTTTTCTTTCTGTAATGGATAGAGTAAGCATATTCGAAACCTTTCCGACAAAGCTGCGTTAGTTGGCTTTCCCTCTACAGACTCTGAACAGTCTAATATACACCTATCAAATTTTATAGCTCTTAGACTCATGGTAAATTTTAGCGTAGAGATTTTTTTATGCTTGAAAAAGGTGGTGGTTGTTCCCATGAACACAATGAATGTGAAGCCATTTTATTGTAAGACATAACTAATAGAGCAGAATTTAAATTTAAAAAAAAAATAGAAAAAGAAAAAAGAATTCTCTCATGGAAATAATTATTCACATTCAATTAGAAATTGCTAATTAGGTTTATTAGTAAATCTTCAAATTGAAGACGAAAAATAATTACATAATATCGATGCTTTGTCAGGATTAGCTATCTCGAGGCATTGGTCTCTCCATGAACTCAGATAAAACAGAGTTTGTGTTTTTATCAAGATGGTACAATTTCTTCATTAAATGGTTAGCCTCTGAAATTTGTAGACCTGTTCAGATTTTTTGGTTGCAATATCTCATCAACTGAAAGCGATGGTAACTTAAGCATTGGTAAAGCATGAAGTGCAATTGACAGGTTAACGATTACATTGAAATCTGATCTCTTTGGAGAAATGAAATAGGAATTCCTCCAAGTCGTAGCCGTGTTAATACTATTGTTTGGTAGTACCACTATAATGAAACGCATGGAGAAAAATGTAGATGGGAATTACACAGGGATGCTGCATGCTTTTTTTAACAAATTTTAGAAGAGGTACCCTACAAAACTGCAAGTTTATGACCACTTAGTTCCCATCAAGCAAACCATTCAAGTGAAACATGGAAGACATGTTGGACACAGCTGAGGATGTAAGGACGAACACATAAGTGGGGTTCATAAATGGACACTTACGTATAAACCTACCAGTGCTGGTCGACCAGCAGAAACTTACATTCTTCAGCTCAATGTGGATTCAGGATGCCAAAAGCTAGGGATAAGAGAGAGAAAGAGAGACAGAGAGAGAGAGAGAGAGTCAAAGAAATCCATATCTTCAGCATTATTTGAAGATGATGATGATGATCCTGAAAAAATGTTTAAATCGATAAGTATCTTAAATTTCACACGCTTAAACTAAAACAATGTTCGTCAACAAATCTCCCAAGGCCCTAATGATTTTGGTTCTAATTTCTATTCATATATCCTCGGTATTATCCAAATATATTGAGTTCCTGCAGCCAAAATAATTATATACTTTATGACGTTAATAAACATAGCACAATTGAAATCCCCATTTTGAATTAGCTGCTTTTTTTTTTTCACCCAAGGGGGAATTTTGTAGAGACAATTCTTGTTAACATGGCACCAAACTCAACGATTTTGCCATATCTTTTATTTAGATTAAAAAAAAAAAAAAAGACAAGAAAAAAACAGGGAAATTTACTGATTGTATTTGTTAAATTTTTTTTACTCTCATACAAGTACCTGAAATGTACGAGCGCATAGGGTTACGTTTATTATCGTTAAAAATGGACCCGAAGATCCAAGTTCAAATCCTGGACAGCACTGTCTGCGTTTAACTTTGCGCTAATACGTTTTGCGAAAGGTATGAAACTGTCTCTTCTTATCATGTATCATTGAAATTATCCGATCTGCGAGGTTCCTTAGCCTTAGTACGAGAATCGATCCGTATACATATATACACATGACCTACATATAAATATATGTAAGTAGGCGGGTTTAGTCTAATGGTTGGAATCAGCTACACGCATTCAAACTCAGGACGAAGCTGTCTCGCTTCACTTTGCGCTTATATTCTAAGGAAAGTCATGAATCCATCTCTTCACCTACCAGATATGGGTAAGTAGTAGGGTAGACTGGCTTTTTTAGCCTCGGTAAGATTATAAGTTTATAAGATTATAAGTTTATAAGAAGCAAACCTCTCAATTTAGACTAGCCGTACTCCACTTGAACATTGACTTTGTGTCGTATCCTGACGCTGCCGTAGGACTTGAGTGAATATTATCATTGGCTACCCTAATAATAATAGGGTGTTCTTAAAATAACATTCTTGAAACAGTTATTTTCTGCTGGGAAAGAATGTATGGTCAGCAGACAATAGGGGTGAGTTAATTCAAAACTCGGATGTATCCCCGCAGCGTAAATGTTAATGTGCTCGTAGTAAGCGAGTTCGAAGTCTAGTCACGTTACTACATTCACTTTCGGACTAATACTCTTGGGAAAGGTATGGAACCTTTGATCCCTCCAGATATAAATCAAATAGTACCACTGCTATTCTTCTAGAATAAAATTACCCCAAACAAGAAACCAAACCAAATTTATTCCTAAATACATGTCAAAGTTAAAATTTTTTTTTTTTTAAATCAGTTATTTTTCTTCTCTGTTCAATATTGTTGTTGCTTTTATTGCACATCCTGAATCGTAATTCTATAAACATTTGTAATCAGCGGGAATTGGAAAATAATATTTAAACGAGGCCCCTACTCATATCTCTTATACTTGATTGTAAGTTTTTCAAGGTCTGCTGTAAAAACCAATTAAGCCGAGATAGTGAACTAGTGAGAGTCATCTATATCAAACCACCCAGGTAGATTCTTCATGAGGTGGGTATCCTCGTGGGCAAATACCTTAGGGGGGTGTCCTCGTGGTGTAATGGTTAAAGCGATGAACTGCGGAATCGTAGTACGCGAGTTCGTACTCCAGTCGCGCTATTACGTTCACTTTCGGGCAAATACCCTTGGGAAAGGTATGAACCCCCTTATTCTCCCTCCAGCTATGGGTAAATAGTAGGACGGACTAGGTTCTTCAGCCTTGGTGAGGCAACTAGTCTAGGAGAAGGAAAACTCTGAATTCAAACCTGTTAAACTCCGCTTAAAAATCGACCTTGTGTCATATCCTGCCCGAGCGGAGGGGTTGGTAAATAGTACCTTAGGGAAAAGTATGAACCCCCTTATCCTCCCAGCTATGGGTTAAATAGTACCACTACTGTCCTTCCCGGAGGATGGCTTTGGCATCAAATAACCTACAAAGAGTTGATATGCCATTAAACAAAGAAACCAACCAAACCAGATTCTTCATTTCATTGACCATCCAATACGCTGCTCTCTCTGTTTACATAAGTAGTATGAGACAATATTATTTGAAAGTGTCATATAAAACATTAGACAAAAAATTATATGAGTTTCAAATAAAATTAGAAACAATATCATATGAAGGTTTCATATAAAACATTAGACACAATATTATATGAGGGTCTCATAAAAACATTTGACACAATATTATTTGAGGATCTCATATAAAACAATAACCACAATATTATTTGAAGATTCCATATAATACATGAGACAAAATATCATTTGAAGGTCTCGTTTATGTCATTAGACACAATAATATAGGAAAATGTCATATACCATATCATCATCATCATCATCATGTCGTGCCGCTAGCACGGATATCCTTGATCATCTCTCGCCACTTCTCCCTATCATTCAGCGCCTCCGGCAGGTCTTCTGGATTACATCCTGTGTCCTCACATAGCTGCTGTATGTAAGTTCGGGCTGGTCGTCCTGCTTTTGTTTGGCCATATGTGGGGGTCCATAGGAGTACGTCACTTACGAGCTCGTCCTTGCTTCTCCAGCAGTGTCCGGCTTGTCTGGCTCGTCTAACCTGTATAGTTTTCGTGATGGGAGACAAGTGGCCGTACAGTTGGCGTCTCGTGGGGTGGTATCATTAGACACGCTATTATTCGGAAGTCTTATATAAAGCATTAAACACAATGTTATTTGAAAGTCTCGTATAAAGCATTAAGTGCAATATTATTTGAAGGTCCCAAATAAAGCATCCGATACATATTATTTGAAAGTCTCATTTAAACATTAGATACAATATTATTTGAAGGCCTTAAATAAAACATTAGTCACATTATTATTCGGAAGTCTAATGTAAAAAATTAAACACAATATTAATTTGAATGTCTCATATAAAACATTAACTCAATAGTATTCGAAGTTCTCATATAAAACATTCGACACACTATTATTCGAAAGTATCTTATAAAACTAAGACCCAATATTATTTAAAAGTCTCACATGAAATATCAGACAATATTATTCAAAAGTATCGTGAACATGAGAACAATACCATTTAACAGTCCTACATGAAATGTTGTATATTGACCTCCGACCCGGCCAGGCTGTCAATATAGGAAATGCACCTGTGTAAATAACAGGTGCATCTGGTCGAGGAATACCAGGATATTATATCCTTGACCGTGGACGGGTTGAATGAGTGAGAAATTGTTACGCTCGCAGGAAGAAGAGTGGACGTCAAATTATTATATAACCTGGGTGAAGACCGGAAGTCAATCAGTTGGAGATCATATGAGTTGGAGATCAGATGCGGTAGAGAAAACCAGCACCCAGAGAGGCTGGGCCCCCAAGCCCCCGGTTGAGCAGCCCAGAAGAACGGGAAAGAAACGCCGTTGTGGCCATAAGAGTGGGGGTCAAAATGTTGCAGTTCTGTTCAGTCTCCAACTCCCTCTCACACACAACCCTTTCAATAAAGTGAGAGGTATATTTTTCTAAAGAACTGTGTCGCTCGTCTTTATCATTGCGTCGTTATGTTTATGCATGCATGCTGATGCATATGTATTATGTGGCTATACAACATAATGAACACAACACAATATTATTTAAAAGTCTTACATGGAACATTAGACAATATTATTCTAAAGTCTCATGAACATGAGACAATATCATTATAAAGTCTCATGAACATGAGACAATATTATTCTAAAATCTTACATGAAACATTAAACATAATATCATTTAAGAGTCTCACATGTAACATTAAACAATATTATTATAAAGTCCATTATAAAACCTTCGACACAATATTATTCCAAAATCTTGTTTGAAACATTAGACAATATTATTCTAAAGTCTCATGAACATGAGACAATATCATTATAAAGTCTCATGAACATGAGACAATATTATTCTAAAATCTTACATGAAACATTAAACATAATATCATTTAAGAGTCTCATATGTAACATTAAACAATATTATAAAGTCCATTATAAAACCTTCGACACAATATTATTCCAAAATCTTGTTTGAAACATTAGACAATATTATTCTAAAGTCTCATGAACATTAGACAATATCATTATAAAGTCTCATGAACATGAGACAATATTATTCTAAAATCTTACATGAAACATTAAACATAATATCATTTAAGAGTCTCATATGTAACATTAAACAATATCTTTATAAGTCCATTATAAAACCTTCGACACAATATTATTCCAAAATCTTGTTTGAAACATTAGACAATATTATTCTAAAGTCTCATGAACATTAGACAATATTATTCTAAAGTCTCATGAACATTAGACAATATTATTCTAATGTCTCATGAACATTAGACAATATTATTCTAAAGTCTCATGAACATTAGACAATATTATTCTAAAGTCTCATGAACATTAGACAATACTGTTTATAAGTCTAATGAGAAAAAGTCACTTATATATTTTTACTAGAATCTCTTTAAACTTAATTTCTAATTGTTATTATTACGACTCTATAAACAGATCTTTTTCAAATCTTCAATGAAGACTAACGGTCATAAAAAGACGATCTGTAATTCGCGATTAATGAAGCAACAGAAATTAAGACAAAAATTTCTATCTATATTATTTTCAAAATAATAAGGCAGTAATAAAAAGATATAAAAGTCCATTTTTTTTTTTACTTTTCTACAACATGGTAGTATTGGAATATTGACCCAATCACTTGTTGTTGTTGTTGTTGTTGTTGTTGTTCTTCTTCTTCTTCTTCTTCTTCTTCTTCTTCTTCTTCTTCTATCGTTGGCCGTGTTTCATCTGAGAAGATAATTGTTAACTTTTTGTTCCCCGCGAATTTTCTCCAACGTCTTTTCCGCGTTGCCGACACGCATGGCATTCAAGGCGCAATCAATCGCTATTCAAAGAAGAGTAAGGCCCATAATAGCAGTAGAACAATCGACGGGAGGCCGTAAGGAGTTTTCATAATTCCAAGACTTGCATTTGAACAATGTGCGCAGCTTACTATGAGCAAGTGTGTGGGTGGCCATCGCATAAACCAATCTTTGAAAAGAAGAGACGACCGATTTTTATATGTAGTAGCGGGCATACCTAACTCAGTAATCTAAGGCCAATTCATCACTGCTTATATATATATATATATATATATATATATATATATATATATATATATATATCAATGGGGTGGTGGTATAGTTGAAAAATTGAGTTTCCAAGTGCTGTTGACTTTGTGCCTACGCAATTCAAACTTATAACTACGTCTGCGCTAACTTAGAACACCTTTAAGTTTAGCATACATTGTGAATTCTAAAAAAAAGATACTCTACTTAAAGCTTTTCTAAGATTCTGTTCGTACCAAAGGATTTTTATATATGCTCTATCATTGATATTCAGGACTCTTTATTTAAATATAGCAAACTACTATATATATATATACATATATATATATATAGAGAGAGAGAGAAGTAGATTGGTTTCGTTTGTTTAATGGCATGTCAACCTTCTTGGGTTATTTAATGCCAAGTGCATCCTTTTAGAAAAAAAACAGTACTGGTACTATTTAACCCATAGCTGGGAGGATAAGGGTATTTATCCGAAAGTGAACGTAATTGCGGTACAGGAGTTCGAACTCGCTTATCACGATTCCGCAGTCCAGCGCTTTTACCATTACCCCACTAGGACACTCCCAGAGAGAGAGAGAGAGAGAGAGAGAGAGAGAACTTAGAAAGACATTATCATACATCAATAAATACACCGTAAAATAATTTTCTGTTGTATATAAAAAAAAGTTTTTTTCTCTCTAAACCAAAGATACCAGAATTTTATCATTTCAATGGGATATAATAGTAAAGTTACCGACCGTAGTCGAAGATGACCAGAGGGCCCCCTTTTTAATAGCTACTACGCCGAGATGAAAGGGGAGGGTGCTACTCCTTACCCTGGATTGCTCCACTTTACCCTTGATACCTACCTTATAATGCTGCGTGTTAAGCAAGGAGGTATCAAGTAACATTTTTAAAGTCTTGGGTATGACGTGACCTGGGACTGAAACCAGGTCTCCCGGACAGTGTCATGGATAAATTTCCACTTAAATGACGCCAAAATGAAATTAACACATCTCATTTAATCAGATCTAATTGCCAAAATTATCTGAAAATATATTAAAGTAATATAGTTTAAATTTATTCAAAGAAATCTCTATTGACTTTCAGCACAAGCTTCGGGCAACTTCGGAATCTACTGGAAACCTTTCCAGTTGTCTCCTTGGTAATGCTGCCGTTATGATGCCTTCGGTTCATCTTTGGTATTTTACAGAGTTTTTTGGGTCTCTTGCTTAACTTCTCCCCACACAAAATAATGAAGGGGATTTTAGCAGCCAGATGTTTGGATTGAAGTGGTTGCAGAAATTTTCTGACAAAGAAGATTGGGTTCTCCGGCTTAAAGCCTTGTTGCCACACGAAGAGTCTTCTCGTTGCATCCCTCTCGATCCAGTTAAGTACTACATCCTTGAGTCTAAGGTCATATGGGAAAATGAATAGAGGCATAATGTTAGCATCGCTAATGATCACCCCAAACACCATGATGTTGACCGAGTGTTGGGTTGTCATCACTGTCGGTTCATCTTGTGGGGTAGAGTAAGCCAACAGTTGTTCTGTGGGCTCACCATCTTGTCCTGACAAAAATTTTCTATTCAGAGAAGAAAGAACGTTCCATTGGAGGGAATGCTTGAGTTTTCTCTTGTCCTTCATAGCCTGTAATAAAAATTGGACTTTTCTCATCTAGCATGAGAAATACCAGATGTCTTCGTGCACTACCCGCTTGATAAGAAGCACAAATACTTTGGTTGTGGACCTGATTAACGTTGTTAATCATAACTTGAGTTCCAAAAACGAATTCAGGAGTTATTTTTTTTATCAGAACGATTAGCTCGAAGCTTTCTCGGTGCAAAACCTTCGTAATCACCACTGGAGTCATCCAGCTGTTTTTGAATCCCCTGCACTGTGAAATTTTCGTATTTCAACTTCCGACCTGAATGTCACGAAGTTCAACATGCAGTTTTCAAATTTCTGGAGAAGGGATTATCGTCATATTGCGTCTTTCTCTACAGACAGTGTCCACCTACTATTAGTTCCCTGCACTTTAGGTAGCATAGGAAAAAAGCGCATGCGCAAAACTAGTAATTTAAAATATTGACAATTTAGCTATCGTACTATATATATATATATATATATATTATTGCCCATTAATCATCATCATCATCATATCACGCTATCAGTACGGATATCCCTGTCCTCTCTCGCCACCCCTCCCTATCATCCATTGCTTCCGGCAGGTCCTCAGGGCTACATCCCATATCGGTACAGAGCTGCTATGTGTGGGTTCGAGCTGGTCGTCCTGCTTTTGCTCGGCCATGTGAAGAGGTCCACAGGAGTACATCACTTATGAGCTTGTCTCTACTTCTCCAGCAGTGTTCCGCATGTCTGGTTCGTCTAATTTTGATAGTTTTTGTGATGGGTGGTAGGTGGCCGTACAGCTGGTGCTTTGTGGGATGTTGCCCCCAGGACTTGTTCAATATTGCTTGCAGTATTCTTGTGTAGTTGCCGTCAAGCTTTTCCTCCATACATTTAGTTAGCGTCCATCTAGTGCATCCATACAGCAATATCGACACGAACGCCGCTTGAAAGAAACTGCCCATTAATGGATATCATTATTAGGACAAAAAATATGCACCCTCCCGGTACCACTAATTAAATTTTAGTGTAATAATGTAATAAAATATCATACTAAATTAGAAAGACAATCGAAACTGATTAAGACAACATATAAAAAGATTGCATTGTTTTTTATTTAAATCTTAATTGATTTCTGTATCGAATTATACATAAGATTTCTATATAGAATCATACATAGGACTTCTTTTAACTCGTTTGAGAATAAAACGATATCAGAATACAAGTGATTATTTACCGAACACGGTTTTATTAAAATCACTTACAAATTATTTGCACCCTCCACCACATAAACCTTTATTTCTTTGTAATATATAACACAAACTGTAGAATCTTTACAGATTAACAACATCCTGTCTTTTGCAGGAAATTTAACTCAACGAGATTTTAATAGAAACATCATCAATTAATAAGATGCTACATAAGATTAAATAAAAGCTGGCGACCATAGTCGAGGGTGACCCGAAGGCTCCCTTTTCGATAACTACTACACCAAGGTGTAGGGGAGGGCGCGAC
Source organism: Sepioteuthis lessoniana (assembly GCA_963585895.1). Classification (NCBI taxonomy): domain Eukaryota; kingdom Metazoa; phylum Mollusca; class Cephalopoda; order Myopsida; family Loliginidae; genus Sepioteuthis; species Sepioteuthis lessoniana. The sequence continues at coordinate 42,695,671 of OY757937.1, forward strand.
TCCTTTCCCTGGATTGCTCCACTTTACCCTTGATCCGTACCTTACAATTACAAGGAGGCATCAAGTACCATTTTTTGAGTCTTTGGTATGACTCGACCTGGGATTGAACCCAGGTCTCCCGGGCCATTGGCGAACAATTATTTAATAATCATTGAGAATATAACGAAAATAACTGAGGGAAAGATGACGTCAGTGGTGACTTACTTTTTGGTTACAGATTAACATATAATCTTCATTTTAACAACATTTCATTTTATAAAAGGAAACTTTCCGTGTATAATATTTTTAGAAATACTGAAAAAAGGCTAAACGATTGATTAAAAAAAAAAATAATTGAATTCAGTAAAATAATGCATTCCTTGATAAATCTAAATCAATGAATTGATAAAACAATTTTTATTCAATTTTTTTGTTTATATTTAAAAATTAACTGCGAGGTGATAGATTTAAAAAGATACTAAAAATTTCATGCTAAAACTTTTAAATTTAGATTATATCAGTAAAGGTTTTAAAACATAGACAATGAAAAAATATATTCAAAGTTTGTTTATTGTTGTTGGTTTCTTTAATCGTCAATCATTATAATAGGCCTTCAGGTCATTGACCTTGTATCAAGTCTTGTCTAGTGGCGGGCAGCGAAAAATATCATACTCATCTGGCCTTAGCTGGGCCGTCTGGCATTCTTTCCGAACGGGGTATCAAAACCAATAGTAGATTCGATGCCGGTGGCCCCCAGCCTCGGCTGAGCCACCCTCGGGTGGGCGAGCTGCATCACTGACACTGTTGTCCCTCTGGTTTAGCACAGGACCTTGATGTCCAGTTTAAGCAATAATCAGGCATACGTGCCTGGATTTGGGTCCCAGTCCAGCTAGGCTCCTCAGGCCCACATTGCACCATGTGGGTCAATGACCAGCAAAGTCTAGCAGGGTTCGAGCCTCGGCTTGTGCCCAAACTTACCTTACCCTAATCTCTAGTTTAAGCTGACCTTCAGGTCATTGACCTTGTGTCAAGTCCTGTCTGGTAGAAGGCAGCGACGAATACTTGATAGATTTGATAGCATATAAGAAGCATGGGCGTATAAGACTCACCCCATTTTCAGCTGGGCAAATCAAGAAAAAACAATATACTGATATTAAACGTGATGAAATTAATATAATCTATATTATCAATGATAGCACCTTTAATCAGCATAATAGCCTTATAAATAATGACAATAGGTATATGAAAATTACTCTAAAGTTTAAGTTAATGGGAGTTGTCAGGTCGCTAATTTCGGCCGACTATCGTGAATTTCAAACCTACATATGGCATATAAGACGCTGGGGAATTTTAAATGATATTTTTGTAAAAAACGTACGCCTAAATGTACGTTAAATACGGTACTTATTGATTTTTCATTTTAAAAATTCATTTAAGTGAGCATTTAAATAAACATCATAATAATTGCAACCTCTTTAAAAAAAATAAGTTTAGTGGGGAAGTTGCAGTAGCCATAAAAGTATAATTTGTTTAGAGTTTTCATTAAGAGATTTATTGAATTATTTTTATACATTTTTTTATATTTTAATAGTCTAAATAAGTAAGCATTTCGATGACTAAAAGTTAAAAATCTTTGTTAGACTTTTGAATTTGATGATTTTATTTTACGTAATTGAAAATTATCTTACGCTCTATAACACCAGTTTTATTAAAAAGCTGTTAAAACTTACTCTTTTAAATAACCGAATTATTTTTTTGCGTGTGTGCGTGTGTGTGTGTGTGTGTGCGTGTGGGTGTGTGTGAAAATATTTAAACATAGATAATATTGATACTAAACAAGGCAAAAATGTATTTGAAATTATTCGAAATTCACTTTCAATCTCTGGCAGTTCCAGCTGTGGAAAAAACATGAAGACTCATTTCAGTGTATGCAGACAGACGTATGTTAATTCGTAGCAAGAAAGAAAAAATATTGGATTTCTTTTAAGATTTACGGACAAGTTTTTGTTCAGATCTATAAAAAGCAAACCAAACATTTAAGAATCAAAAATACCAAGCAAATACTTATTAAAACCAAACCAAATATTTAAAAATCAATGATACCAAACAAATATTTATTAAAACCAAACCAAACATTTAAAAATCAATGATACCAAACAAATATTTATTAAAACCAAACCAAACGTTTAAAAATCAATGATACCAAGCAAATATTTTTAAAAATCAAACCAAACATTTGGAAATGAATAATACCCAACAAATATTTACTTATCAAATTTCAAAAATCAATAGACAAAGTCGCTTTCTCTTTTAAACCGTAAGTTGCAATTTGGCTTTTTTATATAACATCACTTGCATGTTACTATTCTGTAAATAAGGTTTACAATGTTAATGATATAAAAAAATTTCTTAAAAAATGAGATTGAAATAAGAATAAAAAAAGTGACGTAAATAGATAAGGGAATTATGACGTTGGTAGTTGTATAGCTTCAGTTACAGACAAACACATATCTCCGTTATAAGAAGAAGATAAGACGTAGTTTACATGCAAAAATGGACGGTGATGAGATATGGTCTCTCACATCTTGAAGGTAGAGATTAGAGAGGGAAGGCGGGAGAGAGAGAGAGAGAGAGAGAGAGAGAGAGAGAGAGAGAGAACATTAGAGATGCTGACAATTGAAGCGATTATTTTTGAAAAGCTTAGAATGACCTTTTAACCGAGGAAAATATTTTACCAAATGTCACCGGCTATAGGCAGATTTACCCGAATCCTCGGCTAAATGTGACCCGATGTTATTTGAGCGATCAATACTCATTAATATTTAGAGTTTTGAAAGATCGGCTTTGTTTTTAAAAACTGGGCAGTTATTGAGACCTTAGGCAAATCTTTTCACGTCGAGAGAATTACACTGATGACGCATTTCATCGACACTGAAATCTCAGACTGGACCATTGATATAATTCAAAAGCGTGAAGTTACTTTAAATGCTGGGGATATGAATAAAGAAAGAATAAAGAAAAGAGAATAAAGAGACAAATAAATGAAGAGTAAATAAAAAAGGGTGGTATTAAAAGAAAGAACGAATGAAAGGAAAAATAAAACGAACCAAAATAAGTAAGGTGGAAGAATATATATATATATATATATATATATATATTTGTGTATAATATAGAAATATATATTTCCGACAGTATGTTGTGTAGTATTAATGAAAAACTGGAAAAGGTTTTAGTAAAAGATATTTATATTGCATCGCATTTTCAACGTTAAGTGTAAAAAGGAATGTAATTTTTTTATGTAATGTTATTGCTGGTAACAATGTAACATTTGTGTTTGATTTGTGAAAAAGTAATGTTTGTTTTTATGTTATGTTGTTGTTGGTTACAATGTAACGTTTGTGCTTGATTTATGAAAAAGGAATGTTTGTTTTTAGGTTATGTTGTTGTGGGTAACAATGTAGCGTTTGTCTTTGTCTTATGAAAAACGAATGTTTGTTTTTATGTTTTATTGTTGTTGGTAACAAAGTAACGTTTGTGTTTGATTTATGAAAAAGGAATGTTTGTTTTCATGTGATGTTGTTGTTGGTAACAATGTAACTTTTTTTTTTATTTGTGAAAAAGGAATTTTTTTATGTTATGTTGTTGTTGGTAACAAAGTAACGTTTGTGTTTGATTTATGAAAAAGGAATGTTTGTTTTCATGTGATGTTGTTGTTGGTAACAATGTAACATTTTTTTTTATTTGTGAAAAAGGAATTTTTTTATGTTATGTTGTTGTTGGTAACAATGTAATGTTTGTGCTTGATTTATGAAAAAGAATGTTTGTTCTGATGTTATGTTGTTGTGGGTAACAATGTATCGTTTGTGTTTGATTTAACGTAAATATTTGTTAAATTTATATCCTGTGATAATCAACAGAGTCAGAATTGGAAATAATTGAATTTTTTCCAGATCTTCGTTTTAATGTTCCTTTGAGAAGGAATTACAGCCGATTCTCTGGCAAATCGTTTTTTATAGGGCATAAGTTTTATAAGTTTTGCTTCCTTTAGATTAAAATCATATTTTTCAATGTTTCCCTGTAGACTTAGGTCATAGCTGGTGTTTTTGAGAGAGCTTGTTTGTGTTCATAAATCCTTTTTTTTTGAGAGGACTGCATGTTTCTCCAATATATGGTTCATTACAAGTTACACATCTAATTGAATAAACTGCTGCTTCTGGAATGGGATTTGATCTAAAGGGAGCAACAATTATAAAACATATAATAAAAAGAAATTATTAGCCATAAAATCGGCAGTTAATCTTCTAAACGAAGCAATAATGCAAAGATTCGGAAATTTTTCAATTTTCTCCGACTTTTGCTTTGTAAATCCCCACGAAATATCACATTAACAAACATTTACGTTTAACTAAACACAAACACTACATTGTTACCAACATTATAAGATAAAAACAAACAATCATTTTCACACTTACCATTGAAAATTCTATAACGAAACATGTTCGGTAAAAAATACTTTAACCAAAAGTTTTTCCAGTCTGTCATTAATACTACAGATATCTATCTATCTATCTATCTATCTATCTACACGTATATATAGTAAAATGTGCAAATCATTATAAAACTTTTTTTTCTTATATCAGAAAAGTTCTCAAATACTGACCAGTAGAGTCAAATAAAACCTAAAATGATTGTTTTCCCATCACCTAATCCGGTGAGGCTTAAAACCTGGGAAGTGTGGAGTATATTTTCATTACGGATACTCTCAGGTCTGCTTAGACCCGGAGTGAAAGGACCTGTTCGAGTCCTTTATATGAGTCAAAAGGATTTGTTCGAAAAATTATCAATATTCAATTGGACCGTGTGCCAAAAAAAAACAAACTCTTAAGACATAAAGTTGGCGACCTTTTCAATAGCTACAACACCGAGGTGTAGGGGAGTGCAGTACTCCATTCCCATGATTGCTCCATTTTACTCTTGATCTTCACCTTATAAGGCGGCATCAAGTACCATTTTTTGAGTCTTTGGTATGACTTGATCTGTTATTGAATCCCGGTCTTCTGGGCCATTGGGAAACACTCTACACATTAGGCCAATGGCCCGGTACTACAAATAATTACTCATGAAATATAAATATGAACACAAATCCCAAGACAGTTTCAAATGCCGTTAAAATCAATTAATCAATCTTAAGAAACAACAATGCAAAAAAGGTTAATATAAACGTGTAATAAATGTGATTCCTTAACCTCTAGGCATAAAATAACCTTAGACAAGTTGATATGCCGTTAAAATCAATCGATCAATCAATCACTTTCTCATGTCAGTCTTATGTCTGTAAGTTTCAAGCATTAAAAAAAAAAGAATACAATTTTCAGATGAAACATGCGAGTTGAGCAGACGAAAAAGGATAAATAAATATTCAATATTCCTTTCCCAATGCCAAAAATATGGCTGCATGGAGGAGGAACGGAAGTAGAGAAGAGAATGTGGTAGTGGAAGAAAATTCCTTCCGTTACAACAAAGTACATAAAAATTCTGTAATAAATTGGTTCAGTAATGTGTACTATACATATGTAGAGAGAGAGAGAGAGAGAGAGAGAGAGAGAGAGAGAGAGAGAGAGAATTTTAGAAACACACACACACACACACACACACACACACACACACACACACACACATATATATATATATATATATAAACAAAAAATAGAGTGTAGTTAACTCTTTGGTGCTACTAATAAACTCTCCATGGCATACTGAGAATTCTTGCAGTAACCCAGTGAGATAGATAGATAGATAGATAAATGCGTTGATATATATATATATATATATATATATATATATATATATATACATATATATATATATATATATATATATATATCTTAATAGACTGAGATATATGGATAGATAGATAGCTGTCAAGTGTAGCCTGCTAACTGAACTAAATTGCTTCGCTCGAACAAAAGCATGATAGCATTGATGGGATTTTCCAAAGTTTTATACTCACAAGGATCTAAGTCTTCCTATAGTACTGAAGAGGAAATATTGCTATGAGAATCTGTTAAAGGCATATTTCAAAGCAGGAAAGAAGAAAGTATGTATGTATATGTGTGTCTGTGTGTTTGTGCGTGTATGTGTGTGTGTGAGAGAGAGAGAGAGAGAGAGAGGGGGGAGATAGAGAGACAGTGAACTCCGATATTAAAGTATGTAATATCAAAACTGAAAACTAGGTCCCAAGATTTGTGGTGAGACCGACTAAATATCCAAAACAAAAAAATCGTTCCACCAATATATATATATATATATATATATATATATATATATATATATATATATATATATAATGCAATTAGAAGAAAACTCAAACCAAGTAAAATTGACATTATAAATTTTGTTCGGTAAAGAATATCATTATACTCTTCGTCTCCCCAGATGACTCTACACGTACAATCGTTCCAACAATATATATATATATATATATATATATATATATATATATATATATATATATATATATATATATATATATAATGCAATTAGAAGAAAACTCAAACCAAGTAAAATTGACATTATAAATTTTGTTCGGTAAAGAATATCATTATACTCTTCGTCTCCCCAGATGACTCTACACGTACAATCGTTCCAACAATATATATATATATATATATATATATATATATATATATATAATGCAATTAGAAGAAAACTCAAACCAAGTAAAATTGACATAAATTTTGTTCGGTAAAGAATATCATTATACTCTTCGTCTCCCCAGATGACTCTACACGTACAATCGTTCCAACAATATATATATATATATATATATATATATATATATATATATATATAATGCAATTAGAAGAAAACTCAAACCAAGTAAAATTGACATTATAAATTTTGTTCGGTAAAGAATATCATTATACTCTTCGTCTCCCCAGATGACTCTACACGTACAATCGTTCCAACAATATATATATATATATATATATATATATATATATATATATTGGTCGAACGATTCATTTTGGGTATTTCTCTCTCTCTCTCTCTCTCTCCCTCTCTCTCTATATATATATATATATAGAGAGAGAGAGAGATAGTGTAATATAGCCGGTCTTGAAAAGTTTGAATGATAGAAAGATCGTCAGAGTCTACAGAAGAATGTTTGGTTGTTGACTCTACACGTACAATCGTTCCAACAATATATATATATATATATATATATATATATATATATATATATATATTTGTCGAACGATTCATTTTGGGTATTTCTCTCTCTCTCTCTCTCTCTCTCTCTCTCTCCCTCTCTCTCTCTCTATATATATATATATATAGAGAGAGAGAGAGAGTGATAGTGTAATATAGCCGGTCTTGAAAAGTTTGAATGATAGAAAGATCGTCAGAGTCTACAGAAGAATGTTTGGTTGTTGACTCTTAAAGGAAGAATTTCACAAAACTACTCCCTTTCTACTTCGTATGTGATATTACTTTACTTTTTTTTTTTGACCAGCTGTTAACAAGGAGGATATAGCGTGGTTCCATTCAGCTACACTTTTCTTTATAAGCCGTTGTACATACCCAATAGGGAGTAGCAGTTTCACTTAGCACCCAAAGAAAACCATTTTATATTTGGCTATTTGGAATGCCAAGTAACTGTTTTAAATTCAATCTCTCAAAATCTCACGTGGCTGCTTATAAGCAATCAAAAAGCGCTCCTGTTTTTTTCACAGTACTAAATGATTAAATTTTTGACCTGTCTTTGTCAATCATATCCATTATAGCCTATTACCGAGGATGCTTTTGAGGACAATAACATAGCAATAGAAAAAGGCAAAGAACAAGTGAGAGAGACAGAGAGAGAGGGAGAGTGACAGAGAGAGTAGACAAGTAAGAAATAAAATAGAGAAGAGGAAAAGGGAAGAAAAAAGGAATGAATGATAGAAAGAAAAAGGTAAGAAAACAAAATCATAGATGGATAGATGCAGGAAAACAAAGAAAAATGAGAAAAGAAAAAAAAAAAGAGAGAAAAGAATGAAGAAAAGGAAACGAAACGAAAAGCGAAGAACGGAAGAAAAAAAGGAGGAAAAATAGAAAAAGGGAAAAGATAACTCAAGAGAAGAGAATCAAAGAAAGATTAAAGAAAGAAAAGAAACAAGAACTAAACAAATTAAAAGAAAATAATAAAAAGAAAAGGTCGAGAGAAAAAGAAATAAAAAAGAGAAAAAAGAATTAAAAAAAACAAAGAAAAGAAAGAAAATAGAAAACAAGAATTGAGCAAAAGAATAAAAAGAATTGAAAAAAAGAACAGAGAGAAAAAGAAAAAAAAAAGAGAGAAAAAGAATGAAAACAAAAAGAGGGAAAAAGATAAAAGTGTAAAAAAAAGAAGATAGAAGAAAGAAAGAAAGAAAGAAAAAGAAATGAATGGGAAAACAAAACAAGAATAAAAGAACAGAAAGGGAGCAGAAGAAGAAAGACCAAAAGAAAAGAAAGGGAGAAAAAGAAGAAAGAATTAAAGAAAGGGAGAAAAAGAAGAAAGAATAAAAGAAAGGAGAGAAAAAGAAGGAAAGCCAAAAAAAAAAAAAAAAAAGAATGGAATTTAAAGTTGTTGATTCACTTTTCTGTCAATGGTTACTGCCGATGTAAAACTTGTGTTATATAGCCATTCTCTTTTTTCTCATTGGTTGGGTTCGATTCACGTGATTCTTTAGAAATAATGTTCATTTGAGATAATACCGCTTGTGAAAATTGTTGCTTGCTGATATCCTAATGTAGGATTGGTTATTTGTCGTCAGAGTGTACTTTCGAAAAGCAGCTTTTTCAAAAAAAAAAAAAAAAAAAAATTTACACCACAGAGAGCAAATATGGCACCGATGTGCGATACAAAAGGAAAGAAAAATGAAGAGAAAAAAGTGAATGAATGAAAAGAAAAAAAGTAACAAATGGAACAAAATAAAGACAAAACGAATGAAATAAATAAAAATGATTAAAATTATCTAAAAAAAAGTAAAACATAATAAAAAACCTTTGAAAGTATTAAAGGAAGGAAAGAGGAATGAAGGTAAGAAAGAGCGAAAAAAAAAAAGATTAATATAATAATGAAAGAAGGAAAAAAACTGGTAATAAAGGAAGAGAAAAGAAAAACAAGTAGAAATGAATGAAAAAAAAGTGGAAAAAGTAGGAATGGAAACGAAAATGGCAAAATGATGAAAGAAAGAAAGAAAGAAATGAAACCAAAGTGAACATATGTAAGAAATAGAAGGAAGAAAGAAGCATTGACAGAAAAAAAGAATGAAAGAAAAGAAGGAAAAAAGTTAGATTGATAGATAGCTAAAGAGAGAGACAGAGAGACTGCGAGAGATGAACAGTTATATATATATATATATATATATATATATATATATATATATATATAAAAAGAAACGATTGAGAAAATTAGATGGGGTAATACTGAAGGCTCTGCGTTTCAATTCTCTGATCGGCAAGAGAGCTGGTAATTCGTGCGTCTGACATATTCAATATATATATATATATATATATATATATATATATATATATATATGGGGGGTGCGTATGTAGAGATTTTGTAGTCACAATGTGGATGTTATAACAAAACTTAAGCTGGTGCCAAATTGGAAAGAAAATATTTCCTGTCAAGTTAGCATTGTATAAATATATATATATATATATATATATATATATATATATATATATATTAAAAGAGAAAAAGAGAGAGAGAGAGAGAAAGAGAGATAGAGAGAATAAACCAACATTAAAACAGATAGATAGATAGATAGATACATCCATCTATCTGGCTATACATACATATATAGATACATACAAACCTACATGCGTATGTTTTTACTGAGATAAACAATATAAGAAAAATTTTAAATAAAAGTGATAGACAGAAAGGAAGGAAGCAAGAAGCATGATTAAGAAAATGTTAAATAAAAGAAATCCAGTCGAAATCTTTAAAAAAAACATTCTTAACATACTCGTTTCGTGATAAGAACGTTAAATAGATGTCTTTTCTTTTCTTCTCTTTTTTTATAAAGTGGTTCCAACAGGAAAATTAGCTTTGAAATTCTCTTCAATTTTTTTTGTTAAAACGAAACTTCCAAACGACTGAGATCCATTCTTTCCATCAAGGACATTGGCATGTGTGTGGGAGGGGAGGGAATTGGATGCAGTTTCCATCCATTTTCTCATCTGACGTGATGCCACGACTCCTCACCATTTTAGATAAAATGGAGATTACTTCAATTGGATTAATTACAGAACTTTATTTTGTTTTTTATTCAACAACCCATTAACTTATTTTCTGACTGAACTATGAGTCTCTTTCATTTACAAGTCAAACAGGTGTTCCATGGAGTGAATTACCAAACTTGGAACAAAAGAACACACACTCACTCACCCACCTATATATATATAATCAAGTCGCACTGATTGCAAGGATTTCCCTGATTCTCTCTACATCCGTCCCTATCATGTCCTCTAAACTACATACACTGCCCGCACAGACCTGATGTAAATAAATTCTTGCTGGTCGGATTATACTGGTGCATCTATGTGTAGAGGTTTATAAAAGGAAGGTCGCTTATAAGATCGTTCTTGCTTCTCGATCAGTATCCTGCATGTCTTGCTCGTCTCACTTTGATAGTTTTTGTGATAGGGTGTTTGTGGCCACACTCCTGCTGTGGTGTGGGGTGTTGCTTCCAGGATTTGTTCAGACAGCACATAAAATGTACATTTTTATTTTTAATTAGAGGAATTATATTGTAAATTGAATTACCATGACCAGAAAATCCGGCACACACTTGCGCGTGACATATGCAAACACTTTAATAAGTCTCATCAGCAGTGTATACCGTGATCTCCCCCCAGTGGAGATCGAACCACAGAATGCAGAGCCGAAACTCTACCACTGAGCCATCCGTCCACATCGCACACAAGCTATGCCAAATTAACTAGTCATGGCAATTGCGAGGCCAATTAACTTGAATGTGTCTTGTAAATTACATCCTTACTCTTTATAGAGGACACGGTCACCTCCAGGGCCAGGTCTTCCCAAGTGCTTGCCGGATATTCTGGTCATGGTAATTCAATTTAAAGCACACAGAGAATTCTTGTGTAGATCCCATCTAACTTTTTTTTTCAAGCATTTTTATTGCGTCTATTTGGTGCATCCATACCGAAGTTATGACACTATCACAGCTTGGAAAATCCCGTTTTATTTTATTGGATAGACCAAACTTTCATATCATCAATAATTTATTGGTAGCACCCGGAGTTCACTAGAGTCCGTCTACACCCAGGTGACACAATCCCGTGTAATACGACTTGTGCAGTGGACAATAGTCACTACCAGACTGGACTCTCAGCTAACTACTGTCTAACCCGGTTCACTTGTGTCTTGTTTCTGTTACTTGAATATAAATGTTTTTCTATCTACCTTTTTGTGTTCCCCGTTTCTTTCTTTTACCAGCATCACAACACTATCGACGTTCAAAGTACATAGTCCAGGCAGGGTATAAATAAAATTAGTGCTAATGTATCTCCTTGCAAAACTCCAACAGTAAGGTCAAAGAAGTCTGTGTCTCCATCAGGTGAGCTAACTATTGCTTTAGTATTTTTATAACTCGTCGTTATATCTGTAACTCTTTCGACAGACCATATGCAATTAGTATTTGCTTCATCTTCTCTTCGTGTATTGAATCAAATGCCTTGCAGAAATCTACGAACAATATGGTTGCCTCGAAGTTTTTTGCTTGCACTTCTTCGATGATTCGATGAATAGTCAGAATCTGTGAAGATGTTGATCGATTTCTTCGAAAATCGTTCTGATTTTTCCTATGATCTTTTTCAATTTCAGGTTTGATAAAGTTGAGAAGCAGAGCATTAAAAATTTAGTAACTATAGAAGTGAGAGTTATACCACTATAGTTCTTTGTGATTCCGAGGTCACCTTTCTGGGGGAAGGGGAGGAGACAGCCTTTTGTTTATTTCTTTATTGTATTTTATATTTTATTCATAGACAGTGTTACGTCATCGAAGAAGTATGTCCACAAATTTCCTTGTCTTCCATATTTCCGGATGTATTTCGTCAAGGCCAGCAGCTTTTCTGCTTTTAAATTTTCAATACTGTTTTAAGTTCTTCCTCTGTGAACTGTCCTAGTTGAATGCCCAGTCGGCTATTAACGATCCTTGTGATAGGTTTATTGGTGACTTTAACGGAGTTTCCAGGCAGATTCTTGAAATGTTCTTTCTACCTATGTATTCTTTTTTTCTTAGCAAACAGCTTTTAGTTTTGCCCTAAAGATGCTCTTCTTTTACTCACTTCGTTTACTGTCTGCCATCTAATTCATGATTGTCCATCTTCTGCTAAGTTTCTGATTTTATTGATTTGGAATTGAATCTTTTCCTGTTGTTCTTTTTTTCTGTGTTAGTTCCCTCTGTGATTTAAGCTTTTGCGCATTGGCATTTGTTGGGTTTCTTTTATGAAGTAAAGATGCTATTTTCATGTAATCTCGTCTTTCCTAACTACAAGTGACTCTCATTAAACTTTACATTTGGCTCTTGGTTTGGTTGGTATGTACACTATTGCTGCTTCTATGTGGACAGTGACGAAGTTTTCATATTTGTCATTCGTAGTATGGGTTTCAAATATCTCCAGAAGAGCATTGAGTTTGTTTCTTACAGTTAAACTATATCCCTTGCTAATATCTCTATCGATAAGTAGGGACCAGACGTAGCATGTGGTGTAGAACTGTCGTGTTACTATGGTGACGGTACTACATGTGATACTATTTGGCCGTATCTACGTGACTACCACAATGCGTTCCCGGGTAGTTTGTTAATCAATTCCTTCTGTGCCCACGTTGTGTTTGAAAGATCCACTGATGGGGAATGATACAATCAATCTGGAATTTCTTCCGACGATTGGCGTGGTTTGTTGGTGCAAGGTGTCTGGGTGCTGATAACGCAAAGACAAGAAAACCTCCCCGTTAATAATTAACTATTATTGAAACGTATTGGCGTAACAATAATATATCCGTTACCTTTATAGAGAGAAGTTGTCCATTTAATATCCCGATACGAAGGTGTTCACGGTTCAGACTGCATACAGTTTTTCTAGAAGTCATCGAAACACAAGAGAGAGAGAGGAACACGTACGGGTCTATGAACAGAGACATACCAGCCGCCACACAGTCAGCCACCCACTCTCGCTGCCCCCGAAGGGTTCTGTGGATCTCAACTCAACTCGTCAACTTCTCAACTGACTAGTGCCTCAACTGACTACTGACTCCCCACAGACTGATTTTTAAAATTCGCTAATTCTTATATATTGTAAAATTCAATATATCATTAGTCTGATGTCATCTCACAAAATTATTGCGTTATCTCCTCATGATCATCACACGTGTCCCTAACTTTCAGGTATTTCTCGAGCACCTCACGTATGTGCGAGTTTGGCACAATGCCATTTTCACTGTGGCTACCTGATGCAGGACCATAGGCCACACACGCTCGGCGGTTCCAAAAACACTTTGAGCTCCGTCGGTATTCCCTTAAAAATGGGCACCTCAGGCACCAGACGATAAACCTAGCTCCCCTGGAGAGTGGTGGAACTGCTCCCTGAGGCTCAAGGAGTGCAGGTCTTAAAGTGTGTGGTATGAATTCCGGAATCCATGTCAGACAGCCTCGACTGATTGCCACCGGAACCAAGACACCCCCAACCCGACCCATGTACTTGTGAACACGACCGGTCAAAGCGCGTCCCAACTCAGCGGCCAGGAGTGCGCAGGGGGAAAAAACTTTTACCATGTTTTCATTTTACCTCAATCAAACTCATGACAAGACATGAATCTATATTATTTACGTTTGGCCTTCCTGTCTAGAGATGTCCCCTATCATGTTCGCTGGCTCACGCTCTTGACCTTTTCATTTTGACTTACATTTCCACTCAAAGATTTTAGCTAAAAAAAAAGACCTTTGAACAATTTATGACCTGATAAACTAAATAGTGAAATATTCTATACAATTGACCATTAGAGTAACTATTTCACAGTGGTTTTGACTTTGTTTCGTAGATTCAGGTGTATCTTTACTGTGACACTTTTATCATCGAAAGATACTTCTTCAAAAAAGAGAATTCCTCCCATTTCACAGCGGTTTTCCTCCACTTCTTGTTTATATATAATCTAGCTGCGCTTTAAAAAAAATTTGGAAGGTGTACATCCAGAATTTTCCTTCCCTTTGATGAAATTTACTATAAAAGAATACGAGTCTGTTCTCAAGTGAAAAGTCTGCGAATTATTCCCCATTTTTGTTTGACGATTTGTATAAGCAAAAGTTGTTATTTTTCTCTTTGACTATTTGAACATTGATGTCCCTCCGATGATTAGAACGTTGTGTTTGGAAATGTGTCATAAAGGGGAAGATAGCTCATTGTAGAAGGTGATGGTATACGTTTCATCACTGACAACTGTTGTGTAGAGCTTCCATTAAATGAAGCACACATCATTCTTGGTTTCATTTTCTCTAAGCTATTTAGTGATTCAAACTAAATTGAAGGTTAGTAATTAAAGTAAAGAATAAAGTCAATCCACGAAGCTTGATGTACCATTTTTAAATCTTTGTTATGACTTGACCTGAGATTGAACCCAGGTCTCCATTAGCGAACACCCTACCCATGAGAGCCGGTCGCCAAAGGTCTGGGAGGCCTGGGTTCAATCCCAGGTCGAGTCACGCCAAAGACTTCAAAATGGTACTTGATACCTCCTTGCTAAACACTCAGCAATATAAGGTACGTATCAAGGGTAAAGTGGATCACTCCTGGGAAAGGAATAGCCCCCTCCCCCACACCACGGTGTTGTAGCTATTGAAAAGGGAGCCTTCTGGTCACCCTCGACTAAAGGGAGACAACTTTACTTACTTTTATGCTTCATTTACTTACCGTGAGATTGACTATTTTATCTCTGTTTCCACATAAGCTACACTTGCTATTCTTTTGCGTAGTAGTATCAATTTTCGCCTTGTATTATCATCATCATCATCATCATGTCGAGCTGCTCGCATGGATTTCCCTAACTCTTTCTCACCATCCATCTTTATCATCCATCGCTTCCGGCAATTCTTCCAGTCTACATCCTGTGTCCGTACAGAGTTGCTGTAGATAAGTTCTAGCTGGTCGTCCAGCACTTGCGCGTCTGTCTGAAGGAGTCCATAGGAGAACGTCGCTTATGAGTTCGTCTTTGCTCCTCCACCAGTGTCCCGCGTGTCTTGTTCATCAAGATTTGGATGGTCTTCGAGAGGAGTTATTAGTGGTCGTAGAGCTGCTGTTTTGTGGAATGTTGCTTCCAGGATTTGTTTAATATAACTCGTAGCATCCTTGTTCAATTGCCATCAAGCTTTTTTTTCTTTATGCTTAGTCGGCGTGTGAGTGGTGCATCCATACAGTAGTATGGACACGACCGCTGATTGAAAAAAACTGCGTTTTATTCTATCGGATAGGTCTGACTTCCAAATGACTGATAGCCTATCAATAGCTGTCCATGCCTTCGCTAGTCGCGTATTGATATCATTTTTGGTTGATGTTATGACATCACTTTATATAATTGGTCCTTATGGCATTGTTTTATGTCTCGCTATTCCTAGATTCTTTTTCGCTCTTAAGGTTTATCTGTCATTGCGATTTGCAGTCTTTTTCGTTATTTTATCGCTTGAAATATCCATACAGTGTTTTTCCCCCATTTGGCCTTCCTAGTAATTGTTCTGTTATCTTTCTGTTACGTGTGCTGTTTCTAGTCGTTGTAATTAGCCTTTCTTTGATTTTTTTTTTTTCATGTGTTTCTCATGACCTTATATTGATGAATCAATGCAATCCTCAAAGCTGGTGATTTCTCTTCGTTCTTCTTTTTTTGATACATAGTGTCTATCAATGTCTTCTCAAGGATGTTAGGCCTTTTTCGCTATTATCAATTTCCGTGTACTTTTGATCCATTTCTCCGAGTTCCTCCTTCGTCTATTTTAAGAATACTTCACAGTACATTACAAGGGGGGACAGCCCTGGTATTTATTCCTTTGAAGAGATTTCTGCAACAGAGCTTGGTTTCGAGAAGTTTTCTTGTCCTTGTGAGAAAATCTTATACCTTTTTTTTAAAATAATATCCGCTTCAAATATTCTCAAGTATTTGCAGTTTTCCTTCTCTTCAAACATTCTTATGCTTTCCTGATTCGGCAGTTCTCTGAGTTCTGTTGTTTGTATTTTCCCCATTTTCATCGTTAGCATGACACATCTTTCAATTCTGAAGTCCATTTCTATATCCTAGCTGAATTATTCTTATGGTTTGTAGTAGGGTTTCAAGTTCCTTTCCGTTTCAAGAAAATAGGTTCATATAATCCATGTACATAATGTTGGGTTAGGTTATTTGGCTTAATGGCCTATCAACTCTTGTGGGTTATTTAATTCCAAATTCTGTTTACGTATAAGATTCTTATGTGAATAGCTTGTAGGAAAAAAATTTACATGCCACAGTTCATTTGTTTGCACACAGTTAAACAGTTTCAATTATTGCAATCTAATACTAATTTTCCAATTTAATATCAATAGACAGTTCTATTTAATTCATTGAGGGGACCCTAACAGAAACTACCTCTCTGGGTCACAGTGAACCTGAGAGTAATGGCAATGACGAAGTTCTTAACGTCACTTAAAGTTCCAGAACTGGATCCTCACCATCAGATACTTTCGTGTCATATCCAGGACACTCGTTGGGAGGGGTTATTCTTCTGCAGAGATGTAGTTGGGCGCATTTTATTATCCCAGCCGATTGGACTGACATAAGTTGGTTAACCTCTTTCTGTGATTTTGTGAATTTAAAGTCCCCATAGTATATAAGTAAGAGGCATTATTGCTACAACAAATAACGATGTAAAGAGAGAGAGAGAGAGAGAGAGAGGGAGATAGAGAGAGAGAGAGAGAGAGAGAGAGAGAGAGGGAGATAGAGAGAGAGAGAGAGAGAGAGAGAGAGAGAGAGTTTCCTTGGTAGATATTTCACTGGATTTTCACCTGTGCTAGAGTTTAACACCCTGCGACAAATTCCAGTTTCTAATCTTTCATGGCTTTCGTGATGAAGTTTATAACCTTGTTTTTTTTTTACACATTTTCAGATATTCTATTATCCAAGATTTCTGTACCAAATTATAGGCTTTTTTTTGTAATCAATCTATACCATGGCTATATTTTTCTCTTTGTTTTAATCTCCTCGAGGATGTGCTGATCTATATTTTGTAGGGTATCTGTTCTTGTTCACTTGTAACATCCTTTCAGTTCTTCGGAAAGTCGCCTGCGGCAATCAAGAGAGAAACCTATTTCTTTTCTTATTTGTGCGGCTAGGACTTTCTACATCATAAGTAAATACATTATCGGTCTATAATTGCAAGATATATATTTTAAGGAGTCCTGGAAGAAGATTGTTTACCCATCGTCATCTATTCTGATACACTGATTCTTGGAGGTATTTACTCAGTGGCTGAGTGAATCTAACGAGAATTTCTCAAAACAAATCGCTCTATGTTATCATTGCTTGGTGTTTTCTAATTTTGTACTTTCTTTAACGTTACGTTTAGCAAGTCCCGGGACTTTCTTCATTTGTCCTTATGCTTTCTCCACCGACTTTGTCGAAATTTTCCGTTATTTGGGAATGTTTTGCTTTGTTTCTATTACTTGACCGGCCCATTGGCTCTGTAGTAGAGTGTTCGCTAATGGCCCGGAAGACCGGGGTTCAATCTCAGGTCGAGTCATACCAAAGACTCAAAAAGTGGTACTTGATACCTCCTTGCTTAACACTCAGCATTATAAGATACGTTTCATGGGTAAAGTGGAGCAATCCAGGGAAAGGAGTAGCGCCCTCCCATACATCTCGATGTAGTAGCTATTTCTGGTAGCCCTCGTCTACGGTCGCCGACAACTCTATTAGTTGACACTGTCCTGATATATTTTGAGTCTCCTTTCTTTCACCAGTCTCTTTGTGTAGGGTTGTTTTTGAAATAACAATGGATTATATCTTGATTATCTTCCCTTGTCATTTTTTTCCTTTGGTGTTTCTCAGGTGCATTGTTTATTTGGTTATTGGTTGTGTACCTGAAATTAGAACAGCCAACATTCGTAGGATGCTGATCGAAACCCAGATGTTGGTTATTAAAGGAGCACCTGCCCATCATGAAACTCAGATCTACCATCTGAGTTCCATGTTTATTTGTGGTAGACATTTTCATGGTAAGTATTATGTGGCTATATCAAAACAATGTTTGATTATTATCTATGTTCCTATTACAGGGTTTACCTGGTATTCTTCCAAAAAATAAACTTCAGCTGACCACACAATTTACTTACGCTGTTAAAATTTCTACATTTTAATTCAAGTCTTATTGAAAAAAAAAGAAGAAATTATCTATAAGATATCTTAAAAATTTTTACAGAAAGAACAAAGTTAAAGTCGTAAAACTCATTTCTATTGTATGCATTTATATTTCATAGGAATTGATAGAGAAAAAAGAAGAGATCCAGACAGATAGATAGATAGATATGTGGGATCAAACTGAGATAGATAGATAGATAGATAGATTGTAACCGTCTTTTAGTATGGTATAACGATAATGATTGTAAAATATGCATTACTTTCAAAAGTTAAATAAGCAGAAGGAAATGTATTCACATTTATGGGTTCGTTTATCTCCCAGTGTCTACTATTCAGGTTTTTATCCTTTACCCACGTAGGCAATTACATGAGGTAGTTGTATTATAATAGAAAAAAAGAATTAATTCGCACCTAAAACACCGAATAAATACGTTTACGAAAATAACGCTAAAAAATGAAGTAAGCTAGTTAAGTTGAAAAAGAAACAATGGGATTAACTTTATAAGTGAAGTGAGACAAAGGAAGATACGACCAAACTTGAGAGACACACAGAAACGCGTGGTCGAAAGATTCCTATCAGTTTTATGCTCATTGATGAACAAACACAAGAGACATTTGTCTCCCGTGTGACGTTATCAGGAATGACAGAACAAAATGTACACCGTACGTAATCGTGTAAAAGCCTATTTTTCTCTAACTTATTTGAAATTAAGAAGTCCAGAATTAAATGAATACTAGTTTATCCAAATAGGAAGGTTATCCACGAATCGAAATATCCCTTTACTCTCATTCTTTCTCTCTTTCTCTCCTTCTCTTTTTCTAACACACACGCACACACACACGATAGCATCCACGCACATATATATTATATATATATATATATAAAGAAAGAAAGAGAGAGAGAGATCCGTGTATCCTAAATTTTTGCTGATTATGGCGGCTCAGTACACCTTGTTATTGTTTCATTCCCTGTGAAATTTTCACACCATCTCTAAGCGGGGGTCTTTCACTGGAGACTGAGTGACAGCAAGTCTCTCCAAGTCTCTGGGACTCCTTTTTTAGTATTCTAGCTGATCTCAGCAATGTTGTTGTCTGGATGGTTTCCATTCTCCCACTGACTTCTAATTCCTCCTGTACCTTCTGCAGGCTTCTGGGGAGCAATTCAAGCACACCATCTACAGTAAGTATTTCGTTAACCTTCACGTTCCAGGGCTCTTATAGTTCTCTGGCAAGATCCAGGTACTTGCTAATCTTTTCGCTTTCATATATTTTCACTCGGTCGTCCGCCGGAAATGCAAATTCTCTTCTTTATTTTTTTTTGCTAATTATCACTTGATGGGGTCTTCTGGTCGAAATTGGGTGATCCGTCTGTATCTTATAATCCAAGAGGATTTTGTAGGTCTCATTCTCGAAAGGAGATTCTAGTTTTTGCATGTACCATTTATTATTAAAGTTACATGTCAGTTTCTTGCATAGTTTCCAGTAGATCATGTTTCCTACCCAATCATGCCTAATTTTGTAGGCTTTTTGTCCTAGTTTGCTGCATTCGCTTAAGTGATTAACCGTTTCAGCTCTTCGCATGACCTATAATTGCTTTTCTGCCAGTCTCAACAATCCTGCAGTCTGGATAGTCTCGATTTGTCTTCGGGTTTCAAACTCTTTCCAAGTTCCATGTATACCAATCACAATTGGTATTACTGTCACGCGTATGTTTCACAGCTTTCTCATTTCTCTGGCAAGGTCCAAGTACTGTCTCTTTTTTTGTTTTCTTTGATTTCCTCTGAGTGACCCGTAGAAACGACAAAATCCACAATACGGGAATATCTCTCTTTCTCTCTCTCTCTTTCTTTCTCTCTCTCTCCCTCTCTCCCTCTCTTTATAATTATTACTAGGCCTGATCTCTTGGCCGGGATCAGATAATCTTATTTTATATGACGGATTCCGGTTTGTTACTTTGGTCAAATTTCGATTTCTTGCACAATTCACTGTCGATCACCTTTCCCACCCAATCGTTTCTTGTATTGTACACCTTTTGCTCTAGTTTGCTATATTTGCTATTTATGTGATTAATCATTTTGTCTTTGTCACCACATGATATATATTTGCTATTCTGTTGTGTAATATCGATTTTCTCTTTAACATAATTGGTCCTTATGGCGTTGTTTTGTATGCTATTTGAAGAGATTCGGTTTCTCTCTTAAATTTTCCCTTTCTTAGTCATGTCCAAATCTTCTCGTGAACAACATTGTCAGGTTGTCACAAGAAATATCCATACAGTTGTTTCTCTTTCTATTTTCGTTTCTTTGTTTTTGTTATTTTTCTGCGTGGACTTATGTTGCCAATACCGTTAGTGGCTAATTATTATCATTTGCATGTTTTTGCACCATCTCTAACTAGTAATCTTTCACTGGAGTCTGAGTCACAGCAAGTCTCATTAAGTCTCCAGAACTCTTCTCAGTATTCTAGATGATCTTAAAGCAGTTGTGTAGGTGATCTCGATTTTTCTTTTGATTTCCAGTTCTTCCAGTTTTTTCCCAAGCTTTCAGGAGTCGTTCCAAGTGCACCGATTACGAGTGGTAATACCGTCGACCTCATGTGCCACAGCTTTTTCAGCTGTCTGGCAAGATCCATGAATAATTCAATGGTTTCACTTTTTTTAATTCTGCGGTCCACCAGAACAACAATACGTAGATGACGAGTTCTTTTTTCTCGTTTATCAACAATTGGCCTGGTCCACGGGTTTGGATTAGGAGGCTTCTTTTTGTAGCTTAAAATCTAGGAGAATTTCATACATCTCTTTCTCTACAAAAGATTATAATTAGTGCATATACAATTAAGTAGAATGATCAAATTTTAATCTCTTGCACAATTCCCAGTGGATTACCTTTCCCACCCAGCCATACCTAGTTTTTTGTGCAAGTTTGCTGCATACGCTTATGTGATGAATCGCTTATTCTCCGTCTCCCACATGACCTAAACTTGCTATTCTATTGCTTTTTATCAAATTTCGCTTTTATGTACTTGGTCCTTGTGGCATTATCTTGTGCTGTGTTTGAAGGTGCCCGTGGTGTGATGGTTATCGTCGTAGGAAATGGACACGTCGACACGAGTTCAAATCCTGAACGAGACTGATTGCATTTCACATAGCACTAATACCCTTGGGAAAGGTATGAATCCAATTATTCTCCATACAGCTATGGGTAAGTAGTAGGGCAGACTAGGTTCTTCCGCCTTGGTAAGGCAACTGGTCTAGGAGAAGGAAAACTCTGAATTCAAACCTGTTAAACTTCGATTAAAAATTGACCTTGTGTCATATCCTGCCCGAGCGGAGGGGTTGGTAAATATGATCTTGTGCTGTGTTTGTCTCTATATAGATACAGAATGTCCTTTATTAAGGATGCTCACAATCAGTTATAGAGCATACAAACGTTTTATACAAAAGCAGCGTAAAATCTAAAAACAATACAGAAGAGAATCACCGTGACGTCACTTTGGGTGTAATAGCTTTGGGAATGGTATGAAATTCCCTATTCCCCCTACCATTGGTTAAATAGTATCAATACTAATCTCTTGCAATGATGATATGCTATTAAACAAAGAAACCAAACATTACAGAAAAATCTCTATATATAGGAGTAAAAGAAAGACCCTGGATAAAAAGGAGTTTCACACGCAAGAAAATGATTTAACAATAAAATGTATGAATATTGGAGAACATTTTCTACACAAATGTGCCTACCCGAAATATCAAACAATAAGCTGGAAAGCAAAGTAGCAGCAACTAGCAACATCATGAATCAACACTGTAACTATACAATTATATCATATTATATTGTATTATATTTCGATGAACGATTGGGGGAAGTGGCGAGAGAGGGTCATGGATATTCGTGCCTGTGGCACGACATGATGATGATGATGATATTTAACAAGGGAAAAGAGTAGCGCTTTCCCCTACACCTTGGTGTAGTAGCTACTGAAAAGGGAGCCTTCGGGTCAACCTCGACCACGGGCGCAAACTTTGCTTTACTATATCTAACAATTAAATAGATTATATTTAAACATTTTTGTAATTATTGACAATTTTCAAAAAACACTGACTATGAAAAAAATTGTTTAATTCGCTAACAATTTCTTATTTTTACATTTTAAATTCATTTTATGAAAAATAAAGTGTAAAACTAAGAAATTATCAACATTACTAATTTTAACTACTATTTTCTTTTTTCTTTTAATTTTCATTTTAATTGCTACTCACTCAAGTCGTTATTCTACTACAACGATTGACAGTGGAAGTGGAAATGATAAAGGATATGCTCTCAATTAGATTCAAACTCACATTTCCTTTTAGAACGGGGGGAGCAAGTTTAAACGCACCAACTGCTTTACCAACCGGGCCACGAATCTTAAACTCATCATCACACCTTTTATTTTATTTCTCGATCATTTTAGATACAGTAGTTGTTATTGTTTTGACCCTATTGCTATTAATAGGCACTTTTGTTCATCGTTGTTTTTCATTGTCGACGATCAATCATTATCATCATTAATCATAATCATCAATTATCACTGGTATATGCTTATATTCGTTATATTCGTTTTATTGCAACTCACTCGGTTTGTTGGTTGGTTATTTTTAAGACATAACAACACTTACTGGGTTATTTTATTCCGATATCAGTTTAATAATTATATTCCCCGATTATATACAGTAAGAAATTCATCTTTCTAAATGATAAATACTTCTTTATTACAAAAAGATATATTCGACCCATCGATAGTACCTTAACAAGTACTCCCGAAGGAGGAGCGAGATGTGGTGATTATCATTTTATACAGATGTTTGCATTTCATGAATTCCTGAGGTATGAATTTATCTCTTTTACCCCAGACTATGGGTAAACGGTAGTGTAGATTAAACTCTTTAGACAGCTGTCAGCCAAGGAGGAGGAAAACTAATTTCAAACCAGCGGTACTCCTCTGAAAAAATTGACCTTTTGTCATACCCAACCTGTCATCATGGTGAGAGCGGTAATAAATACTAACACTCCTGATCAAAGTCATCCTGGGAGTAATGGAAACAAAATGTTAACTATTCACATTCCGGAACTATACAACTGAAGCATTATGACTCGATCCAGTTTAGTATCATACACTTGGTACTGGTTTTGTTAGGGATGCAGCCAGTGTATAATAGACTCCTTTGACTTGTGTTCTACGACACCTTGAGTTCTATGACAGCAAGGAACTGCACGGTTTTAAAATAATATAAGCACACGGTGAGTTTCAAACTCAAGTCCGCTTTTGACGAATGAAAGCCCTGTACATATTGTCAGAACATAAAATAGTTCCCGTTTGTATCAACCCAACCCCTCTATCATGGGAAGGATGTGGCACATGGTCAATCAGGTTTGAATTAATAGTTTTTCTTCTCATAGACTAGTTGGTTGCCAAACCAAAGATAGAAAAAGCTCCAAGTCTGCACAACTATTTACCCATGAATGGGTGAGAAAAGATACCTTTCCCCAAGGGTATTAGATCGAAATGAAACGTAAATGGCTTGGTCTAGGATTTGTATTCGGGTGGCCGAGTCTATTTCCTGTGTCGATAACCGTTACGCTAAATGAGCCTCCAAAGTTCGTGTTATATACCAACAAGTCTGCAAATAGGATTTATAATACTGCCATAAGGAAACACTGTTTATCTATAATTAAACAGGTTTGGGCGCCACATTGTCTGTAACAGTCTCGTGACGTAATCACTTCATGTACTTACAACAATTAACCTATTTATACGTGTAAGAAGTTGTAATGAAATTCATTATTATTTCACTCGAAATAGAATTGATATTGATTCCCCTTTTGCTAGAACCACATTAGGTAATATGTTTAATTTCATTTGTATACTAGCTGAAGTACTCGTTTATGTAGGATTTTTGTAAAATTTTCCAGCCAAGTTGTGAAAGTCATTGGGTCTAATGTTGACTCCCCCCTCTCTCTCTCTCTATATATATATATATATATATACATACATATATATATATATATATATATATATATATATATATATATATATATATGGAAAATCTACCGATTTCGACGGTAAATTAAAGTGTTAATTTTTGCACAAAAAAGGCTGCCAGAAACCTAAAAATCTAAATCCTTTTTTTAACATTTTCTTTTATCAATCAGTAACTTCATTCAAGACGGTAACTTTTCTGCAAGTTGCTGATGATATTATTCGCTTCAAAAACTTGCTGGATCAAAACCCTAAATAATTGAAGACCTTACACTTTTAGATGATAAAAATACGTTTTATAATCAATCAAAATCTAGCATATATCATTTTACGTTTGATCTAATTTGGAGCCTATCTGAATCTTGTATATAAAACGATAAAATACGCTACTTTTTAGTTTGCAATAAAGATTAATCTTTATTGTTGTTCACTTTCGTTTTCATTTCGACCGAGTGAATGTTACTTTTCAATTTTCAGTTCCTCGGAATGTATTTAGATTCAACATGGCTTAACCATTCTTACAAGCGAAAAATTATTTCTGGTTTATTTTTAAAATAAGGTGCTTGTTGTGACCTAATATCCTCAACTTATTATTATCGCTTACCATTACATGTATATTCATATTAGCATTAGAAATATACTTTCTCTTTGCATAGTGGCATACAGATCTCTCTCTCTCTCTATATATATATATATAAGACACGGTATGACCGTCGCAAACAAGTGAGCAAAAAGAAACGGAAAATCATGAAGTCACTAAAAGTTCGGTCTGGTTTCTTTGTTTAATGGCATATCAACCTTTGTAGGTTATTTAATGCCAGAGATATTCTCCGAGAAGAACAGTAGTGGCACTATTTAACCCATAGCTGGGAGGACAAGGGTGTTCAATACCTTTCCCAAGGGTATTTGTCAAAAAGTGAACGTAATAGCACGACTGGAATACGAACTTACTACAACTTCGCAGTCCACCGCTTTAACCATTACACCACGGGGCCATCCTCCTGAAACCACTAAAAAGACATTGAGTACAAAAAATAGATAAATAAATATCAAAATAGATGAAATAAAGTAAAATAAAATATAATAAAAATGAATGGTTTGGTTTGGTTTGGTTTTATGGCATATCAACCTTCGTAGGTTATTTAACGCCAAATCCATTTTTATCAGTTCTATTTAAAACAATTCGGTTTAGCATGAGTACACAGTTTAATTGTCAAAAACATTTCTATTTCAAACTATTCAGTTATATATAACAATTCAGTTTAGTGTAAGTACAGTTTCAGTGTCAAAAATAGTTCAATAATTAAGTTTAGCAAAAGCACTCTGTTTAAATGTACGTACAGTTTAATTGTAAAAAAAAACATTCTTATTTCGAGCTATTCAGTTTAGTCAAGCGATTCTACTTCAGCTAATTCAGTTTTGTAAAAGTACAGATTTTGTTTACACAGTTATGTGTCAGAACAGTTCTATGTTAAACAATTTAGTTTAGAGTAAATACAGGTTTCAATGTCAAAAAACAGTTTCAATTATATGTAACAATTCAGTTAAGTGTAAATACAGTTTTAATGTCGAAAAAACAGTTCTATTTCAAACAATTCAGTTAAGCACAAGCAAGCTGTTCAAATGTAAGTACGGTTTAATTGTCAAAACATTTTTATCTTAAGCTATTCAGTTTAGTCAAACAATTCAGTTTAGCATAAGTATGCCGTTAGTTCTATTTAACCCATAGATAGGGCCCTATCAAGTGCTACCACTCCGGGCCAGAGTGGACCTGGGAGCTATGGCAATGAAGGAGTACTCCGCATTCCCCAAAGCTCCAGCATTCCTGGAACCTCACCATCAGATTGTTTAGTGTCATATCCAGGACACTCGTTAGGGGGGGGGGGTCTTGCAGTCGGTGTATTCTACAGCCCCAGCTGACTGGGCAAATAAAAATGAAAATAGATTATTAAGTAAATGAATAAGACAAAGACAACTTTAAAAAATATATAATTATCTTTTTAAAAAATCTTTTCCTTTTCTCCTTTTTACCCTTCAAACTCTGTAAATGTTGTGGATGAAAAGATATTCTTTCTCGCTGCAGAAAGAAGGCTGGTGAACGATGGTGTACCATATATAATTGAGTATCTTAATATTGTGCTCCCCCTTAAATTTGATCCCCAAAAGATGACTTCATTACATCCTGTGTATTATGCAAGTTTCATTTTTTTTGCAAGACTAGGCTAAGGTTCATATATGTTAGTAGAAATATATTTTCTCTTCGGTTCCTTGGTTTTCCATTTTTATTTTTCTTGTTTTTGTTTTTGAGTGATTCTAACGAAAATACTGCACTATGACAATATAAACACAACTAACAAGATACAGAGCCATCTATTGTCAAAAAAAGTAACCGACCGAAACCCTACAAAGCAGCAATCAAGAAATTATGGTAATGAAAGGTAATTTGTTAACGCTATCCTAATTACAATATCTCATTATTACTATCTTAATTAGAAATGACTTTAAAAAATTTTTAAAGTTAACTTTTGTAAATGGAAATTGTAGGTGTACTCATTAGCCTAGGCCTTGACTTAGTCAACTATTTAAACACAAAGTTTGTGTCTCACATTTTGTGTAACCCCCTAATTTTAGGCAAAAATTTAGGTCTCAAATGATCGCATTATAAACGAGTATATACGGGAAGTCAATTTGAATTTTACCTCCCCTGGGGAAAATCCTAAATCCTTAATTTTTAAAAAAAGATCATGTCCTTGATCAAATATTTATGATTGAAAAGGGGAACTTGAATTCCTATTTGGAAAAGTATGTTATTTTGGATCATACCTTCACCACTGAAAAACCTTAATGACCATGTCAATTTTAGGAAAAAAATAAAAAAAGATTTTGTCTTTGATCAAATATTTTTGATTGAAAAAGTGAATTGCTAGTTAGAAGAATTTCCAAACAACTACTTTCCCCAGTCAGCTGGGGTTGTAGAATAAACTGACTGCACCTCTGCAGAGGGGTAAGATCCCCCGCCTAACGAGTATCCTGGATATGACACTAAACAATCTGATGGTGAGGTTGCTGCAGTGCTGGAGCTTTGGGGAATGCGGAGTACCCTTTCATTGCCATCGCTCCTAGTTCCACTCTGGCCCGGAGTGGTAGCACCTGATAGGGCCCTATCTAAGGGTTAAATAGAACTAACAGCATACTTATGCTAAACTGAATTGTTTGAGTAAACTGAATAGCTTGAAAGAGAAATGTTTTTCACAATTAAACCGTACTTACATTTAAACTGCGTGCTTATGCTTAACTGAATTATTTCAAATAGAACTGTTTTTCGACATTAAAACTGTATTTACACTTAACTGAATTGTTACATATAACTGCTTGAATAGTTTGAAATGGAAATGTTTTTGACAATTAAACTGTGTACTTATGCTAAACTGAACTGTTTTAAATAGAACAGATTATTTACATAAAAATGGGTTTGGCGTTAAATAACCTACAAAGGTTGAGATGCCATAAAACCCAACAAACCAAACCTACTAATTAGATTTAACTATTATAGTAAATGATATAGTAATCAACGATT
This sequence comes from Sepioteuthis lessoniana, assembly GCA_963585895.1. Lineage (NCBI taxonomy): Eukaryota > Metazoa > Mollusca > Cephalopoda > Myopsida > Loliginidae > Sepioteuthis > Sepioteuthis lessoniana. The sequence continues at coordinate 42,723,675 of OY757937.1, forward strand.
AAGTAATCATCATCATCATCATCATGTCGCGCTGGTAGCATGGATATCCCTGACCCTCTCTCGCCACTCCTCCCTATCGTTCATCGCCCTAGGTAGGTCTTCAGGACAACATCCCGTATCCTCACATAGCTGCTGAATATATGTCCGTGCTGGTCGTCCTGCTTTTGCACGGCCATGTGTGGGGGTCCATAAGAGTACATCTCTTATGAGTTCGTCCCTGCTTCGCCAGCAGTGTCCTGCATGTCTGGCTCGTCTAACTTGAATAGTTTTCGTGATAGGGGGCAGGTGGCCGTACAGTTGGTGTCTTGTGGGGTGTTGCTGCCAGGACTTGTTCAAGATTGCACGTAGCATTCTTGTGTAATTGCCGTCTAGCTTCTTCTCCAGCCGTTTTGTTAGCGTCCGTGTAGTGCAGCCATATAGCAGTATCGATGTGACCGCTGCCTAGAAGAAACTGCGTTTCATTTTATCGGTTAGGTCTGATTTCCATACAATCGATAGCCTATTGATAGCTGTCCATGCTTTCGTTAACCTCGTTTCGATGTCCTTTTCGGTTGATTCGACGCTGCTTCCTAGGTAAGTGAATTTGTCTACTAGTTTAAGAGGGGTTCCTTCTAGAGTGGAGATGTCCCCCGTTTGATTATAGCACATATATTCCGTTTTGTGTGCATTAACATAGAGGCCTATGCCTTCGGTTGCTCGTTCCAAACTATGCAGTAGTGTTTCGACTTGGTCGGGTGTATTTGCCAGTATCGCTATGTCATCGGCGTAGTCGGCGTCGGTAATTGTTGTTGCGGGGTACCTTCTGCTTCTTTTCTTCGTCAGTTCGAAGCCATTCTCTCTGATTTTGTCAGTCGATGTTCTAAGTACGTAGTCTAGGCAAATGATAAAGAGGTACGGAGCCAGCGTGTCCCCTTGTAGTACTCCTGCTACAATGTCGAAGTATTCTGTGTCTCCATCTGGTGATCGTACTTTTACTTTGGTGTTTCTATAGAGAATCGTTATTGCCGCTACGGTTTCTTTAGGTATGCCGTACGCTAGTAGGATTTGTTCCATCTTTCCTCGGTGAATGGAATCGAAAGCCTTGGTAAAGTCAACAAATATTAATGTCACTTGTACGTTTTTTGCCCGTACTCCTTCAAGGATTCTACGGATGGTTAATATTTGTGAGGTCGTGGATCTATTTCTTCGGAAGCCATTTTGGTTTTTTCTAAGTATGTTGTCGATTTCGGGTTCTATGCGGTTTCGTAGTAGGACATTGTAGATTTTGGCTGCTATGGATGTAAGTGTTATGCCTCGGTAGTTTTTGGCTAATCCGAGGTCCTCCTTTTTAGAGAAGGGGAGTATGCATCCCTTTATCCATCTATCGGATTTTGATTGTATACTGCGTTGCAGTGTCGGAGCAGTATGTCGTGGAATTGTCTGGTCTTCTATACTTCTGGGGGAATCTCGTCCAGCTCTGCAGCTTTCCTATTTTTAATTTTTCTGAGAACCGAATCGATTTCTTCTTGTGTGAACGGTCCTAGTTTAATGTCTAATTGTTTACTAATTATTCTGGTGATTGGTTCATGTGTTATTTTCGGTGGGTTTCTTAGTAGGTTTTCGAAGTGCTGTTTCCACAGTTTTATTCTTTCTTGTTGGTTTGCTGCTTTCAGTTTTGCTTTGGCTGTGTTCTTTCTTCTACTCACTTCGTTTATTGTTTGCCAGGCTCTTCTAGATTGTCTATCTTCCACCGAGTCTCTATTCTTATCTATCTGATTTTGAATGTATTCTGTCTGTTCCTTCATATATACGCCTGCTAAAAAAGCTCGAAAGTTTTAATAGCATTTTTTAATTTACGTAACATCTAGTTGATTAAAATTAATTCGATATGTAATGTTATTTTACTTTCAATACTGATAATCACGGTATTTCTATCTTTCAAATAAAACTAAATTTTAACCTTGAATGATAACTTAAATAATAAATGTTTTTGACAATTAAACCGTGTACTTATGCTAAACTGAATTGTTTTCAAAGAACAGATTATTGACATAAAAATGGATTTGGCGTTAAATAACCTACAAAGGTTGATATGCCATAAAACCCAACAAAACAAACCAAACCAAACAACTACGTGATATTCTTGAGTATGGCCGGATCTCGCGTATCGTGTAACCCCTCAAATTTCATCTCAAAAAGATAATTTCATCATATATCCTCTGCATCATACGTGTTCTACTTTTTGGTAGGCTAAGGCACATATAGGGAGTGTCCTCGTGGTGTAATGGTTAAAGCGATCGACTGCGAAATCGTAGTAAGCGAGTTTGAACTCCAGTCGAACTATTATTTTCACTTTCGGACAAATACCCCTGGAAAAGATATGAACACCACTATCCTCCTAGCTATGGGTTAAAAACTACCACTACTGTTCTTCTTTGGCATTAAATAGCCCACAAAGGTTGATATACCATTAAGCAAAGAAACCTAACCTAGGGCTCATATATGTTTGTGGAAATACATTTTCTCTTCATTAATTTAAAGTGACAATGATCTGGGAGACAGGGGTTCGATTTCAGGTCGACTCATACCAAAGACTTAAGAGATGGTACTTGATGCCGCATTTCTTAACACTCAGCACTATAATGTAGGGATCAAGGGTAAAGAGGAGAAATCCAGGGAATGCAATAGCGCCCCCTACACCTCAGTGTAGTAGTTATTGAAAATGGAGCCTTCAGGTCACCCTCGACTAAGGTCTCAAACTTCACTTTAATCGAATGACTTTAACGAATATCTCGCACTAAGCCAATATAAACACAGATGACGAGATATCAGTTCGAGAGCAATCTACTGTATAAAAGTAAAAATAATGATTGGCAGTAGCAGCAGCAGTAGCTGCAGTAGCCAACAAACTATGATAATTAAAGTTAATTTTTTAAAACTCTATACTAATTATTAAAAGCTTGACGGGGGTGTCCTCGTGGTGTAATGGTTAAAGCGATGGACTGCGGAATCGTAGTACGCGAGTTCGTACTCCAGTCGCGCTATTACGTTCACTTTCGGGAAAGGTATGAAACCCCTTATCCTCCCAGCTATGGGTTAAATAGTACCACTACTGTTCTTCTAGGAGTATGACTTTGGCATTAAATAACCTAAAAAGAGTTGATATGCCATTAAACAAAGAAACCAACCAAACCAAACCTAAAAGTTTGACGGCAATTAAACAAGAATGATACGAGCTGTATTGAACAACTCCTGGAGGCAACATCCCACAAAAAAGCTGTTTGGCCACCTAACACCCATTACGAAAACCATCCAGATTAGATGAACCAGACATGCGGGACACTGCTCGAGAAGTAAGGACGAACTCATAAGCGATGTACGCATGTGGACTCCCTCATATGGATAAGCAAATGTTGGACGAACAGCTAGAACCTATTTACAGCAGCTCCGTGCCGATACCGGATGTAGCTTGGAAGACTTGCCAAGAGCGATGGATGTTAGAGATAGGTGGCGAGAGAAGGTCAGGGAAATCCGTGCTAGAAGCACGACATGATAATGATAATGAAAAATTGCTTTACAGTTGTGTTATATACCCTACCGGTGTACATTAATGGTTATGTGCCATTCATCATAAATAATACGTTGGACACTATTGTGAGGTGGGTAATCTTGCTTATAAATAGTCACCGCTAACAGTGGCTACCTTCTTCACACTGCTGGCGAGTATTGTATTTTGTTAATGTTATCATATTTATCAACCCCTCCGCTCAGGCAGGATATGACACAAGGTCAATTTTTAAGCGGAGTTTAACAGGTTTGAATTCAGAGTTTTCCTTCTCCTAGACTAGTTGCCTCACTAAGGCTGAAGAACCTAGTCTGCCCTACTATTTACTCATAGCTGGAGGGAGAATAATTGGATTCATACCTTTCCCAAGGGTATTAGTGCTATGTGAAATGCAATCAGTCTCGTCCATGATTTGAACTCGTGTCGCCGTGTCCATTTCCTACGTCGATAACCATTACACCACTGGCACCTCCTTTTGTTAATGTTATAAAGATTTGCATTTCATTTTCAACCCCTGTTTTGGTAATTTATCATTCAATAACATTTTGTTAAGCTACATACAACATGTAGTCAACTTGTTAGATTCCCAAAATCATCAACATCATCAAGACATTCTGAGAGCACGGATTTGCTTGACTCTCTCTCTCTCTCTCTCTCTCTCTCTCACACACACACACACTGTCCCAATGAGGCATTTCACTATACAGTTCCTTCTGACTGCATCCAGTATTTGCACAGAGGTGATATATGTGGGAATTTGGTGGGTGGCTACCTCTGGTTTGTCCATGTGTAGTAGTCCCCAAGAGAACTTTGCTCATGAATTCATCCCTCCTTATCTGCTCTTTCGTCAGGTGTTGATTCCAGGATCCGTTCAAAATATCACGCAGCATTCTTGTGTAGCTCCAATCTAGCTTTTTCTCAAAGCGTTTCGTTAGGTTCCAGGCGGTGCAGCTATGTAGTTGCACTGATACAGCAACAGCTTGGAAGATTTTAACTCATTGATAGGATCCTAACAACTACTTTCAAAATGCTCCTGGGAATAATGGCAATCAAAGAGTGACATACTATTCCTCAGATCTCCAGAACTGAATACTCGGCAGCAGATGCAGTTTAGCGTCATAAGCGGGACAACCTCGTTTTTTAGTGTTCTCTTCCTACCACTCTGCTAGAGATGCAGCATATTCTAAACCCTGGAAATTTGATGATGGAAAGGAAAGTAAGTTTTAATGCATTAAAGATAAAATTCTTACTGTTGATATCTTACGTTACATAAATTTGATTGTAGAATAAGTAAAAGCTATTGTTTAACGGTGATATCCATTAGTGACGAATTCATTCTGTTTAATTTATTTTTATTTGTTTGTCCAAAACATAATGATTGATCAGTCGTTCTACTCTGTGTTAATTGGATATCAGATTTGTTTTCTCCATGTCTGCGATTTGTTTTTTGAATCTTATGAAACTAGAAGTCGTATCCGGTAATGACCATTAAAAAGATAAGCGAAAATATGTTTTAGAGAAATACTTTTGATATAGAAGATGTGTTAAAACTATTTACCAAGACCAAAACAAACAATAAATGGAAGATTACATATTTTTTTTCAAAGAGTCTCTCTAACGAAGAGGACGCCTCCCGTCACCTGATGGCTTTCTGTGTGACCTACAGCAGGGCATCAATCAGGAGAATTCTCACAATGAGTGCGAGACACATTCATGAGCGACAGTTGGAGTCAATTTAAAAGGGTAAGTCAGCTTATAAGGGGCAGAAAACAAAGAAAATTTTTAAGTGTATTGCTCCCATAAAAAATCACTATGACGTGCTTTTTTTTTCTGGCTTACAGCTATATACATATATAAAAACAATGAGAATTTACGTAGTATATGATTAACTATCTCGCAGGGAATAAGAATTTATTAAGATTGTATCACCAATCTTTAATACTCTATCTTTAATGAGCGTTTCATTTTTTGTAGCCTTGTGTTATACAAAGACTTTGGAAAGTATCTATATTAGGGGCAAGAGACTAGGTTTTTGTATATCTACTCGTGGAGGCAAATATGGATAATACAATGAAAGAAAAATGCCCTCAGGGTGTCTGTAGCGGGGAGGGAAAATACATCACCCATCATATTTACTCATACGGTAACGATCTGGATAGGTCCCCGGGTTCAACGTGTGATTGTGGCAGAAAATTCAACAGCTTTTGAGGGTCACAAATCCACAAGGCGCGCTGGTGCAAACAACGTAATTCTCCTACCGGAGAATGTAAATCGGATGATGGACCTATGAATCAGGATTACCCCCACAGTATTCACGAGCCCATTGCTGAGCGTCAGCGTCCTGGAGACATTCCTTGCAAGCCAATAATTTAGTGGCCCAAGGGTAATCAGAGAGCTACCTGAAGAAACTTAGACCTGGAGCTTTCTTTTTACTCACCACCCACCTTAAGGGCCCCATTGATCAACAAATAACATCTTTCAGCAGAATTATATATGACGTTTATCTCAAGTGCTTTTGTGCAGTAACGAATAAAAAAAGATAAAACTGAAGGAAAACGAACCGAATAGATGACGGATATAGAAAGGATTTCAACATGAATGAAATGCACGCGGAACCACCATTTCCGTATGATTACACAAAATCAAGAAAGTGTTGCTATGATATCAACGTCCGAAAGTAAACGCGTTTTTAAATAAAAAAAAAACAGCACTAAAATGAAGATGAACTAACGTCCAATGTAATGTCTGCTTTTAGTTGATCTGCCGTATATATAGATATATATTTCTTTTAAATACCCTGTCCGGTGGCAAAAGCTGCTTGGTAGCGACAGGAGTGGCAGTACTGCCTTGTGCTACCGAAACTATGTTATCACCCTGGTTAGCGGCTGATGAGGACAGAGTATCGCACGTGCCTTCACACGTTGTATGATGAAAATTGTATTATAGGTAAGAGAGTAGATTTTTGTATATCTACTCATGGAGGCATCTTTTCTCAAGTTTTTATAAATAAAAAAATACCTGTCTATTTATCATAATTATGCAGGCATGTTTTATTTAATTCTCAATATAAAATAAATAATATAAAATAATTTGTACAGCGTAATAAAATAAGAGAGTTTCGAATTTATGGGTGGACTGACGAAGTCGGAGGTTAGATCAACAGTTATTTGGTAGAGGGTTACTTGGTTGGTTGGTTTTACGACATGGCTACCTTTGTTGGGTTATTTTTTGCAGTACAAAATGTATTTTCACAATCAATTTGAACACTGCTTTCTTTTACGGCATATCAACCCTTACTGGATTATTCTGTGGCAAAGACGGTTTTAAAATTATGGTCTACTGTACAAAAATGTATCTTTCCAATCATTTCAAACATGTTTAACACTTCATATTAAAACCCTTCCTTCTAAATCATGTCAAACTTTGTTGGGTTACTTGAGACCCAAGCCATTTGAACAATTATGGTCTCCAAATGAATTTAAGATATATCTTCAAATTAATTTAAACGCTTCATACGCAGTTGCAATATCAATATTTTAAGAAATCAAATATATTAATTTAGTTCAAAACCCTTTTAAACATGATCTGCATCAGACATAGGAATCAAGTCGGCTCAAGCAGTAGAATACCAATACCGCATCTCTGGGAAGGGGTAAGACTTAACTGTATGCAAACGGATGATTAATACTGAATAGAATTATTCAAGTTAGATAGGAATATTTGAAACCATTTTATTGTGTGCAAAGAAATTAGCTCTGGTTTGTTTAAAGTGTTACATTAAAACTATTCGTTTACAAATCATATATATTTGACCTATATATATGAGGCAAAATGTTAAATTTTCGTGAATCTGACAAGATAAAATTAAGTTGAAAAGTGGATAAATCAAACAATTACAACGGGTTTAGTGGTAATATTTCGTTCATTACTCGCAGAAGAACTTCTTCTGACAAAACATATTTTGAGTTTTTCCACATTTTAGCAATTGAGAAAGAAGATAATATAATGGAGAATGTAAAAAAGTATAAAAGGAGGGAAATGGTAAAAAAGCAAGAGACAGACAAGAGAAAATGGGAAGGGAAATAGTTATAAGTTTGAGTGATGGTGGTTGGGTTTATTGGTGTAAACAATATTTGGTTTTAAATAACCTACAAGGGTTGATGTGCCATACAAAACAACCACCCAACAGATATGATTTAGTTTACTTGTTTTTTGTTTGTTCTTTTGCGGGTTTTTTTTTGGGGGGGGTTCTTTCACGCTAAATTATCCTTTTGGTAGAATAGTTGTATTTACTATTCATCCCATAGCTGGTAGGAATAAATTGGTTCATAATTTTCCTCAGGGGCATTAATCCGAAAGTGAAAGTGAAAGTGAAAGTAATACTACAACTGGTATTTGAACTCGCTTTCAACAATGCTGTAGTCCATCAAATAGATCAATCTAACTCCGAGATGGAACCCGAAAAGATACTAACCCTCGAGTAAAAGTGAACCTGCGAGTAAGTGAAATAAGGGATGGGTGTATTACAGTCCCCAGAGTGCCAGAATTGGAGCCTCGCCACCACATACTGTTGAGTATCATACTTAAGACACCCTATTTTGGTGGGGGGTAGTACACCGCTCCTAGGGATACATTCAACAATTCTAAGCATCACTGACCGGACAGCAATCGTTACCAGTCAACATTTCATGAATGAATAGCGGAAGTGAGAGGACATTTTGATTGCAGCGTAGCTAGTAAATTATTCAATTTTGCTTCTACGTCAGAAATCATTTTTGTGGGGTGGCGTGAAAATTGTAACATTAGCAATTAGTGTTACTTGTTCAGACCGGAAGCGATTTCGACGGATCTATTTCACAAGGTATTAGTTCCGCTGATGTTGTAATCATCTTTACCTGACTTTTACGTGAGATTTTGTCGTCTACTGATTGGCCAATAATTCTGATTTTAATCAACTTCGAGAATTTTGTTATTTATGAAGCAATTTTTTTTTTTTCATTTATAAACTGTATGATAAGGAACAGATTGTTTGATTTTTGATTTTTGATTACCCAACGCAGCTGCCTTCGGATATTCAGAGATACTATTGTTTTGTAGCTGCTATTGTTTGGCAAACAAGATGGTTAGTCTGGCAAGGTGAGTAAGATTTAGCCTGTCAATTTATAAGTAATAGGATTCTGTCTATGATGTTTCATTTATATTTTTTTTCTTTTCTTTAGTACTGCCACAAAAATGAAGTATTGCTAAGTCTCTGAATATCCATATTTACCAACTCCTCCTCTCGGGCAGGATATAATACATCTCAGTCTGTCCTACTATTTACCCATAGCTAGAGGGAGAATAATTGGATTCAAACCTTTCGCAAGGGTATTAGTGCAATGTGAAATGCAATTTGCCTGGTCCGGGATTTGAACTCGTGTCGCCGAGTCCATTTCCTACGACGATAACCATTACACCACCGGCTCCACCAAAAGTCTCTGAATATAACAACATTGATTTGCCTTTAAATTAATGTGTGATTCAATAGGGTTCGATTTTCATATATTTGAGATATAACTATGTTAATTATGCCGAGATAAAGCTCTAACCAAAAATTAGCATTATCAGTACCATATATTTCATTCAAAATTTTATCTGTATCCCCTCCATAAGAGTAAGATCCACTGCATAGGAGTAAGTAAGTTGGCGACCGTAGACAAGGGTGACCAGAAGGCTCCGTTTTCAATAGCTACTACACAGAATTGTAGGGAAGGGCGCTACTCCTTTCCCTGGATTGCTCCACTTTACCCTTGATACGTATATTGCTGAGTGCTAAGCAAGGAGGTATGAAGTACCATTTTTAAAGTCTTTGGTACTCCGCGACCTGGGATTGAACCCAGGTCTCTCGAACCATAGGCGAACACTCTACCCACCCCCCAATGAGCCAGTTATCCCCTAAAAGGGAGCCCAGTCGGCTGAGGCTGTAGAATAAACCGACTACATATCCGTGTAGGGCTAACCCCCCTCTCCCACGATATGACACAGCTTTCTGATGGTGAGGTTCCAGTAATTCTAGAGCTTTAGGGAATGTAGAGTAACCCTTTGTTGTCATCGCTCCCAGATCTACTCTGGCCCGGAGGGGTAGCACCAGATAGGGTTCTAATTATTGGTCAAATAGAACTAAACAAATTAAGCTAGACTAAATTATTTAAAATTAACTGTTTTTACATTTAACTGTGTGTAAAAAAAACCAGCGTACAAATGCTAAACTGAATTGTTTGGTTTGGTTTGTTGGGTTTTATGTCACATCAACCTTTGTAGGTTATTTAACGCCAAATCCATTTTTATGTAAATAATCTGTTCTATTTAAAACAATTCAGTTTAGCATAAGTACACAGTTTAATTGTCAAAAAAATTTATTTCAAACTATTCAAGAAGTTATATGTAACAATTCAGTTAAGCGTAAATACGATTTTAATGTCGAAAAACAGTTCTATTTCAAATAATTCAGTTAAGCATAAGCACGCAGTTTAAATGTAAGTACAGTTTAATCTTCAAAAACATTTCTATTTCAAGCTATTCAGTTTACGCAAACAATTCAGTTTAGCATAAGAATGCTGTTAGTTCTATTTAAGGTGCTACCACTCCGGGCCAGAGTGGACCTGGGAGTGGTGGCAATAAAGGGGTACTCCGCATTCCCCAAAGCTCCAGCATTTCTGGAACCTCACCATCAGATTGTTTTGTGTCCTATCCTCGTTAGGGGGGTCTTACCCCTCTGCAGAGAAGCAGTCGGTGTATTCTACAGCCCCAGCCGACTGGGCAATGAATTGTTTGAAACAGACTTTAAAGAATATAGATATTCGGCAGGAGTTTTGATTCGTGCAAACTTAACTTTATTTTCCACCTCAAATAATGTTTAAAACAAGTTTAGAGCGTTCCTTACGAGATGTATAGAAAGTCAGTCAGGAAAAATTCAGACGTCCCATATCGAGAGCCAGTTGCGTAGCCTTGATGGAACTGAGGTTGGCTCATATAAAAGTAGACATTAGGAAAGAGACGATGACAAACTGTTGTTTCTGGTGGCGCATCATATGAATCGGCCTTATCAAAGCAGATGCTAAAAAGACCCCCCCGCAAAAAATCGTCGATCAAAATATAAAGAGGAAAAACTGCAGTAAAATCTAAATTTCCATGATTAGCTCTATTATTCAAGCACTTTTTTTATTTAAAATTCAGTCCAATATGAGAGAGAGAGAGAGAGAGAGAGAGAGAGAGAGAGAGAGCAAGAAAAGAAACGACGAAGAATCTACGCTTTGCTTAACGCTGAAACCAAGCAAAAGTTTGTTGTTTTTTTTTTTTGCTTACCGTATACAAAGCAAAGAAAAAAAATTACTGAAAAAGAGCTTTTTACGAAAAAGGGGGGGGGGATTGAACAAAAGAGAGAGAAAAGTAGGCTTTTTAACTACTCTCTTTACTGCGATTAAGAAGGACCTCGCAACGTCAATAAGAAAGCACACCAATGAATTAAAAGTCCACGATAAAACTGTGAGAACAGCAATTAAAAAAGATTTAATCACAGACCTTATCCGTCTTGATTACGCTACATGGGGTGTTTTAGAAAACAAACAAATGCATCTTCCCATCCAGAAGTGGTTCGCTTAAGACAGCTATTGAGGAGCAATGGAATAAAATGCCTAAAGAGTTTATTTTGAAGGTATGCAAATCGTTTTGAAGGCGTGTTGATACAATAATTGAAAAAAAAATAGTGGCCATATTGAGTAAATTTACTGCTTTGTGTCTATGTTTTTATTTTGTGGTTCATTTTTAAAATTGAAATTAAAATTGTCTTATAATAGAGTCGTTTATTATTATACTAGAATATCCTTAATACAGCTTCAGCACCATGTATATATACATATAACTGAACGTCAGAAAATGTGGTTTTCGAAAATAAGAACTCAAAAGACTCGCTAAAGATAATATGGTCTTAGAATATTCAATTGTAAGAAATTAGGTGTCAGCAAATTCAGTCTCAAAAGATTCGCTAGAGAAAATGAGTTTTTAGAAAAATAGGTAAAAAAAAATCAGTCTAGAAAATAGGACTTCAGTAAATTTAATTTAAAGAATTAGGTATCGATCTAGAAAATGAGTTCTTTGAAAATTTGATTTTGGTTTAGTTTGTTTGAGGGCCTGTCAATCTTCATGTGTTATTCAAACCAGAACCATTCTTGTACAATGGTCGCATTCTTTACCTCATTGCTGGAAGAATAAGAAAATTCACAACTTTACCAAAGTTATTTGTCCGAAAGTGAACATAGTAGCACTATTGGAGTACGAACTCATTTACTTTGAGGCCACAGTCCAGCACATTACTCACTACTCCGTGGAGACTTCTCTTGAAATTTTGGCCCCAGTCGCCCTCTCGTTGGAGCAAAGAATACATAAACTGCTTCTCTTGCAATGGGGTAAGACTGCCTTCTCGCAAAAAAGTGTATCCTCGGTATGATACACCCAGTGATAAGTCTCCAGTTTGAGGAGTGTGCAGCCATTGGTTTGTTGCCATTACTCCCGGATCCACTCTACTCAGAAAATTTAGAATTAGAAATGTTGGTTTTAAAAAATTCGGTCGCAGAAATTTTGATTTCAGAAATTTTAGGAATATTGATCTTGAAAACTTTTTTTTCAGAAAATTTGGTGTTAGAAATGGTCTAAAAAATTCGATCGTAGAAAATTTGATTTCAGAAAATTTTGTATTTTAAATATTAGTCTTGAAAAATTTGGTCACTGAAAATTTGGTTTTAGAAAATTCGATATTAGAAATGTTTTTTAGCTAAAAAAAATCGTCTCTGAACACTTAGTCTTAAAACATTTAGTTTTTGTATATTCAGAATAGAATATTCTAGTGTTTATAAATTCTGTAAAGAAAATTTTGTTGCAGAAAATTCAGCATTCGAAATATTGATATTGCAAAAATCGATCCAAAATATTCGGTCTCAGAAATTTTGGTCTTTAGAAATTTGGTCATAAAAGACTTGTGCAGAAAACTTAATTTCATGAGTTGGTTATCAATTATGCTATCAGTATCTCTGTAATGGTCTTCCAATAATTCATGTCTTTTAAATTTCCTTTTTATCTTTTAAAGATAATATTTCCATAAGACCAAATTTGCCATGACAGAATTTCTTGTGGCCTAATGTCATGATACTGTAATTTCCTAGCTCCGCTGTTAAAGTGAATGAGGATTTTTGCAATAACATTTACTTTGTGATATTAAGCGACTTAGTTATTCAGCCTTTTTACTCTGTTAATTTTGAAGATGCCCTTTATTTCTGGACACCTTAATGAACTCTCGAAACAGAAGCTGGTCTCTACGATCTCAGATCAGCTGAACTTAACGTAAATCTTAAACCTCCGATCGATTTCCAACGAAAATCACCTGTCTCTCGGTTCGATACGAACTTTTGGTAACAAAAGAGGGGGAAATGTCACTCAAACGTTAGCCTATTTCACTGGAACGAAAAAAAAGCCATTCGTTGCAAAAAGTAAAAGTTCCTGTTATTTGAGGTGAGATTCACGCACGCACTCCTCACTTCCGGTGATAGTTTCTCTCCTTTTAATTGTTCAATCAAACCTTGCATCAATTTTGTTTTTCTTTTCATCACACAAATTCTTCTTCTAAATAAAATAAATAACCCAACAAAACTCTTATAAAAAGAGCATTTTCTTTTTTCATAAAGTTCAGCCATTGTTCAGTTCCAACCCTGCGTATCTTTTTCGGGCATTGTGACACAACGTTAGCCAGGAGAATAACTACTTTGTAGTAATCGCTTTAATTCATCCTTTCATTAAGTTAACATCTTTCAATTTCAAAACAAATTATTTTTACATTGTTTTTAAATAAACTTCATCTACTCTAGCCAATAAATAAATAAAACAAACTCTAAGTATATAGCAATTCCGCCATTCAAAATGTGTTTCCTTAAATAATTCTACATGTTAAATCAATATACATGTACCGGATGAAATGGAAAATGAATGAATAAAAATCCGATTTTCAATTCTTTTTTCTTTAAACTGAGTGAAAAGTTTGCTGAAAGACAAAGTACGGAATCTTTTTGTAAGCTGAGATAATATTAACCAGAGCGTAGATATTTTTAATAGATTTGATTATGGTTCTTGGTTGGTTTGGTTGTTTAAAGACATATCAACATTTGTAGGTTGTTTAATGCTAAAGCCATTCTCCTAGAAGAACAGTAGAGGTACTATTTAATAAAAGTAAAATAAGTTGGTGATCGTAGTCGAGGAGGACCAGAAGGCTCCTTTTTCAATGGCTACTACACCGATGTATAGCAAAGGGCGCTGCTCCTTTCTCTGGATTGCTCCACTTTACCCTTGATCCATACCTTATAATGCTGAGTGTTAAGCAAGGAGATATCAAGTACCATTTTTTGAGTCTTTGGTATGACTTGACCTGGGATTGAAACCCGGTCTCCCAGACCTTTGGCGAACACTCTAACTGCTCGGCCGTTAAAAAATTATAGCTTTATGTGACTATTCTTATACAAATAACTGATGAGTTACTATCGAATAAGAATTTTTTTCTAACATATTTTTGACAGATATTACCACTCCAGTTTAAAATGGACCTGGGAGTAATGGTAATGAAGATGGTACTCCAAACTCCTCATCTTTCTGGAACTGGAGCCTCACAATCAACTGCACTTTTGTATCATACCTAAGACATTTCTCTTTTTAGGGGGTGAGGGGCAAAACGCTCAACAGATTCTAATACCCGTTGAAAGTGCTGATGTTTTCTGAATATTGTTCAATTTTCTGAATTTGGTTTATGAAGCATTGCCATTATTAGAATTTCAATACTTTTCTTTCATATAGCTCAATGAATATTCCGAGACGTAATCATCAAGTTGTCCAAATTTAAAAGATAAAACGTCATTATCAATTTCTAACTTTTTTTTTCTTTATTCTTACCTTTTGTTTGATTAGTCACAGATGTAATATAGCATATAGCTGTCTGAATTTCTTTGATTATACATTCTAAGTATTATCAAGTTTTGACTTCATAAAATTTGGTCTAGTTAGTTGGTTGGTTGGCTTTTATGGCATATCAACCCTTGTCGGTCATTTAATGCACAATCATATATACATATATATATATATATATATATATATATATATATGTGTTGTATATTGACCTCCGACCGGGCCGGACTGTCAAAATAGGAAATGCACCAGGTGTATCCGGTCGAGGAATATCAGAATATAACCTTGACCGAGGACGGGTTGAATGAGTGCGATTTGTGACGCCCACAAGAAGAAGGTGGACGACGAACTATTATATAACTCGGTGCACAGGAAGTTCAATCAGTTGGAGATAAGGTGCGGTAGAGAAAACCAGCACCCAGAGAGGCTAGGCCCCCCAGGCCCCATAGGCCCCCCAGGCCCCATAGGCCCCCGGTTGAGCAGTCCAGGAGAACGGGAAAGAAACACTGTCATGGCCATAAGAGTGGGGTTCAATATGTTGCAGTTCTTTTCAGTCTCCAACTCCCTCTCACACACAACCCTTTCAAATAAAGTGAGAGGTATATATTTCTAAAGAACTGTGTCGCTCGTCTTTATTGTGTCGTCGTTATGATTCTGCATATGTGTTTGTGTAGTTGGTCATGGCTATACAACACATATGTATATATATGCGTGTGTGTGTGTAATTTGTAAACAAATATTCTGTCAATAACATTTTTAAATGACCCTGAGCTCATTTGTTTGCACACAGTTAAATGGCTTCAAGTATTGCTATTTATTGTTTGCACACAGTTAAATGCTTGTAGATATTGCTAATAATACTAATAGTTCTATTTGCACAGAGTTAAGTGGTTTCATGTTTCAGTTATTTTGACAGTGGATTGGACCCTGACACCTCCTACAACTTCGGGTCAAAGTGAACTATCATCGGCTAGTTTAGTGTCATAACCAGGCCAATCGTTGGTAAGTAAGAAAAAGGCTCTTCACACTCTGCACCATAGCCATGATATAGCTATGTGGGAAACGTACATCGAATGTTCATAACATATATACATAGAACACAGGGATTTCGAAATTCGAAAAAACACTTACGACTTCTTTGTTCAGGTACGAAACTTTTTATTACCTTTTAAAGGTTTTTCGATATAAGGAGAGAAAGGCACAATCTTTCTATGCTGGCTTTTTCATCTCCCCCACCCCATCTCGTGCGACACCAACCCAAGCCTTCTGCGAGCAAGCGAAAGCCAACAGTCTTCCCCCGAGGCAGGTCTCATCTCAACTAACTGACTTTTTCAAAATCTCCCAAAATCATCCACGCGCTTCCGGTGCGTGACGTCATTCGCACTCTGTAACCATGTTTTCCATCTGGGCTCTTGTGACATCTCTGAGTGACACTTCCGCTCTGCGCACGCACGCGCGTGAATACCTGTGTTAATGTTGCACCTAAGTAACCCATGCACAGAGCTGAAAGGTTCTCACCCTTACTAAACCCAAAGGCATGAAATGGAATCCAGCAGCCATTATATTACAACTCTGCAGAGATGTAATCAGTGAATTCTATAGCCCCAGCCCATTGGGCTGAGCGTCCGTTTAGTACATTAAAAATATTTCAAATTACACTGGTTTACAAAAATAAATTTTTGGTCTGAGGCAAGGATGGGGATAGGTGGTTTTTGTTAATTTGGGTGTGCTGAATTCAAATTTATTAATAGTTTTGCTCTATCACCCCTAGTTTTCTGACTTTTAAATAGTCTCATTTTAGTATAAACAGAGAATATATGTGCATATTTCAAGAGTTGCAGCAGCTTATAACAAATAAAACAGGATAGATAAAGAACACTGATTGAATCAATATACTTGGATGACACAATTACACAATTCATAGTACCACAGACAGTCAAAAGTGTTTTCTTAGAAGATCTAGTGTATTTTGCCTCCGGGATGTCACGCAAGTGCATCCAGCACAAGCCTCCCATCATGCCGGAGTTCCATTTACCTTGATAGTTGCTTTCCATCTTCGTAATGTTTTGGTGGAATCTTTCTCCATGCTCATCACTCCCTACTCCAAGGTTTGGTGGGAAGAAGTTGAGGTGGGAATGGAGAAAATGAATCTTGAGTGACATTCGGCACCCCGTATACTCGTAAGACTTTAGCAACTTCTCAATACAGGTTTGGTAATCTGGTAGGCGTGTGTTACCAAGGAAGCCACAACAGACTGACTTAAATGGTTCCCATGATCTCAGTTCCTTTAAGTTAAGAAGCTCCTCAAAATCAGCACCTTTCAGCACTTCTCAGATCTGTGGTCCGACAAAGATGCCCAGGGAACACAGTAGACAAGTGCTGGAAGACAGCACCATTTTTGTGCAACGCCTTCGCGAAATTCTTCATCAAACCAAGCTTGATGTGAAGAAGAGGAAGAAGCACCTTATTCATGTCCACCAGAGGATTCTCCTTGAGGCTGTGTTCGCCAGGAACAATAGTGCTTCTAGACCCCCAGACTTTCTGCTTGTAATGCTGGGATACAGCTCGACTATCCCAAAGACAGAGAAAACAACAGTACTATGTGAATCCCGCTTCCATACCCATAAGAAGACCAATGACCTTGAGGTCCCCACACAGAATCCATTGGTACTCGCTGTACTTAATAGCTTCTAAAAGAAGCTCCATATTGTCATAGGACTCCTTTAGATGGACAGAGTGTGCAATGGGAATGCTGGGATATTTATTCTTGTTGTGCAGAAGAACACCCTTGAGACTTCGCTTGGAGGAGTCTATGAAAAGACGCCAGTCTGAAGGATTATGTGGCAAACCAAGGGACGTAAACAAGCCAGGTATGTTTGTGCAGTAGCACAACTTGCTTTCCATGTCGAAAAAGGAAGCAAGGTCTTTGTTCCGATTCCTGGACTAGGTTCCACTGTTTAAGCCAAGAAGCCAAGAGCTCTGACTGCTGTTTTGACAGATACAAACCACGAGCAAGATCATTCAGGTCTTCTTGCGTGCTCCAGTGTGGCTCATTGCCACCTGTTCCTGAATATGTAGACTCAATATCTTCCAAAGATATTGACTCGGCAGAATCCTCCCTTGAAGGCATTTCTTCATCTGATGAGGTAAGAAGATCCTTATTTACTGGAGGTGTGGGTACAGGAAGACCATCTAAATGAGGAACGGGTCTCATAGCAGATCGAAGATTGGGATATTTTATCTTTTTCCTAGAAGATGCATTGAAACCAGTTATATTAGTTAAACAAAAATAACAATCGTCTGCATGGTTTCGCGGCTCTCTCCAAACCATTGGGCCTGCAAAGTTGAAAACTAAATGTGCATTTGAAAATGTAATACTAATATTTAGTAACCCAAAAGATGTGTAAAACGATAGTTGAGGGACACCAACCTCCTGCGCCGCCTGCGAGACAACCTCTTCCAACGACTGCCAGAGTGTAGATTGAGACCTGCTGCCTTAACTGTCAAAATCCGTCTTGATATATATTTACTGCAATGCTATCACTTACATTTAGTGCATAATAACTAAAAAATAAGCCATAAGTCTCACAATATTAGAAATAACCCTGAATTCCTATACGCCTTTATGTACCGTATATGCACAAAATGCACACTATGCATATCTAAAAAACTAGAGGTGATGAGTAAAAACGGATTTCAAATTTGAATTCAGCACCCTCAAATTAGGTAAAAACGTGTATTTTTGTCCTTGCCTCAATTTCTTTGTAAACCAGTGTTCTTAATGTCGCTCTCGAGTGCGGGCTTAGATTACGCCTTCTATATCCTCTACTGAAGAGTAAGACCCCCATCCCTAAAAAGGAGGAAAGCTAAAGGTATGACACTAAACGACATCTGATGGGGACTCTAGTTCTTGAGAGATGGGGAACGTGAAGTACCCCTTCATTGTAATTACTCCTCGGTCTATTTTGACCCATTTCCCAAGTCGCGTCATTCTAAAGACTTTAGAAAATGGTACTTGATACCTCCTTGCTTAACACTCAGGTACGTATCGAAGGTAAAATGGAGCAATCCAGGGAAAGGAGTATCGCCCTCCCCTACACCTCAGTGTTGTAGCTATTGAAAAGGGAGCCTTCTGGTCGCCCACGACTTTAGTAGTAATACCTGTTAAGATCCCATTTGTTGATCAAATACGTGGTGAATTCAATAAGTTTCCAGACTTTTTGGTACAGGCATTTTTAATTGTAGACTCTTAAAAATTCAGTATGTTATTGCTATATATCTTATGAGAAGACTAACCAACTTTTATGATTTCAGGTTCAAATCAACAGCTACAGCAGGAATAGGAATACACCCTACTAGATCCTGATTTTCACTGCTGGTGAATTTCAAAAATACAATCTGGGCGTGAGGACACTTTAGAAGAATGGTATGAAATAAAATTCCACAGAAACGTATGGAATGCTTCAGACTGCTTTTCGACCATCTTGCATGAATCGAGCATCAGTTTTTGAGTTGCATAAGAGATTCAAGGAAGGCAAGGAGTCTGTGAGAGATGATGAGAGGTGTGGGAGGAGTAAGGAAGTCAATAGACCAGAGTTGACTGGCCAAAGGGTTAGGGTTAGGGTTACTATGTCGAGGTTTTAAGGGACTTCAGGAAGAGATTCCTTCAGGAGAGGCCAGCACTCTTCAAATCGGGTCTGTGGCATTTCCACCAGGACAATACACCAGTCCACATCTCCCTCCTTGTTACAGACTATTTGACCAAGATGGGCATCAAGACAGATCTTCACCCTCCCTATAGTCCAGACCTTGCTCCCTGTGACGTTTGGTTATTCCCTAAGCTCAGAGGCTGTCGTTATGAGACAATTGAGGAGATGAAATAGGCTGTGACGAGGGTCATTGACACGCTCACACAAGAGGACTTCCATGCTACCTTCCAGAAGTTATTGGAACGGTATAACAAGAACATTGCAGTCGGAGGAGATTATTCGAAGAGGGCTAGATTTTCATGTGTGTACTATCAATAAAAGTGCCCATAAGTCTGGAAACTTATTTAATGATCCTCGTAGATCTGTTTAAAAATTATTCATATTTGATTGGACCGAATGCAAAAAATAAGATCTTTAGAAACAAATTTTAAAAAGTACCGCATTTAACGGCATATAAGACGCCCTTTTTTATCATTAAAATATCTTTTAAAATTCCCCTACATCTTATATGCCAAAAGTAGGTGTAATTTCTCTATAGTCGGCCGAAATTAGCAACCTGGCGACTCCTATTAACTTTGACTTTAGAGTAACTTTCATTTACCTATTGTCATTATTTAAAAGACTGTTATGCAGATTAAAAATGCAATCATTAATAATATTCACTATATCAGTTTCCACACCTTTAATATAAGTACTTTGTTTCACTAAATTTTTTTCTTAATTTGCCCCGCTGAAATTAGAGTGCGTCTTATATACTCGTAAGTCTTAGATGCTGTCAAATACGGTAAATATGAACGCTCAATGAGCGTGATTCTCTTATATCTAGAAATAAAATAACCCTGAACGGTTTGATAAGCCGTAAATTAAAAAAAATCCTTAATGAATATACAAACAATTCAACAAAGAATAGAAAATAAAACTTTTCAAACAGTGATTAAGTAACTGATATTTTGAAAGTGAACACAACGAAAATAGATTGCTCAGAACTTATTTATTTTTTCGTGTCTTTTCTTTATAATTAGAAAATATATTTTTTTATTTAATAACATCATATTGTTTAGTTTTCTTGTATGATTTTGTATTGCCTTTCTGTCTGTTGTGTTCAGTCTTAGTGTATCTATTTATTTTATCTATTTATCATGTCTGTTCATAAGCAAAGTATTTGTGTTACTCCAACGGTGGTTTTAAATAACAAAACATTTAAGGTTGGCATATATATCCTTTAAATATTTTTTTTAATACTTACTAGCCTCGGATTTATTTAAATGTTCCTTATATATATATATATAGTCATCCAGAGACAGACTGTTTCGTTCTATCAGAACTCTTCAGCGTGGCTTGACATGCAGGACGCTCGAAGCCGGGATCGAAACCCGTCCAACTTTACGTTAGGCTGATTTTCAGACCTCTCGGCCACCAAGCGGACCACGTTGGGTAAGGGAATTTTAAGGTATTTTATTTTAGCAACAGCAGCAGCAGCCTTTGTTTACATTTTTTTAGACCCTATCGGCTACCAGAGTGATCAATTCTTACGAAGAGCTTTGCATTACGCTAGCGGCGGCCGACAATTCCTTCGCCAGAGAGCTCAACCCGCATGGGGGAGCATATATTGTCATCCACAGACCGACTGTTTCGTTCTATCAGAACTCTTCAGTGTAGCTAGACACGCAGGACGCTCGAAGCCGGGATCGAAACCCGTCCAACTTTACGTTGCACATAATATCTATATATTACAAAAACTTTAATTATGTTTACATAGATACTGGGTGTGATAAAAAGTTTGAAGACTGAATATTTGAATATTAAAAAATTAGATAAACACAATTACTTTGCTTATGAACAGACATGATAAATAGATAAAATAAATAGATACACTAACACTGAACACAACGGACGGAAAGGCAATATAATATCATAAACACATACAAGAAAACTAAACATATAACATATGAATAATGTAGAATCTAAAGAAAGAATACAACAGAACACAATACAAATATTGTTCTATGAATAAGCAGTAAGTGAAAGGGGATAAAAATGGGAGGAAAAAAATCTTACTTGGAGAATGTTTGTGATATAGTCATGTGACTTTATCATGTCAGAGACAGTACCTCTCCCGCTTAGAGAAGAGAAGCAAAGAGAGGTCAAGAGGTGGCTTCTGGGAGTGTCATGAGGCCACCCACGGACATACCAGTTCTACAAGGGAGACAATTGTTTATTATATCCCGACACTTCGATCAGACTACTTATTGACAAGGCATAACTGAATTGTTGCTCAAGACCAGAAGTGTGTGGCACCCAGTTAGATTCGTACTCACTAACAATGGTCTGTAAACCTCGCTTGTTAACTATTACACATCATGCGACAAAAAGTACACCATTGCATATTGCTTTCGGGTTTTTAGCTTACGAACTAAATATCCCGCATCTGTTTTTTGCGTTTACTTTCGCAACATCTGTTTCTTCAAATAATTTCTTGCAGATCTATTAGCTTTTCTTGTTTATTATCGTTTTTGTTAAATCTGTGTGTGTGTGTGTGTGTGTGACATTCAGGTTCTTAGTTAAGAGAGGACCCGAAGTACATTTACCCCTGACTCTTGAAAAACATGTGCCCGCCCCAACTGTGGATGTGGAGTAAACTAATTGTGATAATTCTAACAATATAGACGATTTTTACTCACGATCCCCTTCAATTGCTCTTGCGCCCTCCGGGCTTAACGGGTGCCCTGACCCCCACCACTTGCAATAACTTTGTCATACTCTAAAAGGCAGACTCTTTTTAGTTCTTGCCAATGCCGAAGAGACAATTCTCGATATTTTTTTTATTAGAACCCCTGATACATTTTGAACAGCGATTTATTTTTTAGAGTGGTGGTGGGGGACTCACAGTTGTTTAAGTGCAACCCTCCTATATTCACCAGACCTAGCCATTAGCGACTTTTTGTTTCGTTTCCAAAACTAAAAGTTTCATCTCAAGGGTAAGATTTGAACTGTGTCCAGAAATAAATGATATTTTCAAATGTAAAAAAAAAAATCACTGTTAAATTCGGAATCGACTTATACGGCTGAGCTAAAATCTGTTTCTTCGCCATAAAGTGGTTAATCGGTGATAAAACTTTGGGTTTTAGCTCTGACGTATCAGTCGATCATTTTTTTAATATTTAAAGATTCAGTCTATTCTTTGTATCACACCCTGTATCAATGTAAACATAATGAGAATTTGAATAATATATAAACATTATATGCATAACCATATATATATATATATAGAGAGAGAGAGAGAGAGATTTTTGAGGCTTAAAAGGTCAATTAGCACGCCCCAATTTATGATAATTGAGTAATTTTATATCGTGAGGAAGATTTAAAGGACTTTAAAAAAATAATCACCGCACTATTTCAAAAGAGATTTTTCAGAGGAACTTCAATCTATGGAAAAACTCCTTGTAATATTTGAGGAACATTTGAAGAAAAATAACTTTTCATTCATTGTTCATTAGTGTCTTGCTAAATACTTCTTCAGTCTCACTTCATTTTGAACACAGCTCTTATACATATATATATATATATATATAAGTAAAATTCCAATAATGGTTATATATATATATATATATATACTCCCCTACCCCCGTAGGGTTGAGTTCTCTGACGAAGAAGTAATCGTGTTGCCATTAGCGTCTATTGCTAGCCTCTTCGTAGATGAATTGAGGTCTCGGCAACCGTTGAACGGATGTATGTAAACAATATTAATTGTGATTCATAACCGATTAAAATTTACTTCGCAGCTAATATCTCCCCATGGCTGAATGATTTGGCTTGGCGTTTGAGTCAACCGGGTTTCGATCCCAGCTACGGGAAGATATTGTCTAGCCACACTGATGAGTTCTGTGGATGACTATATATATATATATAGAGAGAGAGAGTTTGCTAAATCTATAAATTAAGAAAGTCCAATATCAGTGATAGAGCATATGTGAAGCTATATTTGATGTGTGTTGACACAGTTGGTTGGTTGTTTAGGTTTTATGGCGTATCTACCTTTGTAGGTCATTTAATGCAAAATCTGTTTTTAAACAAATAATCAGATCTATTTCACATAATCCAGTTTAGTATGAGTACACAGTTTAATGGTCAAAAAAATTTCTATTTCAAGCTATTCAGTCTAGTGAAACAGTTCTAATCCTGCCAATTCAGTTTAGTATAAGTATAGATTTTGTTTACCCACAGTTAAATGTCATAACAGTTCTATATTAAACAATTCAGTTTCAATGTCAAAAACAGTTACATTTCAAACAATGCAGTTTAGCTTAAGTACGTAGTTTAATTTTTAAAATCATTTCTATTTCAAACTATTCAGTTTAATCAAACAATACCAATTCAAACAATTCAGTTTAGCATAAGTATGCAGTTAGTTCTATTTAATCCATTGATAGAGCCCTATCAGGTGCTACCATTCCGGGTCAGAGTGAACCTGGAAGCAATGGCAATTAAGGGGTGCTCCGCATTCTCCAAAGCCCCAGCATCACTAAAACCTCACCATCAGATTGTTTAGTGTCATATCCAGGACACTCGTTGGGGTGTCTTACTCTGCAGAGGTGCAGAAGGTGTAATCTACAGCCCCAGCCGAATGCGCAATGTTGACACAGAGCCAGCGATGACAGTCAGTGTCTTACTAATGCAATCATCCAAACAAGAGGTTCTCACATGGAGAGTTTCCCTTTAATATCCTGTTTGCGGGGCATCTTAAGAAGGCTGATTTGGCTTGTGGTGCATCCTAGGAAGGACAGCCTAGTTTCTACTGTGTTTTCTTTACGCCTACAGAAATATATTAGTTTTTCCCAGAATGCCTCGTCATAAAACCGTAACTCTGTACACCACTGAAATAGAAACTTTACAGAGTGATAATTTGAGAAAAATATATTTAAAATGCAATAACTCTGAGAATAGAGTACTTTACAGTTCAATTTGCAACTGAACGATTATACTCTTGAGTTTGCGTTAGTGGTGAACGTTGATTTTATTTATAAAAATTCTCGATATAACGGCTATGAATATATAATAGAATCCTTCACTTCTTCCCAAATGGAGGCATTTATATGATCATTAATCGCAGTTAGAATGAGAGCCCGATCAAGCAGAGGTCGTGTAGTAATCTTTTTTAAAACTGTCGCACTCCATGATGAACAGGAAGTGGCCATACAAGTAACTCATTAAATTCTTGTTTTCATGAGTTCTTTTTAGTCAACAGACATTGCAAACATCAAATCATATGGTGGTCTGAAATTGAATATCTAAATGTTCCTGACTAATATCCATCGGAGTTTATGTCGTACAAAATCGATGTAACCAAATTATGACAGGTGCGTGTGTAGGATATTCACAAATAACACCATTATGTGTAAATATGCCATACTTTTTTTTTTCTTGAACAAGTTGGATGAATTTAACAAACTTAATATTAAAGTCAATTTTAAGTTATTGAAAACTGAATATTTGTCAACGATAATATCAGATTGTAACCAATATGGACATATATGCACACACACACACACACACACACACACACATATATATATATGTACATACGTATATACATATATATACATACATACGCACACACATATAGATACATATTTACAAACATATATACATACAAATATATATATATATGTGTGTATGTGTGTGTGCGTGTGTGTGTGTGTGCGGTGTGAATATATGTATGTATGCATACATAGGCACGGAATAAACTTATCTGCCTACATAGATTCATATCTATTTGCATACATGTTCACAAACGTATAGGTGCGTAATATCATACTACAACAGGAAACGAGTATATATATATATATATATATATATATATATATATATATATATTGACATCCACAGACAGATCTGTTTCGTTCTATCAGAACTCATCAGTGTGGCTAGACAGTATATATATATATATATATATATATATATATATGTGTGTGTGTGTGTGTGTGTGTGAGAGAGAGAGAGAGAGAGAGAGAGACTCTACTATGAACATATATATATCAGTATTCAAAATATTTAGGTATGTCATATACTTCAATCATGTGTGTGTGTGTGTGTGTGTGTATTTGCAGTTATGTCGGTGTAGATAAGTGCTTGCATATAGGCATCTATCTGTCTATCTATCTTGATAAATATACATCTGCAACTTGTAAGTATGCATTAGCGCAATTGAATTTTATTTGACAAATTCGTTGAAGGACGATTAAAATTATGGCTTCTATTTTGCCCGGGCAAAATGAATGATTTATACTTAAGTAAATTGCAGTATGTGTCTACGTAAATATATGTTTCAGTCGGTTCCTATATTCCTCTGTCTCTGTCTCTTTTGCTTGCTATCTATCTATCTATGAATTTGTCCATATCTATCTATCTAACTCAATATATATATATATATATATATATATATATATATATCATGTCGTGCCGCCAGCACGGATATCCCTGACCCTCTCGCGCCACTTCTCCCTATCATTCATCGCCTCCGGCAGGTCTTCAGGGTTACATCCTGTGTCCTCACATAGTTGCTGTATGTAAGTACTTTTGCACGGTGTTCATATCTATCTATCTATCTATCTATCTATCTATCTATCTATCTATCTATCTATCTATCTATCTCAGTCGGTTTATATGTATCTTTCTACGTACACAAGCATATAGAAACATATATTGATAAACATATAACTGTATGTATATTAGGTTGTTCAGTGGTAATTGTTCAAATTATTGAAAATCAACCATGTAAATCAATCTTGATCGAGTGCTATCCTTCCTGACTGGATGGCCTATCATGTTACTGTCAGACTTATGTTTAAATAAAGAGAAATAAAAATTATCGAAGAAACTAATAAAAGTGGATGGAATGCTATAGTCATTGCTGCACAGAGGACATTTGAAAAGAGAAATAAAGTCCAAATAAACAGCAGTAAAGAAAAAGCGTATGAAAACAAATTATATGAAAATAAACTTACCAAAGACAAATTTTGAATGTTGTTTGTTGAGAGAATGGTTGATAGACAGATTGATAGATTGATATTTATATATCTCTCTCGGTATCTATCTATCTATCTATCTATCTATCTATCTCAGTATGATCATATCTATCTATCTATCTATCTATCTATCTATCTATCTATCTATCTATCTCAGTATGATCATATCTATCTATCTATCTATCTATCTATCTATCTATCCCAATCTGTTTATATATATCTTCATACGTATATATAAACCCATATTCTTTCAATGATAGACATATAATTATATGTATATGAGCATAGTACTCATAAACTGACGGTTGTTCAGTGGCAATTGTGCAAACGATTGACAATTGACCATGTAAACCAATCTTAGTTGAGTGATTTCCTTCCTGACTGGATGTCCTATCATGCTACTCTAGAGTCAGACTCATGTTTAAATAAAGAGAAATAGTAATTATCGAACAAACAAATAAAAGTAGATGGAATGCTATAGTCATTGCTGCACAGAAGACATTTGAAGAGAGAAATAAAAGCCAAATTATCAGCAGTCTAGAAAAAGCGTATGAAAACAAGTTATATGAAGGTAAACTTCATATAAAGAATTGTATATATCGTTGGTTGATTGATTCATTTAAATGGCATGTCAACTCGTCTAGGATTACGTTATGCCCGAGGTTAGGAAATCGCAATCAATATACGTTCCTATTTACATCTGCTATTTGTTTCTTAATTTTTTTCACACGATCCAGTCGAATATGAATAATTTTTATACAGATCTATTTGACACATAAGTGGTGTCCGTGGTGCAATGGTTATCGTCGTAGGAAATCGACACGGCGATACGAGTTCAAATCCTGGACGAGACTGGTTGCATTTCACATAGCACTAATACTCTTGGGAAAGGTATGAATCCAATTATTCTCCCTCCAGCTATGGATAAATAGTAGGACAGAATAGGTTCTTCAGTCTTGGTGAGGCAACTAGTCTAGGAGAAGGAAAACTCTGAATTCCAACCTGTTAAACTTGGCTAAAAAATTGACCTTGTGTCATATCCTGCCCGAGCGGAGGGGTTTGGTAAATATGCATAAGTGAGCCCTAACAGGTGATACAACTCTGGGTCAGAGTGCATGTGGTATTAAATACTTCCAGATTTACAGAACTGGAGCCTCGTGATTATGTGTAGTTAAATGTCATATCCGGACACTCTTTGGTGAGGTCTTTTCCCTTAGCAGGATATGCAGTCAGTATCTTCTAAAACCCGCTGATAGAGTGAAGTGTCAATCAGAATCACTCATAATATTCTGGTCAAATAAACATTTCATAAGATGACGTAGGGAGAAAGGGGTTTTTGGAAGAAAACGAAGTTTGTTTTTTTTTTTTTTTTGCTTTGTTTTGAATGGGTGATAAATAAGTTAATTCACGCGAAACAACGCATATCTTTTCCCACCAGTTTTGCTCCTAAAATGTCAATTCTCCTTGATTAAAGATAATGGCCCAATGCTAATAGATGCAAAAATGCGTCACAGTCTGTTTTATATTAATTTACCTGGTAACCTACCCTCGAAAAATTCTTGCAAACTTCAATTTCACACCAAAAATAAAGATATAGAATTTCTAGGTTTCTCTGCGACAACATTATTGAATTCTAACGCTAGTTTTTGTTTTTCTTTCGAAGACTATATCGATCAGAGTGTTCCGATCAAAGAAAGACAAAAGGGAAAGTAAAAGTAACGTTATATATATATATATATATATATATATATATATATATGAATTTGTTCATATCTATCTATCTATCTATCTATCAATTTATGAATTTGTTCATATCTATCTATCTATCTATCTCAATATTTATATATATATATATATGTATATATATATGAATTTGATCATATCTATCTATCTATCTATCTATCTCTGAAATTGTTCATATCTATCTATCTATCTATCTGAAGTAAAGGTAACGTAATGAATGATTTTGTGCAATGAACGATCCCTAATTTTCAACCCTTAAATATTCTTTTATCATTTATTGAATGTTATGAACGACCTCAATTATTTTCTCTCTGTCAGCCTATAAAGATATTTCTTCAACATACAATTATATAAAGGGAAAACATTCACCTATTTAAACTTTCATGACTATTGTAATCTAATCAAAATCAATTCAATGCAGTAAATAAACAATGCAGACAAACATGTTCATTCCAAACACACTGAAACTCAACCATTGATAATAGACAATTCATTGATACACAATTCATACATAATAATCATGTATGTAATAGATTAAGTACGCTTAGGAAGTATTATTTATTTTTTTTTAATAAACAAAATCACACGACATCGTCTGACCCAGCGTGTTTCTGCATAGACTTGTTCATGCTAAGATTTGTCTTTATTTAAGCTAATAATGTTTTAGGTAATTTTATTTACTATTCATAATATTCGGCTTGGTTTTGTTGTGTTTTATGGCATATTAACTCTTCTGGATTATTTAAAGCCAGATCCATTTTGCACACACACACACACACACACACACGATTTGTAAGCGAGTAGTTCGTAGGTAACATCATTTTAAAACGATTCAGTGCTCATGTCTTTGCACAGAGTTAAATAGTTTCACGTATTGTTATCCGACATTATAATATTTATACATATTATATGCACATTGGTCATAGATAATAAATAATGTTAAGTAGATATTTTATCATCTTAATTATTAGCCTTTGTTTAGGTGTTGGCTATGTGAGGGGTCACTTTAGATCAAAGTTTGGGCAATATTTGGCCGAGAAATATATCTTGTGTCATTAATGACCATTGTTTTCTAGAAGAAAAATTGGTCTTCATTGTGCAAATATGTACAGTAAATTATTATTTGTACAGATTACATGCACAGGGGTCCTAGATAGAAAACAATGTAAAGTAAAAACTTTATACTCTTAACTAATAGCCTTTGTTTAGGTGTAGGCTATGTGAGGACACTTTGCACTGGAGTTACTGCAAGGTATAGGCCTAGAAACAAGGTAAGCTTCGACGTTTCAAAACCATATTTCATCCAATGAACGATCCCTTGATTTTCAGTTGAAAAATTGGTCTTTTAAAGTCGTTCATTACACAAGTAGATACTTAACTGCTGGTTATGCACTCTTCGGCCTATGTCCAGTTCTTGCTCAAAAAAGCCATGTGACATACTTCATCTTGGCGGCGAGATGAACAAATACCATTCACTACAAGTTTATTCAAATTATAAACAGGCAAATAAATGTCCTCATGCTAAAGGACTAACAAGAGGTAATCTCAGTGCTGAAGAGGCTAATGTGCTAGATTGTAATATAATCTTTTATTTGTGTATATTATAGGCACAAGGGTCCTAGATAGTAAACAATGTAAAGTAAAAACCTTATACTCTTAACTAATAGCCTTTGTTTAGGTGTAGGCTATGTGAGGAGTCATTTTGGATCAAAGTTTGGGCAATATTTGGCCGAGAAACATATCTCGTATCATGAATGACCATTGATGTTTAAGAAAAAAAATCGGTATTTATTACACGAATAAACATAGTTAATGATTATTTGTACATATTACATACACAGGGGTCATAGAGAGTAAACAATGTTAAGTAAAAACTTTATTATCTTAACTAACAGCCTTTGTTTAGGTGTAGACGATGTGAAGGGTCCATTTGGATCGAAGTTAGGGCAAAGTCTTCCTGTGGTGTTGCAGAGCTTGAAACCCATAAGTCAAAAAATCATCAACAGCAGATATGACGCCATCATATGTACTTTTCAGCTCACCGTCGTAAATAAAAGTAATTACTTGAAGCAATATAATTATTAGAATTAGATAGGAATACTTGAAACAATACAACAGTATGCAAATTATTTGTATTGATAATAATAAGTAAGTAAAATTGGCGACCATAGTCAAGGTCGACCCGAAGGTGTACGGGAAGTGCTTCTCCTTTCCCTTGATTGCTTCACTTAACCCTTGATTCTTACCTTATAATGCTGAGTATTAAGCAAGGCAGCATCACGTACTGTTTTTTTTTTAGTCTTTGGTGTGAATCGACCTGGGATTGAACCCTGGTCTATCCACAAAAAATTCTTAAGAAACAACCACACAATGTAAATATAAATGTAAAATGAACACGATTCTCTAACCTTTTGGCCGAGCATAACCCTAGACAGGTTAACATGTCGTTAAACTCAAGGAATCAATTAGTTCAAATACTCCAGACATTTACTTCCATATACATTTTAATTTTGATAACAAAAACTAATACATGAAGACCATGGAGGCGACGCTAGTGTATTGGTTAACGTCGTAGGAATTGGGCATGGCAAACTGAGTTCAATTCCTGAACTAAGCTGTTTGCATTTTACATTGCGATAATAACCTTGGGAAATGTATGAATCCTATTATTCTCCCTCCAGCTATAGGTAAATAGTAGGGCAGACTATGCTGTTCAACCTTTATACGGCAACCAGTCTAGGAAAAGGAAAACTCATTTCAAACCCATTAAACTCTGCTTAAAATTGATCTTGAGTTGCATCCTGCTTGCGTGGAGAGGTTAGTAATATATATATATATATATATATATATATATATATATATATATATATATTCAAAGATCAATTAGATATGTTGAATTTTAACACTGTAACTGTTAGAAATTGCTGACTCTACTCCTCACCTAACATTGGGTTCACCTCGCCATTTCTATAATGACCCTTTTGTGCCCTTGGATTTGAAATCCCTGAAGCACAAGGACTTAGAATGGAAGCATCCATTGTGTTGTATCAAACTTATTCGACATGCAATTTGATCTGTTAGGCAATATACTGAATCACTGTATCATTATAGACGTTCAGGCCCTTTTCTTTGTGTATACAGATAACAGATGGCACGCTATCTCTACTCCAATCCAATTCGTGCTGTACGAACAGTGATTTTGAAAATCCTAAATATCTGTATGAAAATGATCCAATTTTGTGTATCTGAGGTATCGGAATTGAAGGCGTTTTTTACAAGATAGAAATGAAACTATTCACTATCATCATTTTCGACTCGTGCTGATAGAACAGATTTCTTTGACTCTCCGTTGCTATCCGTCCCTATCAATTATCATTCCTGGCGGGTCCTTTAAACGACATCCAGTGTCCGCACAGAGCTGATAAATCTAAGTCTTTTCTTGTTGGTCAACATTTGTGTGCCCATGTGTTGGAATCCTCGAAGAACGTCCCCAATGAGTTTATCTCTACTTCTCTAGTTGTGCGTAGCATGTCTTGTCAGTCTTACCATGATAGTTTATGAGATGGGAGGTAGGTGACCGTACAGATACTGTTTTGCGGAGTGCTTCTTTTTGGATTAGTTCAAAACAACACGCAACGTCCTTTCGTAGTTCTCATCCAGCTTTTTCTCCTAGCGCTTTGTTAAGGTCATGGTGGTGCAGTACTAGAACAGTACTAGTTCTGCCACAGCTCGGATGAATTCTCGTTTTATTTTATCAGAGAGTTTTCATTTCATATGCGAATATTGGCATCACTTTTAGTAGATGAGATATTGCTATCAAAGTAGGTTAATTGGTCTATTGATTGTAATTTAACGTGGGCAGGGTTAAATCTTGTTTAAAACTCATCAACTCTTTTCATGCAGAGGTCAATGCCCCTTGCTGCCTGCACCACGCTTTCTAAAAGTAGTCCAGTAATCATTTAACATACATTCCAGTCAGTTGTTCATTGGTCGAAGCACCTTTTAGTATAATGGGAAGTTGAACCGTCCTATATTTTAATGCCTTCTAATATCTTCACTTTTGGACCCAGAAAAAGTCGCATAGAGGTAGGTTTTAGGGTTTGTTCGGCTTTTATGGCATATCAACGATAACTGGTTATTTAATGCCAAATCTTCTTTATGCATATATTCATCATCATGTCGTGCTGCTAGATGGAATTCCCTGACTCTCTCTCACCGTTCATCTCTATCATCCATCGCTTCTGGCGGGTCTTCTAGACTACACCCGTGTCCGTACAAAGCTGTTTTAGATAAGTTTTAGTTGGTCGTCCAACACTTGTATGTCCGTGTGAAGGGTTCCATCGGAGAACGTCACTTATGAGTTCGTCTTTACAGTGTAGTGCATGTCTTGTTCGTGGTTTAAGAGATGGGAGGTTGGTAGCCGTACAGCTGCTGTTTTGTGGCATGTTGTGGGATGACTCACTCATATATATATATATATATATTATGTTAGAAATTACCATAACAAGAAAATCCAGAAAATACCTACATGCGACATACGGAGCACTG
Source organism: Sepioteuthis lessoniana (assembly GCA_963585895.1). NCBI lineage: Eukaryota > Metazoa > Mollusca > Cephalopoda > Myopsida > Loliginidae > Sepioteuthis > Sepioteuthis lessoniana. Next base: position 42,756,224 of record OY757937.1, read on the forward strand.
AACAGCTGTTTCGACCTTATTAGGTCTCATCAGCAGTGCACACCGTGATCGAACCCACAACTACAGTATGCAGAAGCCGAAACTCTACCACTGGGCCACCAGTTCATGCCACATATAAGCGATGCCGAATTAACAAGTCATGGTAAATTGCGCGACCACTTGACCTAATGTGTCTTTTTTTTTATATATAGGTACGTATTCCCTACGCCGGACACAGCCATCTCCAGGGCTACGTCTTCTCAAGTCGGGGTTATGAGTCCTCATAACATAAGCCTCATGGGCAGGAAATATAATTATATAATTTTGAATGGAAGAATTGATATATTATGTAAGAAATTACCATGACAAGAAAATCCGGCAAACACCTACAAGCGACATACAGAGCATTGAACAGCTGTTTCGACCTTATTAGGTCTCAACGTGATCTCCACCACTGGGGATCGAACCTACGACTTGTCAATTCGGCTTCGCTTATATGTGGCATGAACCGTTGGCCCAGTGGTAGAGTTTCGGTTTCTGCATACTGTGGTTGTGGGTTTAATCTCCAGTGATGGAGATCACGGTGTGCACATATTGCATTTTTGAAATTCACCAGCTGTGACAATCAGGCTTTAGTAGGGTGTATTCCAATTGCTGCTGTAACTGTTGATTTGAACTTGAAATCATAAAAATTCGTCAGATGTATAGCAATAAGATACTGAATTTTCAAGAGTCTACGACAATTTTGAATGCCCATACGAAAAAAGTCTGGAAACTTATCGTGTGCACCTCGTATTTTGAAGATAACATTCTGAAACGAGCCTGAGCTCTTTTTTGTACACAGTTTAATGGTTTCAAGTATTGCTATAAAACGATCACAATTTAACATCAGTCATTTCTTTGTATACATAGTTTGTTCTATTTGACCCATCAGATAGGACTCTATCAAGTGCTACTACTCCGTTCAGACCTAGTGGACCTAGGAGCAATGACAGTAAAGATTTACCCACATCTCCAAGGCTTGAGCCTCGATATCAGATGGTTTAATGTCATATGCAGGACACTTGTCGAGGTGGGGGTATTACTCCTCTGCAGAGATGCAGTTGGTGTATTCTACAGTCCCGGCAGACTGCATTAATTAACATTTAATTAAAAAAATTTAAAGTTCGTACTTATTTATAGGTGATACTAACGTACCTTACAATATCTGTTTTGATTGTGTAATGTTTCATAAAAAATGATAAAATACTGGCATCATTGGTTGTGAAGAAAGTTATCTTCTTTATAAACAAATTGTTTGGGGATGTACTTGTCAGATTGGAAAGAATCTAATTTTAGATTTTTGAGTATATATATCAAATGAAAAAAAAAACTTATACCAATAACATTAATCATTAATTATTAACATAACTTCAATTACCTCTTAGAACCTCGTTTTATTTGTCAAAAAGCTTATAGATCTCACGCTTGTTTCATTCTTTAGGTTTTGGCGCAAAATATGAGACCAGCTGGTATTCGACCTGTTCTAATGATGCCAACCTAAGACCATCCAAATCACTAGTTATGAATTACTGCTTTTATGGCGTCTTGTTGCTTGTTTGCTACTGGTAATGATTATTATAACGTTAAACGCCGTCTTCAGTGGACCAACAGAGAAACAGACCTACTCAGCATCCAAAGAAGATCCTGTTGAGTGTATAGTGGGATATTCCAGGAATTGTTCATCATGAATTGTTAGAAAATATATAGCATTTTGACCCTTGACAGAATCGGATGTTCTAGCTGTGTAAACAAAGTGATTGCAAGACGTACCAGTGTAAGGCAACGATACATAACTGTAAGCAGCTGCGTGGGTTGAGCAGGAAATGTGTTGGTGTTATGAAATTGTATACGCACAAGTACTACAGAGTAACAGTCAGTTTCTGTCTTGCGGCCAGAAGAGATTCAATTAGTCACGGAGAGCGGCTGGGGGGGGGGTTGCGGTAGATCACAGCAGTCTTCAGTCTCGGTCTTCATTCGTCAGTCTGCAGTCTTGGAGTCTTGGAGTTCTAGGGTTGCCGCAGGGGTCCAAGTGGCCGATTCGCGATGACCAGTTGAGAACATCTCGTCAAAAAAGAAAAGACATACAGCCCTGTAACAGCTATACAACAAGACTATCAATTTTAATTGTATCATCATCAACATCATGTCGTGCCGCTAGCACGGATATCCCTGACTCTCTCTCGTCTCCCAAAATGATAAAATCGTGGTAGCTTTTGTTTTGAAGAAAACGTTATTTTATTGAAGAATTGTTAGGGATGTCATTATTTATGGGTTATACGTTTCCATTTATATGTTTACTTTTTAGGCATAGAAAACTAATTAATCATTGGATAATCAAAATCTTTGTTTGGTTTTAGTAAAAACAATGAAACTCTTTTTCGTGTATTAAATTTCTTTAACTATATATTTCTTTGCTCCACTGTTTTCTTCCATCGTTCAAGCAACTTCATACTTTTGTCCTCCCCGAACTTTTTATCCTCATCAACAAAGAATTTTTCTTGGTGCCTTTTTCAGGCTTCAACAGTTAAGATTAAATCCTTTTTTATCATCTTACCAAAAAGATCAGGCCTAATATTATTCTTACTGAATATCACACATTTTTTTCTAATTAAACACAAGTTTTTTTCATCTGGTTCTACCAACAATTGGTATGTAATAACTTACTTGTTTATAGTTCAACTGTGTCGATGGGTCTTAGAATATGCTGACTGTATCACATTCAGATGTGAAAGACTTCCCCAAAAGCGGTGTTCTGAGTATGAGATAAAACTGCAACTGAAGCTTTTGGGAAGTGTGGGGTACTCATTCCTGACCAGGTCAACTTTAATGTGGAGAAATAATGCCTGTTAGGGCCTCATCAATGGAATAAATTGATCAGTTTAAAAAATATTGCATAAAAAAGCTCTTAAAAAGCAACTTCACAAAAAAGATAAATATAAACGTACAATGAAATCGATTTCCCTCACATCTCGACATAAAATCACACTAGACGGGTTGGCATGCCGTTAAAGTAAATTAAGGGTTTATTGCTAACAGAATATTCCATAAGACAATAAAAGTCAGGTATTTTTTTGGTGGAGAAGTTATTTTTTTTTTTTTATATGTATTCACCCCAACCTCTTCGCACGAGCAGGATGAGACACTAAGTCAATTTTTAAGCGGAATTTTACAGGTTTTCCTTCTTCAAAACCAGTTGGATTTGAACTCTGTTCGCTGTATCCATTTATCACGTCGATAACCGTTGCAGAACGTGCACCATCTTTTGACTTTTCTTTTTTTTTTAAATAAACGATTGTTAGGGGTGTACTAATTTATTGACGATACTGTATACAGAGAAACATAATGAGAATTTTAGTAATATATAGATAGATAAGCGAATGATATTTGAATATCTATTCTGGCATTCAGTAAGGATCTATTTACGTGTCGCGTTTGCTGATTATTTTCCACTTGGATAGAAAGAGAAGTAGATTCTTCACTAATCCTGACAGCCGGACTAACTACGTAAGAGAAATGCCTCTTTTGCTTTCCTCTAGGCAGGACAATTACACGATTCTTAAGCCAAGCAGACAGTTATGAGGTCTCTACTGAACCCTTGCTGAACTTAGCTCGAAAGCAACTTTCCGTAATTATTTACTAGCCTTAACTTTGTGTTTGGCTCAAAGCCAGAAATTTGGAGCTCACCGTAAGAATCGAAACCACTTGTAATGGTCGGCTGGCCTAGAATCAGCGAGAGGTGCCCTCTGAATTCAAAGCAGAGTTACCCCGCTTAAAGACTGGCCTTCTGTTGTACCCTGCCCGTAAGTAGACTCCACGTGGTGTAGTGGATAATGTGCTGAACAGTGACATCATTGGAAGTAAGTTCGAACTCTATTCATGCTATTATGTTCACTTTCAGATACTCCTGAAAAAGGCAGGAACTCCCTTATCCTCACAGCTGTGGGTTAAATAATAACACTGCAGTTCTTCTACAAGGATGGCTTTGGCATTGTATAACCCACGAAGGTTGCTATGCCTCTAAATAAAGAAACTAAACCAAACGGTAGTAAATTGTAATTTAAAACCACAAAAACCTAGAAATAAAACCCGGATTCGCTTAGAAAGTTTTTATAAACAAATAAATCACTTTCGGACTAGTACCCTCGGGAAAGATAAGAACCAATTAATTTCCCTCGGTTAAGGGTTGAATAGTATCACTACTGTTCTTCTACAAGGATATCTTTGGTATTAAATAACCCATGAAAGTTGAAATGTCATTACATAAAAATATCAATGACTTACAGCTAATTACGTACTTTTAGAATATTTGTTTCCAAAATATTACGTAAAGCAAATGTTTGAAGTTTTATTTCTTTGCTTAATGGCATATCAACTTTCTTGGGTTATCTAATACCAAAGAATAGTAGTCGTACAATTTAACCCATAACTGGGGGGAGATAAGGGTGATCAGACGTTGCTCAAGAGCAATAGCTCGAAAGTAAACATAATGGCTCGACTGGAGTTCGAACTCGTTAACTACAATATCACAGTCCAGAACGTTAGCCACTACTTCACAGGAACTCCCCCTTTGAATTTTAATTGTCGTTTGCCTTAAAAAATAATTCTTGCATTTCTTTTTTTTTTTTTCATTCAGATTATCACTAGTTCGCACGCAAAAGCTGTTGCCAAGGGCACTGTTGGTGAGGTTTAGAAAATGCTGACTGTATCCTTTGCTGAGGAGTAAGACAGCCTTCAAAAAGAGAGGTTTTCGGTATGACACTAAACTCCTTCACATGGTTAGGTTCAGGTCTAGGGAGTGAAGATTACCTCTTCATTGCCATTACTCCCAGGTTCACTTTGCACCGAGTGGTAGTACTTTTTGGCTGTTATCTATGGTTTAACTAGATCTGTTTTTTTAAATTACGCCTGTTCGGTAGGAATATGTGCAAAAGAAAGAATGTAAACACTGAACACAATTTCTTAGTATCCATTCATAAGATAATCCTAGACAGATTGACATGGCGTTAAAATCAATCTAACTGAAGTCCAGACACCTACAATATCTTAATTCAGCTCCGAAAATAGGCCATGAGAAAGTTACTGAATCATCACAGATCGTGCATCATATTCAGTGGGCAAAGTTATCAACGTAACTAGTTTTAGATTAATTTGGTTGGCTTTGGTTTTATGGCATATCAACCATGGTAGGTTATTTAATGGCAAATCCCTTTTTTATACATTAAGCAGTTCTATTTCAAATAATTCAATTCAGTATAAGTACACAGTTTAAATGTCAAAAAGAGTTCTATTTCCAGCTATTCAGTTTAGTCAACAAAATTAAATGGTTCCAAGTTTTGTTATGTATCACTAACAATTCAATTAAACATCAGTCATTTATTTACACACAGTCAAATGTAAAACAGTTCTATTTCAAACAATTCAGTTTAGCCTAAGTACACTGTTTACTTCTATTTGACTCATAGATAGGACCCTATCAGGTGTTACTACTCCGGAAACGATGGCAATAAAGGGTACTCGTATTCCTTAAAGCTCCAGCATTACTTGAGTCTCACCATTAGCTTGTTTAGTGTCATATCTAGGACACTCGAAGGAATTCTTACCCCTCTGCAGAGATGCAGTCGGTGAATTCTGTAGCCCCAACCAACTGGGCCGACTGGTTTTAGAGATAAGAGTTCGAGTTATATTGGAATCTATTTGTTAATTCCAGAGATAACACTGTATGGTCTAGCATTTTGAAGAAGTTTTCTTCCCAAAATGTGATAAAAAGCTACACTAATTGGATGAAGTAAAGTTGGTGATAGATTCGTGCCCTTTTTAACTTGGCTCATACATTATTCCGTCTTACTCATTGACTGAAATCCTAATCTAAATTTCTATCATTAATCTCAACACCATTACACACACACACACTAGCTGCTCTTTATATAAATTTTACCTGTGGAGTTCTTTAGCCAGTCTCATTTTCTGAAATTCATCGATTAATTGATTTTAATGATATTTCAAACCGTCTTGGGTTATTTTATGCCTAGAGGTTCGGGAACTGCTTTCATTGAACATTTATATATACAGATATGCGGTGGGGGATGTATTTAAAACAATAAAATAAACAAAGTTTTATTCATGATGGGACTAAAAACATAAAAGGTAAAAAAAAAAAAAGTGTCCAACTTGCTGACTGGTTTAGTTCTTCATTCAAATCTCTCATAAATTCCACCCAGATTAATAAAACCAAACAGGCATCAGTAAAAAAAAAGGTACCCGGTCTATTTACGTCTTCTTTGGCTGGGTGGAATTAGTGTGAATTTTGCTTAGCAACTCTGACAAACTGTACAGAGGTGCTATTTTTCAGCCAATGTACCGGTGGTCTTTAATACTAAACTCATTCTGACATCTATCCGTTAAGATGTTCTTCCTCCTCTTCATTATAATTCCCTTATTGACTTGTTTAATTGTATTTGCAGTTTGTGCTACATTGGAAGAACTAACCAGAGGTTAGATGTTAGAATTAAGCAACATGTCACAACGAAAATACGTAACTTTATTGGTTGCCCAACTGATAATATTAGGAATACATACGGATTTTCTATTGCAGAACACTTTATAAATAATCGTAACTGTGCAGAGAATTTTAGTGTGGATTTGTTCTCTTTACAGAGTATCTCAAGCTATTCATTTCATCTGAAAGTATTGGAGACAATTCATATTTTGTCCGGCAGACCGTTTCTCTGTAAAAAGAGGGAAGGTCTGCTAGGATTTAATATTATTTCGATAGTCTTTAACACAATATTTTTTCCTATCCTAAACATTTCCGTATTTTGTTGTTTTTAATTCTATTTTACTCAATATTTTCCTCAATTTAGCTCCATTGAGGGTGGAACGAAACCAGTCAGCTAGCTTGTCACCTTTTTTTATGTTTTTAGTTCCATCATGAATAAAACTGTCGTTTCATTGCTTTGATTCCTTTTTTTTTTGTATAGTTATTTACACCCAGTAATATATCAAGTATTAAACGTAATATAAATAATTTGCATTCTGTTGTATGGTTTCAAGTATTCCAATCTAAGACTAATAATTACATGATTTAAAGTAATTATTTCTATTTAATGACAATCATTTATTTGTACACATGGTTTCAAGTAACAAATGGTTTGGTTTCTTTGTTTTAATGGTATATCATCTTTTGCCAAAGCAACACTTCTAAAAGAACAGTAGTGGTACTATTTAACCCATAGTTGGGAGGATAAGAGGATTCATACCTGTGCGAAAGTGAGTGCAATAGCACGACTGGAGTTCGAACTCGCTTACTACGATTCCGCAGTCCATCGCTTTAACCATGACACCACAAAGACATCCAAATTGACTACTCATAGTTCTGAGTAAACAATTATATCTTCAAGTGATAATTCGTTATCAAAATAATTTACAGTTAGAGTTCATCAAGTATTCTTATCGAATACAGACGATTTTTAAACAGATTTATTTGACCCACGGATGAAACCTAACAAGTAGTAATATTCCAGGTCAGAGTGAACCTAGAAGTAATGACAATGAAGGGGTAGTCCACACTCCCCAGAGGTCTAGAACAGTGTTGCAGGGAGAGGGAGGAACTCAGGCTACTGTCAGTGTATTTTTAGCTCCATTGAAATTCTTGGTCAGAGATATGTCTCATTCTTTTTGGTTCCATCTTTACATTTCGTTGGATGCACTCTTCGGACTTCCTCAATGACTAAAATTCAGCTGATGTATCTTTTCCTAAACTGAACAACATCCCACATCTTGCTTATCAAGGCGTGCTGACAGCATAAATTCCTTTGACTCTCTCTCTCTCTCTCTCTCTCTCTCTCTCTCTCTCTCTCTCTCTCTCTCTCTATTTATCCCTTTCGTCCATAGCTTTTGGTAAGTCTTCCAGACGGCACCTAATATGCTCACCGAGGTGATGAACAAGATTTTTTTTCTGGTTGGCAAATACTAGTGTTTCCACGTAAATGAATACGTGGGGGAACGTCGCTTATAAGTTCCTTCTTATTTCTCCAGCAATGTTCAGCAAGTTTTGTTTGTCTTATTTGGATGGTTTTTAAGATAGGAGGTACGTGATCGTACAGTCATTGTATTGTAGAGAGCTACATCCAGGATTTGTTTAAAACAGTACACAATATCTTGTGTTGTTCAAAACTGTTTTGTTAAAGTCCAGTAGTGCAACGCTACAATAGTATTTACACTGTTAACGCTTGAAAGAATTCCCATTTTATTTTATCGGAGGGGGTCTCTCTGACATAATCCCAAATCAATAACTATTTAGACTAATATCCTCTTTTCTTTTTCGTTCTATCTTTTTTTTTTAACATTTTGTTCCTATTTTTTTCCTTTCATCATCTCTCCTATTTTTTTTTTGCCACTTGACCCGCGCCATTCAAATATTTTGTCTTCTCCTTTTTCTTTCAACCTAAGACACTAGAAATGTTTAACAAATCAATCGCGTGCCTAAAGTGTTTGTTTGTTTGTTTTTTACGGTGTCGGTCAAAGATCAAATTGGTTGAATGGGCCAGAGATGATTAGATGAAGACCAGACTGATTACACTGTCGACTTTAAAACGTTTAAATGTGCCGAAGTTAAAAGGACAAAGGATCGTCATTTTCTTAATCACGTTCTTCAGATGAGAATGCTTTCTAGCGTGAAATGCTTTTGACAAGCACGTTGCGTTAAAGCCTCCCATACATCCGAGCAGAGATGTCCAACGGCTTTTGACTAATTACCTAATATCCGATCGAAGTCTATTGATTTTAGAAGAGAATAATGCTGTTTTCTTGTTTTCTCCTGAGGTATGTACGAGGTTTGTTCAAGAATTATAGAGACTGAAGCTGCATTTACCAAAACAAGATGAACAATAAATGAAATATATATATATACACACACACACACACACACACACACACACACATATATATATATATATATATATATATATATATATATATATATATATAATTTTTTAGTTGATCCAATAAGATAAAAAAGCAAATATTTTAAAATGAATAGTTCCACTAGCGAATTTGCTTTAAGGTTTTATATATATATATATATATATATATATATATATATATATATATATATATATATATATATATATATATATATATAGTACAATTTAATGGAGACTCAAACTCGGTTAAGTCGTCATAATAAATTTATTTAGGCGGAGAATATTATTGCTATATTCTCCGTCTCGTCAGATGACTCTTTACATGCTTCCTCCTGTCGTAGAGGAGCGAATGTGGAGTTACAATTCGTATTCAGAAGATAAAATAAGGGAATTAAAAAAATAAAAATCAGAAAACAAAGATAAAAATTAAAATAAACAATAAAAAAAATAATAAAAATAAAAATAAGAATAAGGTGGAAATCACATTACTAATTCCTTCATTCATAGGCGTGAGCAGAAGGGGTTAACATGTTATATGCTAGAAAGATTAAGAAACAGGAGTGGAATTAATCTACTGGTCAGTCCCTTCTAATTTTGTGTTCTTGCAATATATATATATATATAAGATAGATAGATAGATAGATATATATTTGTTTATTTACTTACTGGCGTATCAACCATCATTGTTTGTTTAATACCAAAGCCATCGTTGCAAATAAATAATAAAGGGATTATTTAACAAATAGGTCGTGGAAATGAAGCGGTTTATACTTTTCCTGAGGGTATGAGTCCGAAAGCGAATGTATTTGTGTCACTGGAGTTCGAACTTGCTTACTATGATGCTGCAGTCAAACACGTTAGCCACAATGCCACGGAGACTCCCCATTCCTAAAATAAAATAAAATAATAAAAAAAAAACAAAAAAACAACAACAATTACCTTGAAGGTTTTGTTATCCTTTCCTTTTCTTTTGACTAATCTTTCCAAGGAAAGTATAAATAATATTAGAAATAATATTTAGAGATATTATTATGAATAGAAATAATACGAGATATAAGTAATTATTAGATACAGTAGTATAATTAGAAATAATACGAGATATAAAAATCTTTCTGTGTTATGTATTTTCACTAACATTTCGGAATCTTAGAAATTAAAACTATATCTAGTTTCGAAGTTGTGTTTTATTAAGTCAGAATAGAAATTTCCTTTGAAAAAAAGAAAAAAGAAAAACATAAGCAAAACTTCGAGGTAATTTTTTTCTTTTTCCTCTTTTTGTGGGTTTTTTTTTTTTTTTTTTTCGTCAACTGCAGATCAGATCTTCATACCTCTTTGTGATGCCTGTTTTTGTTACAATGTTTTATGACCAGACATGAACGAAAAAAAGGTCCTTTTTTTAAGTTATGATGTACGCTCAAATTAAAGCTATTTTCACAGTTTAAATTGCAACAAGGGCTTGTGGCGCAATGGATAACGCGTCTGACTACGGATCAGAAGATTCCAGGTTCGAATCCTGGCAAGCTCGTAACTTTTTTTTGAAAGTAGCTAATATCCATATAAACATTAATTTGAAAAATCAATAGTAGTTTGTATAAACGTATTTGACTGTTCTATTGGCTTTGTGGGTAGAGTGTTCACAACTGTCTTGGAAGACTAGAGTTCAATCCCATGTCTAGTTATACCAAAGAAAAAAAGATACATATCAAGGGTAAAGTGAAGAAATTCAGGAAAATGAAGTAGCGTCTTCCTCTACACATCGGTGTTGTAACTATTGAAAAGGGATCTTTCGGGTCGTCTACTTTGCTATATATATATATATATATATATACAGTGTTTATGAACCAAGCTGTATTTACCAAGACAGAAATGGACAATAAATTAGATATACATACATACACGTCTGTGTGTGTAAGTATGAAATTTTTTTTTTTTCAAAGGATGTATTTTTATGATATTTATCAATGTTTTGATTTTTAATAATCATCTTGAAGGTAGTATAATTGATGTTTAATATCTAATCTGAAAAATAATTTTCAAATGAAAAAGATGAAAGAAACAAATGAAAAATTCTTATCACTCTTCAACATTAATTTGCATCCCATTTCAAATAGTTCCAATCTTGTGTTCCAAGTCTTAAAAAATAACGATTGAGGATTTAAATTTAAAAAAGTTAACGACTGAGGATTTAAAATTTCAAAACATTCATAAAAATAACATTTTTGTTTGGATAGTGGGACGTCTCATAGTGTTAGTATAAAGACAGACGAATATCTGGGGTAGAAGAAAGATATGCTCGTGTGCACACAAGCTTTATTAGCTGGCAAAGAGAGAGAATACAAATTGGACACTAAATATATATGGCGTCCCTAGACCAGTCACGTGATACGCCGTCGCGTAGGAATCCAGGAAGTAGTTCGGTTAATTGCCTCACCAAACCTAATATATACATTCGGGACTATTTTAGCTGATAATTCCAACATAGTAGTTTAAATTTTATAAAATTTCTCCAGTCTCTTTGTAGTTAAAACTGAAAAAGTAATGTCTTTGTTGGTCGTTTAAAAATCATAACAAGTTATTGAATGTACGCATAATCTAATATTAATCAATAAAAAGAAAAAATTCATATGAGGGATGTTTCGATTATGTAAAACTAATTCAACTAAAAAAAGAGATGATTTGAAGGAACTATGTCTTTTTTGATAGAATTGTAATTAAAAATGTTACTGAATTCTACCATCTTTCCGTGTTGGTTACGATGTATTTTCTCAAGCATTTTGAAATCTTTAAAATTAAAAACTATATCAAGTTTTGAAGTTTTACTAAGGCCAGACAGAAATCTTTTAACTAAAAATCTCGGATGTGTTCATTTTTACGTTTTATTCATTTCTTTTATTGAGTAGATTTTTGATATGGGAATTGTTAATTGTGCCTAAAAGAGGAGTTAATATTTGTTCTGGTCTTGAAGGGCCAGAAATGAATAACCTAAAGAGATGAAGGGTTTGACAATTAAACAGTACTTACATTTAAACTGAATGCTTATGCTGAACTGAATATTTGAAATGGAACTATTTTTTGACAATGAAACTGTATCTACACTAAACTGATTTGTTTAATATAGAACTGTTTTGACATTTAACTGTGTATAAAGAAAATCTGTATTTATTCGAAACTGAATTAGCTGAATTAGAACTGTTTGACTTAACTGAATAGCTTGAAATAGAAATGTTTTTCACAATTAAGCTGTACTTACATTTAAACTGAATACTTGCGCTAAACTGAATTGTTTGAAATAGAAATATTTTCATAAACTGTACTTATTGACGATTAAACTGTATACTTGTGCTGAACGGAATAGTTTGACATAGAATTATTTTCATAAAAATGGATTTGGCGTTAAATAACCTACAAAGGTTGATATGTTATAAAACGCAAACAACCAGCCAATCAAACAAATCGACCAAAGAACAAGGAAATTGATTATGCACGAGGCCTTACGTGCGACAGATGACACAAATATATGTATGAAGAAAAGGAGAAAGAGGAATCGCTCGAAAGAGCATTGCGTTGAGGCATCAACGGAAGGACGAGAGGATTATATTAAAAATTTGCTCAGAAAGACTAATTTTAGCCGACAGAAACAGCATTAGCAACCTAAAAAATAAAAGACAAACAAACAAAAGAAAAAAACTTGAAAACAGAAATCTAAAGAAAAGCAACTGTATAGGTAACACCAGCGACAAACTATCGTAATTCCACACGAGAAAATTTGGACATGGTGTTGTACTCTTCTCACAGACCCAACAAAGAACATAATCAAATATCAATGAACAAACTTCAATGAACGAAACGAAACACATTTATTTATAAAAATATATATCTGTCATTTTATTCTCGAAAGGAGCACACAGTTTGTTGTAAGTTTGAGAGATAGATGGAGAGACATATACTCAGAGAGGGGATTTCTTCTTGCCCCATATCTTCTTTCCGGAGCCAGGGGGTGCCAGCGCTTGCACCCCCTTGCAAGCCATATCGTCAGAGACGACACTAACGCCTCTGATCGGCTGTGTATCCCTGGCTCGACTCTCGATTCTGACTGGATTGACAGTCTAAATCTGACCGCGTGGTTCTCATATCATGTGGTCTCCTCCCGGTTAGACACCTGCTCGACCGGCCTATCCCAACGCACTGCGACCCCCCTGTTTACTAATAACAACGTGACAGGTTGTCAAAGCACACGGGGTCACCAGTAACGTACCCAAAATCCATGTCTACAGTCATTATATAACAATAGCTTAGAAAAGGAAACCTCAAGAAATAAACCAAATCGTTTTTTCATCATCATCGTGTCATGCTACTAGCATGGGTTTTCTTGACCCTCTCTCGCTGCTTGTCTCTATCGTCCATCGCTCCCGGCAGGTCTTGACTACATCCTGTATCGGAACAGAGCTACTGTAAGTTGGAGCTGGTCATCCACACACTCCATGTGAAGGGTTCCACAGAAGTACATCGCTTATGGGTTCGCCTTTACTTCTCCAGCAGTGTCCCAGTTTTCGTGATGGGTGGTAGGTAGCCGTACAGCTGCTGTTTTGTGGGGTGTTGCGTCCAGGACTTGTTCAATACAGCTCGAGGCATTCTTGTGTAATAATCGTCAAGCTTTTTCTCCATGCGTTCAGTTTGTGTCAACGTGGTTCATCCATATAGGAGTATTGATATGACTACTGTTTGGAAAAAACTGCGTTTTATTTTATGGGACAGGTCTGATTTCCATATGATCGATAGTCTACCAAGCCTTTGCTTGTCACGTGTTGATGTTATTTCAGTAAATGAGACGCTGCTTCCTTGGTCGGTGAACTTATCCATTAGTTTCAGAGGACTACCGTTTAGTGTGGAAATTAAAGCTCATTTATTCTGTTTTGTCTCCGTCCACATGGAGGCCTATGCAACCTGCAACCCGTTCCAGACTATGTAGCAGGGATTCGGCTTGGGCGAGTGTATTTGTCAGAAGCGCTATGTCATCGGCATAGTCCGCGTCCGTAATAGTTTGTGCAGGGTATATTCTGGTTCTTTTTTTTTTTTTTGCTAGTATGAAGCCGTTTTCTTTCATTAAATCTATAGACGTTCTGAACATGTAGATAATAAACTGGTACGGGGCTAACATATCTCCCAACGTTCCGGTTGATCACAAAGTGAAACTGAAAGAAAGCGAAAAGAGAGATAAGTACCTAGATCTTGCCAGAGAACAGGAAAAATCAATGGAACATGAAAATGACGGTAATACCAACTATAATTAACACACTCGGTGAGGTTACCTCCTAAAGATTGGTACAGAAACTGGAGGACATATAAATAAGAGGACGAGTGGAGACCATCAAAACGACAGCATTATTAAGATCGGCCAGAATACTTAGAAGAATCCTGGAGACTTGAGATTTACAGTCACTCAAGTTTCAGTGAGAAACCATGAATTAATACTGGTGTGAAAAACTCTAATAATAATAATAATAATAATAAGAAGAAGAAGAACAACAACAACAACAGTTCTAAACAAATCCCATCTGAAGCTGGAGTCTTTGTCATCCTTTGTAATATGTGCAGTAAAATATATACAGGAGAAATTTCCAAGATTATGAAAAACTTATTTATGACCACATCTGAGATTTCAAATTAGGCAATTACCATATTGCCTTAGTTGAATATAATTCATAAAAGCGAACATGGTTTTAATTTCAAAGATTCAAAATGTTAGTTAAAATAGTTAATCAACAACTAAAAAGATTGTTGAATCCAGCTTTATTTCTAATTATAACACTATCAAACCAAGACGAGTTATTTTAACTCGTCTCCTTCCTTAGTTCAATCAATTCTAAATAATCACAGTATCGCTTACCTAAATTAGTTCTTTTTAATTAATTAATGTTAATTTTAAACTACAAAGACGTCAAATCTTTAAATTTAAAACTAGAAGCAAAAAATTTTTTTTAGAAATGTTATAACATTTTAAACTGCTAACAAAAGTGTTATTTTTCAGAAATAAAATAAATTAAATCTCTTAAAAGTTTTAAACTACACAACACACACACACAACACATATATATAATAATATATATAATATATATAATATATTATATAATATATATATAATATAATATATATATATATATATATATTATATATATATATATATATATATATATATATATATATTATAATATAATATATATAATATTATATATATATATTTATAATATATATATATATATATATATATATATTATATATATATATATATATATATATATATTATATATATATATATATTATATATATATATATATATATATATATATATAATATATATATATATAATATAGAGCACTCTTGTATCTGGTAAGATATGAATGTAAACAAACGAAAACTTAATGTCTTATAATTGCCGAGCTGACGTGGTTCGTTTATTGGCTGAGCTGTATGATACTAAATCTAACGTAAAGTCGGGCGGGTTTCGATCCCAGCTTTAAGCGTCCTACGTGTCTAGTCACACTAAAGAATTGTGATACAACGAAACAGTCTGTCAGTGGATGACAATATATATAATATATATATTATATATATATATATATAGCATGAAGCATACCATGTATATATATATATATATACGTGGAATGCTTAATGCTATGTTTACCCAGACAGAAAGTACCAATGAGGGAAACATTGATACTAGTCAGCGTAATTCCCTTGGCATTTGACATACCTATTTAAGTGAGTTTTCCAAAGTACCTCTGAAACCCATCTTTTGATATGGCGTGTCTTTATCTTTCAGATTAGTCCTAGACCAATTTGAAGTAGGTTAATCTTTTTGGATATTACATTCAATCTTGAAAATAGAAAGTTCTTACTCTACTGAAAGCAAAACAATGTTCCTATCTATATCAACAATTCTAATTACTTTCCAGTTGTCTTCAAGCAAGTTCCAATATCTCGGTGCTGCAGAATGTCTGCCGAGCTCGGGCAATAACAGAGTTTTTAATCAGGAAAAATTGATTATATAACAGCATTGGAGAACAGTGGTTACACGACTAATCTAGAATTTATGGAAAACAAACAATTCTTGTAATAGGCCGAGTAGAAAGATGAATATAATTTGCTTCAACCCAAAATATAACTAAGAGATAAAAACAAGCAAAAAAATAGGAAAGATATTCATCAATTTAATTAACTTGAAGTGCTTAACCGTATTGGATACGGGTTTTAAGATAGTAATTGATGATCATAAAGCACTGTCATTGATTGATTGATTGCTTGATTGATTTTAATGGTATATCAACCTGTTAAGGGATATTTAATGCCAAGAAATTAGGGAATTGTCCTCATTATGTATTTATATTTGAACTCTTTTTATCTGCATTCACATGGAGGCCTATGCCACCTGCTGCCCACTCCAGACTATGTAGCAGGGATTCGGCCTGGGCGGGTGTACTTGCCAGAAGTACAATGTCATCAGCGTAGTTCGCGTCCGTAATCGTTTGTGCAGGGTATCGTCTGCTTCATGCCTTTTTCAGCGTAAAGCTATTTTCTTTCATTAAATCTATTGACGTTCGAAGAAAGTAGTTTAGGTAGACAATAAATAGGTATAGGACTAATATATCTCCTTGCAGCACACCTGCGACAACGTCAAAGAAGTCTGCGTCAAGGCGACATTTCCACACTGGTAGGTCTCTGAAACCTGTGAACGAATTCACCTACCCCGAATGCAGCGTCTCATCTAGGGAAAATTACACCATTACGCTACTTGCGAAGGCATGGACAGCTATTGATATGCTATCGGTCACATGGAAGTCAGACCTATCTGATGAAATAAAACACAGGTTTTTACAAGCAGCGGTCGTGTCAATACTACTATATGGATGCACCACATGACTAAGCACATGTAGAAAAAGCTTGACGGCAATTGCACAAGAATGCTACGAGCAGTATTGAATAAATTGTGGAGGCAATTTCCCACAAAACTGCAGCTGTACGGCCACCTACCACCCATCTCGAAAACCATCCAAATTAGAGGAGCAAGACATGTGGAATACTGCTGGAGAAGTAAGTACGAACTTATAAGCGATGTACTTCTGTGACCCCCTTTCATACGGATGAATAAGGGTTGGACAACCAGCTAGAACCTATCTATTTGTAGATATCTAACCCTGTCTACTACAGGTATGCACTGATACTGGATGTAGCATGGAAGACCTGCCGGGAGCGATGGACGATAGAGATGAGTGGCGAGAGAATGCCTGGGATATCCGTACGAGTAGCACAACATGATGATGATGATAATGATATATTTATATTAACACTTTCGTGTAGTTGTTTCTTAAGAGTTTTTTGCACACATTTATATAACTGATAGACGAGACCTTTAACTGGTATTATTACTCTGAATGAAACGTAACCTGAGATTTGTGGCAATAAAGGAGTTATCGTCGTAGGAAATGGACACGGCGACAGGAGTTCAAACCCTGGACGAGACTGATTGCATTTCACATAGCACTAATACCCTTGGGAAAGGTATGAATCCAATTATTCTCCCTCCAGCTATGGGTAAATAGTAGGGCAGACTAGATTCTTCAGCCTTGACGAGGCAACTAGTCTAGGAGAAGGAAAACTCTGAATTCAAACCTGTTACACTCTGCTTAAAAATTGACCTTGTGTCATATCCTGCCCGAGCGGAGGGGTTGGGTAAATATGATAAAGAAGTTTTCTATACTCCCCAGATTTTCGGAAATCGAACTTCACTATAAAAAAATCATAGAAAAATCAGCCAATTTTTCATCTAATTTCGAGCCTTCCTTAGTCTAATAAATTAACGATTGAATAGATAGATCTTCAGCAGATTTATACATTTATTCTGTAAATCTACTCAAAAGTTTTGACTTTATATTTCTGTTGGGTGAAAATCTAACATTTTGTTCCTTCAAGAAGGCATTTAATTTTAGCATCACTTCATTATTTTGAATTAAACGAAAATTTTTTGTTTATTTTGATACGCTCGAATAAACATTACAAACTTTGGGTTTTTTTGTGTTTTTTTTACTGCATCCGCTCACGTATTAGAGCATAAATATACTTTTTCTCCGACATAGTAACATATTCGCAACGATCTTTTACATATTAATTATATTTAGACAATACAAACAGATTCCTCAACTGCATGAACTTTTCTTTCTTGTAATATGAATATTGAAGGATATTTACGGTCTTACTAATATCATCTTTTCTTTCAAGAAAAGACTTGGAAACTTTTATTTTTCAACAAACATTTCACTCAAGTTAAAGGAATAAAATTTAGCATATTTGTAGCTCGGCGTCTCATTCAATCATTTACACACTTATCCAATATATAGTAAAAGTTGGCGAACGTAGTCGAGGGCGACCCGAAAGCTCCCTTTTCCATCGCTACTACACCATGGTGTAGGGAAGGGCGCTACTCCTTTCCCTGGATTGCTCCACTTTATCCTAGATACGTACCTTATACTGCTGAGTGTTAAGCAAGGAGGTATCAAGTGCCATTTTTAAAGTCTTTGGTATGACCCGGCCTGGGATTGAACCCAGGTCTCCCGGACCACTGGCGAACACTCTACCCAATAGACCAATATATATATATATATAGCATCAATTCGAGGGAAAACAAAGATTATCAAAACCCTACGAGAGTATCATCGAATATGCATGGTTTGTTTGTTTGGGTTTTATGGCAAATCAACCTTTGTAAGCTATTTAATGCCATATCAATTTTTAAACAAACAATCAGTTCTATTTCAAACAATTCTATTTTGCATGAATACACAGTTTAATTGTCAAAAGCATTTCTATTTCAAGCTATTCAGTTTACCCAAACAGTTCTAATTCAGCCAATTCAATTTAGTATAATATAGATTTTGTTTACACACAGTTAGATGTCAAAAAAGTTCTATATTAAACAATTCAGTTTAGCGTAAGCACAGTTTCAATGTCAAAAAAAGTTCCATTTCAAACAATTCAGTTCAGCATAAGAACACAGTTTAATTGTCAAAAACATTTCTATTTAAGCTATTCAGTTTAGTCAAACAGTTCTAATTCAAATAATTCAGGCTAGCATATGTATGTAGTTTAGTTCTATTTAGCCCATAGATAGGGCACTATCAGGTGCCGCCATTTAGGGCCAGAGTGGACCTGGGAGTAATAGCAATGAAGAGGTGCTCCACATTCTCCAAAGCCCTAGCATCACTGGAACCTCACCATCAGGTTGTTTAGTGTCATATCCAGGACATAAATTGGCGGTGGGGGTCTTACCCCCTCTGCAGAGAAGCAGGCAGTGTATTCTGAATATGTATACCCATGAGACAATAAAAAATCCCCATGAGTTACCCTGATCCGATTTACCATTGAATAACATTCTCTGAGGCGGAAGAATATCATATGAGCCACACAAGTGTAGAGGAATGGAAATCATGGGATGTAGCATGGTGGATGTAATGTAAAACAGATGAACACAAAGACGAGTTAACGATGCTCTTCAGATGCTGTAAGGAGAAATCTCATAGGTCAACGACCAGGATCAAATAGTTCAGTTAAGAAACTAAAGCTATTCATCAACAAGAGTGGCGTCTAATGCTGATGAAAGATAGTCCTCGAATATATACATATATATATATATATATAAATGATAAAAAGTGAGCTCAGTTACTCGCAACCGATCATGCAGTGAGATTAAACTACTGTATTGTTAAGACCGGCCAGAATACTGAGACGAGTCCTGGAGACTTGAGGACACTTGCTGTCACTTAAACTCCAGTGAGAAACCATCGGCTAACGCTGGTGTGAAAACCTCCAGAGAAGAAGAAGAAGAAGAAGAAGAAGAAGACTAATATACGAAAGCAAAAGAAGAACAAGAAGGAAAAGTAATTTTAAAAACTAAAGGAAAAAGCTAAGTAAAGAAAAAAGAGAAATGATGATGGTAAAAGAAAGATAGATCGAAAACGAGTAGAAAAGAGAAAACAGGAATCAAAATAAGAAAAAGAAAAAAAAAAGGAAAGAAAATGAGAGAGAAGAAAACTTTTGAATGAAAATAACGATGATAATTATGAAGGAAGAGGCAGAAGAAGAAAATAGGAAATAAAAATAAAGAAATATAAAAAGCTACAACGTCACTAATACAAGTAATAATGATGATGATACGGAAAAGTTGATAAATTCATCTTAGAAACATGAAACATCTAAGAGAACTGATTTAATTAGCGTTGAGATTAGACGAAATTACAAAGTAGACATTTATGGTTTTTTATTCTATTTCGTAGATTTTGGAAAGAATATATTTAAGGACATACCTGAGATGCTAGTGATTGTATCGTTGGTGCGGGGGTTGAGGACTGCAAAGCTAAAAACTAAAGAATCGCTACTTGAATATCTACGCACTTGGTATCTATAAAAGAGTGCTAAGCACAATAATTTATTTTTTTACGAAGTAATCAAATGATATCGATTTATGCAAATAGCTGTAAATAAGCCAGTCTCATTTTATTGGCTCTTTTCTCAAAGAACCACTTGGCTTGTATTGTTTTCGATGCTTTACTGCATCAGTCTAACCCAAGTACCAGAAATAGAATGGTCCAACACAGTCTCCTGATCGGTTTCAGTTTCTTTGTTTTAATGGTATATTAACCTTCCTGGGTTATTTTATGCCAACGCCATCCGTGTAGAAGATCAGTTGGCGAACGTAGATGAAGGTGACTCAAAGGCTCCTTTTTCATTAGGTATTACACCGAGGTGAAAGGGAGGGTACTATTCCTTTCTCAGGTTTGCTCCACTTTATCCTTGGTATGTGCCTTATAATGCTAAGTGTTAAGCAAGGAGGCATCAAGTTCCAAATTTTGAGTCTTTGGTATGACTCAACCTGAGATTGAACCCCGGTCTCTCGGGCCATTGGCGAACTCTAGCCTGAGGGAGGTCATTATATTCATAAATATACGAATGATATCGTCATAGATAATTGACGCAGTGGCCCAAATTCAAATACTGAAAGAGATTGTTTGCTCAGATACGCTTGGGAAAGGTAGGAATTCATCTATTCTCCTTCCAGCTATGGGTAAAATAGTAGGACAGACTGGGCTCTTTAGCTTTGGTATGGCAACTATTGTAGAAGAAGGAAAAACTCTCGATTAAATCCCGTTAAATTCAGCTTAAAAATTGATCTTGTTTCCCATGCAGTTCTTGTGGAAGGATCGGTAAATACGTAGATTTCCCAATGACATTAGTCTGAAAGAGAATGTAATAGCAGAACTGGAGTTCGAACTCACTTACTACGATTCCGCAGTGAAGTACTTTTGACACTATGCCACAGGAACTCCCTATCCACCAGCCTTATGAAAATGAAAGTACAAAGCGGCCAGATTTGACACACGGTCATTTAACTGTGGGCGAGTAGATACTCATGCGGGGGTGTCACACAAAACATGCTTGATCTACTCAGCATTCACTATTTTGGGGTGCCTCAGGTGCTAAGCGATAAACTCAACTCTGCCAAAAAGGTTCTGACGAGGGCGGGAAAAGCGCTTAAGGATCAAGTAATTAATGAAACCCAACCAGTACAAAAACCAGATAAGTGAACACTTAAACATGTAATTTCTTTTGTTTTTAATGGCATATTAAACTTCATGGGTTATCTGATGCTAAAACCAACCATCATCGATAAACATTACTGGGAAGGGGATTCATACCTTACCCATTAATATTAGTCTGAAAGTGATAGCGAGACTGAAGTTCGAACTTACTAACAACGATGTCACAGCCCGGCTCGTTCGCCACTACGCCACGAGGACTCTCCCTAATTGCAGGTACTGTAAGAAACCTAAGGTCTGTGTGCCGTATCGAAGCGAGGCTTAGTAAAAAATTACATTAGAATTTCATCTTAAGATCAAGTCTCGCTGAAGATTATTGAAGGACTGCAAAAGGAGCGGACGTGACCGGTAATATATCGGATAATCTATCGGATAATCTAATAATTACCCTTATTGACAGTACCCATCTCCTCTCCAAATAACTTGACAGGTTATATTGGGTTACATAATACCGGTAGCAAAAAATGATCCCGGGCTTATCATTGAATGCCTATAATAAATTTCCTTTAAAAAGAAAGGTGGATCATGCCTTTCCTATGGGTATTAGTGGAGTGTTAAGCGAAGGTAAATTGTTTCAGCTAGAGTTTGAAGTCATCTCAGCGATGCCTTTGTGTTATATTTTGACCTTCGACCCAGCCCAAAAATATTATTCCAAGGTGATACACCGGAAGGAAGTGACACATTCCAATGGCCAGTAATCGAAAGAGATCGCGTGGGCGGATTAAGGCTTATGATATGGGACAAGGTGAAGGTCCCATTGTGCCACTGCAGTGATGCACCGGAAGAGAGTAACCTCTGAACTGCATGACAGTTATTTCCGCTTGATGACGATTAAACATTCGATTTCAAAGATCCAGTGGGCGATCGTGTGGGCGTTGAATTATTATATAATTGAGTTGAGTTGGGTGCCAAAGCAGTTGCCAGCAGAATTCCAGACAGCTAGAGACCAGATGTGGTAGGGAAAGCCACACCCGACCGAGGGGGTCCTCGGAAACCCCCGATGGAGTTTGGGGTCCAGAGAAGATGCTGATAAGATGCCATAAAGAAAGCCAGCATCCAGCAGAGTGAGCCCAAGACCTCTGGTTGAGCATCTAAGAGAACGAGAAAGACACAACGTGACGGACATAAGTAGTGGAGGTCAAAATATGAAGTTTATGTTCGGTCTCCAGCACCCTCTCAAACGCAAACCTTACAAATAAAGTGAGAGGTAAATATATTTGTAAAGAAGTCTTCCTGCTTCCTTTCTTCATGCATCTTTCTGTGTGCGTCTGTCTTTACTATTATTGAGTCGTTATGATACGGGAAATGAGTATATAACATTTTTAGTTGAAGTCGATCGTTCGACCACATTCACGCTGAAAAGATGTTTAATTTTTTAATATTATACATATTCTGACAATAAGTTTATCAGAAATATTTCTTTGAAATCATAAGTTCAGGAAATGCTAACCAGAATATATATATATATATATATATATATATATATATATATATATATATATATGGAAGAAAATAATGGACAGTAATCCAACAGTTTGTGAAGAAAATTGACAACAAGTAATCCAAATAGAAAGGGGAGATTAATTGAGAAACAAGGTCGACACTATAGCGTTTCGGTTCTGCTGAACCGTCATCAGGACTAGGAGGGGTTATATTAGTGATGTTAACTTAACGATGGATGTATAAAAATGTAAAAATATATAAAAACTTTGGAAAAGTTGTATAACAAAAAAAGTTGGCTGTTTATGACAATAAAAATTGGCCGTTTGATCAATGAATCAGCGTTCGTTTCTTTAAAATACGTCACCTGACATTAGAAACATAGTGCAGAATCTAACTCCTCATAGTCCTGATGATGGTTCAGCAGAACCGAAACGCTATTGTGTCGACCTTGTTTCTCAATAAATCTCCCCTTTCTATTTGGATTACTTGTCAGTTTTTCTTCACACACACACACACACACACACATATATATATATATATTTATATATAGCTTAGGCTCGTGTAAAAACCTTATAAAAATGTGTTTACAAATAATTTATATTATTAATCATATATATTTAGTGTCTTAGTATAAATAGTATTCGGCATTGAATAACCTACAACGATTGATATGCCATAAAAACTAAACCAAACCTTGTATTTTTCAGGCTCATCCGATGAGTGTAATATCTGTATATCTAGGCATTTTCAGTAAAGCCAAAATTTATTCTCTCTTCCCAAATTATGTCAACTGGAACCTTGTACATATTACTTCTGGACAAACAGATATCATTTAGCGGACACTAGAGACTATTTCGATAATTATATTCCGTTTCGCTGTTATCATTGCTTCTCAATAACTTACTGCTCTGTACTGTTATAATTCGATTCACATTCGTCATTCAGCTATAGCTTGCTTTAAAGATGTTTTTATTGAATAACGTATTCAGTTATATGGATCCAAAAAACGCTTCTTTATGAACCCAAGATACAGTCTTGTCTCATTATTTCTTGTATATTTGCTCTATGGTACGTTGAACCACTATACCTTTATGATTTTTATGTTTTTTCTCAGTATTCTTAGGTTCATTCATTTCTTAATGGCATATCAACTCTTTATAGGTTATTTTATGCTAAAATTTGATTCATTTGTTTGGTATATTTTTAACGCCTTATCAACTCCGTGTGGGTTATTAAATGCCGAAAATGATCAATTTCTTTGGTTTGGTTTGGTTTATTTATTTTAAGGCGTATCAACACCTTACTTTAAGGTCAAAATTTGATCTATTTGTTCGGCATGATTTGGCTTATTTTTGTAACGGCATATCGACTCCTTATTATTTGGTTTGATTGGGTTTTATGGCATATCAACAATTATTGGTTATTTAATGCCAAATTATATACATATATAAGTCAACAAAGTATAGCTATGTATTACAAACAATTCAATTAAACATGTCATATGTTTACACAGAGTTAAATGTAAAAACAGTTCTATTTTAAACAATTCAATTTAGCATAAGTCACTCGTATACGCATAGTTTACATGTCAAAATTTCTAGGTGCAACCACTCTGGGAGCTATGGCAATGGAGAGGTACACCGCATTTCCCAAAGCTTTAAAATTGTTGGAGCCTCACCATCAAATGGTTTAATGTCGCATTCAAGACTTGGCCGGATGGGAGTCTTACCCCTTAGCAGAGATGGTTTAAAGTAACTGTTCTTATTTAATAATAATCATTTATTTGCACACATTTATCTGACATCAAGTATTCTTATGTAATACTCATAATTTGCAAGTGTTACGGAACCCCTCTTAAACTAGTAGACAAATTCCCTTACCTAGGAAACAGCGTCGCATCAACCGAAATGGACATCGACACGAGGTTAACGAAAGCATGGACAGCTATCAATAGGCTATCGATTATATGGAAATCAGACCTAACCGATAAAATGAAACGCAGTTTCTTCCAGGCAGCGGTCGCATCGATACTGCTATATAGATGCACTACATGGACTCTAACAAAACGACTGGAGAAGAAGCTAGACGGCAATTACACAAGAATGCTGCGAGCGATCTTGAACAAGTCCTGGCGGCAACACCCCACAAGACACCAACTATACGGCCACCTGCCTCCTATCACGAAAACTATTCAAGTTAGATGAACCAGACATGCAGGACACTGCTGGAGAAGCAGGTACGAACTCATAAGTGATGTACTCCTATGGACCCCCACACATAGCCGTGCAAAAGCAGGACGACCAGCACGAACATACATTCAGTAACTATGTGAGGATACAGGATGTAGTCCAGAAGACCTGCCTGAGGCGATGAACGAGAGGGAAAAGTGGCGAGAGAGGGTCAGGTATATCCGTGCTGGTGGCACGACATGATGATGATGATATAGTTTCAAATAACCTAATAGTAATTCTTAGTCAACAACTTCGAGTAACTATTCTTAATGCATATAATATTCACAAAGTTATATGGTATCAAGCCTTCATATCGTATACAAATCATTTTGAAAAAGATCTGACACAGATGTGAGACCCGAGCTGGTACAACCACTGCGGAGTAGAATGGTCCTGGGAGTAATGGTAATGAAAGGGTGACTTCACAGTCCCCAGAAATCCGGAACGAAAGCTTCACAAGTGGATGTAGATAATGGCATGTCCAGTGCACATCTTTTTTTGGTGGGGTCTTAACCTTCTGTCGAGGATGCAATCGGCATATTCAAGTTTTATGGCATATCAATCCTTGCAGGTTATCAAATCCCAAATCCCCTTTCTACATATATGTTAAACATATGATTTGGTTTGGTTGGTATGTGGGATCATCCCTATTCCCGATATACAATGGATTCTTCCTATAAACATAGCATTTGATTGTAATTCACTCTGGGAGTTAGTAGCAGAAGCTACAATGGCTACATTGTATTACTTGTTTTCTGTAATATAAAATTTATTTCTTCTCTCTAAGTACATGTTTATCTTATTTATTTATGCCCATTTCCAAGGACTTAATAGTTGGGTTTTATGGCATATCAACCATTGTAGGTTATCTAATACCTAATCCTGTTTATACATATGTATTCAATATATGATTTGGGAACAGATTTTGTTGATAACATTATTAAACAAGTCTAAGCTCATTATTTTCACGTAGTTAAACGGTTCCAAATATTGATATGTATCACTAACAATTCAATTAAATATCAGTTATTTATTTACACATTGCTAAATGTTCCAACAGTTCTATTTCTAACAATTCTATTTATCATGACTCTATTGTTAGGTCACTGTTTAAATGTCAAACAGTTCTATTTTATTCATAGATATGGCTCCATCAGGTGATACGACTCTAGACCAGAGTGGACTTGGGAGCGATGGCAATGAATGAGTACCCCGTATTCCCCAAAGCTCCAGGATTACTGGAGTCTTACCATCAGGTTGTTTAGTGTCATATCCAAGACACTCGTTGGAGTGGGGGGGTATTACCCCTTTGCAAAGATGCAGTCGGTGTTGCAAAAGGCGATGATATTTTCTACTCGTCGTGTGAAGAATCTCTTGCACGGAGGAGGGCTAATCCCTGCTTTTTCTTAGTTATTTGGACTTTATAATTGTTGGGTATCACCCACCTTTCTCCACACAATGATCTAGTCCATCTGCCATATATAGCAGTAGCTACTAATACCAGGGAAGACTAGAAGGTGAAGAACAGCTTCTTATAGGAATAGTATTAGAGCGTTGGAGATTGGGGATCGCACTAGATCACCTTACTTGCTACTGTTATGTTTTGACCTTTTGACCCGGCCAAAAATGCCATTCAAGGTGGTGCACCGGAAGGAAGTGACACATCCCGGTAGCTGGAAATCGGAAGAGGTTGCGCAGGCGTTGAGGCGTGTCTATATTACTGCGTGGGAGTTTGAAGGTAATATAAGGCCGACGAATTGAGGACAGTGGGAGCAGGGCTAGAAGGAGGGCAAGCAGTACAGTGGAAGACGGAAGTAGACGCGGTTTAGTAGGGAAAACCAGCACACAGAAGAGTTTACTCCAGGGTCCGGTTGAGCAACCATGGAGAACGAGAAAGACACTACGCTGACGGCCACAACTTCGGGGTCAAAATATTTCAGTAATGTTCGGTCCCCAGCTACCTCTCACACGCAAACTTTGAGTAACCCTTTTCGAAACCTTACAAATAAAGTGAGAGGTAAAATATTTTATAAAGAAGTCTTCCTGCGTCTTCTTTCCTGCGTGCGTCGTTTTATTCCTGCGACTTTATCATTGTGCGTCTGTTTAATTATTTATTGTGTCGTTATGATGCTGCATGAACATGTATATGTGTATATAAGCATATTTATTATGTGAGTATATAACACTACCGTAATAACGGAAGCCAATACTATCGTTGGACTATATCTTTATTCTGTATTCACTAATCCTATGTTCTTGTCTACTAATAGTCTTTCTATTGTACATACTTTTTCCTGAGAATATATCTCTATTTCCTCTCATATCGTGGGTTGTCCTTTATCTAATATTACAAGCGTTCACTAACCAGAACGCAACAATAATAATGTTTTTCTTTCCGCTTAACTCTGAGAGTGAACTCGCAATTTCCAGGTATAGCACAACAAAAAGTTTAATACCAATGCTTTCTTCTCTAAGCAAGGGTTCAACAACCCACCTTCCCAACTCCATGTCTAACATCCAAAATTTTCTCTGCGCGTTTTAATGTTGACTGAAAAGTAGTACTATTACTGCAGTAAATGGAACATTTATTTTCAGTGTTAAGTAGATTTGAAGTACAAGGTCTTTGCTTGCTACATCCTTGATTTCTATAAGAACTACATGGCTTTTATCTGGACAATTCTCCATTTTCATCACACTCACCCAGCAAGTAGTGAGTGGTATTTATCCATGCCTCCAACCAGACAGGATTTGGCACAAGGTCTTTCTTATAGTAGGCGTTTAGGGTAGGGGTAGGCGTTAATAAAGTTAAGCTCTCTCTCTCTCTGCCTTCACATATCCTGTAACTGAGCACACTAAGAGAGAAAGAGATAGATAGGTAGATAGATAGATAAATTGATAAAGAGAGGGAGAGAAAGTGTGTGTGTTCTTGGCGTCTCGATGAAATGAAGCTCTCTGGACTATGCTGGTCATTGGCTAACTGGGTGCAATGTGAGCCAGGTAACCCTGCTGGACTTGGACACACTAAGTCGGGCGCGTATGCCTGCTCATAGTTTGGACTAAACCCAAAGCACTAGTGCAATGTTTTGCTTGTCATTAATCGTTTATCCACTCAAAGGCGACCCAACCAGAGCCGGGAGCCAAAAAGCCACGAAGTGAGAGTGTTTTGCTCTACATACCACTATGAACAGGTATTTTAAAAAAAAAATAAAGCAAGGCAAGAGTATGCTGCAATCGCAACTGACGATTTTTTAAGCGCTTCTGTCGACCTCTCATTTAATGCTGATATTTGATATTTTTTTACGACTGAAAACATCACCAGATGTCTCATGAATAAATTATGATTGTTACC
This sequence comes from Sepioteuthis lessoniana, assembly GCA_963585895.1. Lineage (NCBI taxonomy): Eukaryota > Metazoa > Mollusca > Cephalopoda > Myopsida > Loliginidae > Sepioteuthis > Sepioteuthis lessoniana. The sequence goes on from OY757937.1 coordinate 42,784,833, forward strand.
TAATAAATTTAGCTTTTTCTTCCGTCTTTTTATGATTGCGATTCCTGACACTCCCGAGTTAAGCTTTTTGACCGTCGTGTTTAAAAGAGTGGCCACCTCTGCTGTAGGCCAGTGTTCTCTGGTATAATTCAGAGGTTGTTTTTAAGAGCCGTAAACCTAATGTAAAAAATGCTAAATCACAGACAATTTTTTATATCGAATTGAAAGAATCTTGTAAGACAAGAATGAGTTTTAAAAAATCTATTAAAGATAACCTTTCAATAACTTTTAACAAAACACACACACACACACACACACACATATATATATATATATATGTAAGAAAATTATAGATAATATACGGTCGGATTTATTACTGAGTTAATTCATATCAAAATCACAATCAGTTGAGCCAATGCCGTATTCCTCATCATCCACCTTTTCCTACCCCTTCTTCTACTTTCATCAAAACAAGAAATACGATTTTTGCTTAATCTCTAATGATCATCTTTATATTAGTTTTTTATTACCTTTTGTACTGATAGTGAAAGTAGATTAATAATCTCTTCCGTTCTCGAGCCAAATTTTCCCGCCATTTGAGCTCAAACGGGAAACTGAGAGAAATAAGACTGAAGGGCAAAAGAAAAAGGAGAGAGAGAAAGAGAGAGAGAGAGAGAGAGAGAGCGAGAAAGAAAGAAATTGAGAGAAAGAGAGAAAGAGAAAGAGAAAGAGTCCCAGGCGTGTCGATAAAATGAAGCTATTTTTCTCTCTTTCTCTCTTACTCCTTCGAACCTCATATATCATGTGACTGAGCACACTAAGAGAGAAAGAGAGAAAGAGAGAGAGAGAGAGAGAGAGAGAGAGAGAGTGGGAGATTGAGAGAGAGAGAGAGAGAGAATATGTGTGTGTGTGAGAGAGAGAGAGTGCGTGTGTGTGTGCATTTGAGTGTGTCCCTTGCGCGTTGATAAAGTTAAGCTCTCACTTTCTCTCTCTCTCTCTCTCTCTCTCTCTCTCTCTCTCTCGGCCCTCACATATCTTGTAACTGAGCACACTAAGAGAAAAAGAGATGGATAGAGAAAGAAAGAAAGAGAGAGAGAGAGAGAGAGAAAGAGAGAGAGAGTATGTGTGTGTCCTTGACGAGTCGATGAAATGAAGCTTCCCCTCTCTCTCTCCCTTTCTCCCTTGGTCCTCATATATTCAGTAACCGATAGATAGATAGATTGATAGATAGATAGATGGAGAGAGAGAGGGGTTTTCCTTTTATCGACACGTTAGCGACGCTTCAGGACAGGAAAACATACTCCCGGAAATAACCAGTCTGTCAGAAACGTCACGTGACTTGAGGTTATTGAGATCAATAAAATCGGTAAAAGAACAGAAAGACTGAGTGATATTTTTTTTCGTTTTTTTTCTTTTTTTTAAAATAATTTTTATTCTAGTTTTATGGAGACAGTCACTATTATATGCGATTTGACCTTCCTTTTCAATGTTCTGCTTATCGGACAATGGAGACACAGACGCGGTTTTCTGTTGAACTGAATGCTTAGCTTGGTTATTTAGCAAAGTGAAAAAAAAAAAATAATGATATGCAAAAAAAAAAAAAACCCAAAAAAACGCAAATTCACTTTTGGATTTTCAGTGTCTTGGCTAACAGTGTTTGATTGTCGTTTTGAGCGGAAGATTGTACAGCTTGCAGTTCGGTTCCAAGATCATAGAACAGTCATCATTATGATGTCGTGCCGCCAGCATGGATATCCCTGACCCTCTCTCGCCACTTCTCCCTATCGTTCATCGCCTCTGGTAGGTCTTCAGGGCTACATCCCGTATCCTCACAGAGCTGCTCGAGCCGGTCGTCCTGCTTTTGCACGGCCATATGTGGTGGTCCATAGGAGTAAATCACTTATGAGCTCGTCCCTGCTTCTCCAGCAGTGTTCTGCATGTCTGGTTCGTCTAACTTGAATAGTTTTCGTGATGGGAGGCAGGTGGCCGTATAGTTGGTGCATTGTGGGGTGTTGCCGCCAGGACTTATTCAATATTGCTCGCAGCATTATTGTGTAATTGCCGTCTAGCTTCTTCTCCAGCCGTTTAGTTAGCGTCCATGTAGTGCATCCATACAGCAGTATCGATACGACCGCTGCCTGGAAGAAACTGCGTTTTCATTTTATCGGTTAGGTCTGATTTCCATATGATCGATAGCCTATCGATATCTGTCCATGCCTTCTTTAGCCGCGTTTCGATGTCCTTTTCGGTTGATGCGAAGCTGCTTCCTAGGTAGGAGAATTTGTCTACTAGTTTCAGAGAGGTTCCGTCTAGTGTGCAGATGTCGCCTGTTGGATTATAGCACATATATTCCGTTTTGTGTGCATTTACATGGATGCCAATGCCCGCGGCGGCTCGTTCCAGACTATGCAGTAGTGTTTCGGCTTGGTTGGATATATTTGCCAGTATCGCTATCGGCGTAGTCGGCATCGGTTATAGTTTTTGCAGGGTACCTTCTGCTTCTTAGTCAGCTCGAAGCCGTTTTCTCCGATTTTATCAATCGATGTTCTAAGCACGTAATCTAGACTGATGATAAAGAGGTATGGAGCAAGCGAATCCCCTTGTAGTACTCCTGCTACAATGTCGAAGTATTCTGTGTCTCCATCTGGTGAACGTACTTTCACTTTGGTGAACAGTAATTTCATCGTAACTTATTAATTTTCTTGGATTCGTAGATATAGCGTTTTTCAATATACATGGGACTCATGTGACTATTAATAACTCTACTTATAATGATGTTTTGTTCTTTTTTTTGTTTCAGCTTTGAAAATGGTATACTATAACAAATATCAATCCTTGATCAGAATACTTTGGACAAGAGAGTTAAAAATATTTTGTGTCACTACTTATTTGGAGAGAAAATCATTCAAAACTATCTCAAAATAGATGCAGTCTATTAATCTCATGATGATTTTTTACCGAAACAAGAAACTCAAAAAAAAAGATTGCATGTCCTAGAAGCTGATATAATAACTATTAAAAAAACATTGAGTTGATGTCTCTAGCTGAAAGGATGCATTTTTTACTGGACGTGTTTAAAATGACCGACATTGTGCTGGTCTCCGAAATAAATCATTATCATATTTACGGGCTGCATCTATTTTGAGACACCCTATATTTGCCGTATTTCTGAATAAAAGTGGCTTTTTATCATAATTCACATGGCTCATCGACAGCAAGAAAGAGCACGCATAAGAAACAATATAAACTAATCTGCTTTTCCCTGAATGTCTCTCACACTAGAACACCCTTCACATGATGCGACCACCCAACAGTATATGAAAGGACTGCATGGATACGACTAAGTCTGAAGATCGAACAGGTGTGAAACTGATAGTTACTAAGCCCATTTGGATCTGTGTCTACGCTATCATAATATAAACTCTCTTCCATCATAAACAATTCAAAGTATGTTATACAGGGTGTCTCAATATACATAGGACCCATGTGACTGCCCAGTTTTTCTGATTGCTCAGTATATATATATATATATATATATATATGGTGTCTCAATATACATGGGACACCTGTGACTGCCCTGGTTTTTCTGATTACTCTGTATATATAGAGAGAGGGTGTCTCAATATACATGGGACCCATGTGACTGCTATGTTTTTTCTAATTACTTAGTATATATATATATATATATATATATAGGGTGCCTCAATATACATGGGATACCTGTGACCGCTAATAACTCTTCTAATAATAATGTTGTCTTCTTTTTAGTTTTTGATTTGAAAATAGTATACAATAACAATTATTAATCCTCGATCACAATGCCTTGGACAAAAGAGGAAAAAATATTTTGCGTCATTACTTATTCAGAGACAAAACCATTCAAAACATGTAAGCAAATTTTCGCAATTAGTTTAACTTTACAATTATTCCCAGAAAAGCCAAATCTATCACTGGGTACACAAATTTCAAGTTACTGGGCCAGTAAATAACCTCAACAAGAGGGAAGAAAATCCTAGATCTGGCAGGAAGTTGACAACAAGATGTCATGACAATGTGGATGCGGGGAGAAATTCTGTCGGAACGAGTCCGAACAAGTCCCTCCCTGATATTCCCTGGAACTAGGTATTTCAAGTGCACTGCACGATAAAGTCTATCAATTTCTGCTCTTCTCATCTGTCTTGATATTTCTGAAGTGACATGATCCTATTTACCCAACCCCTCCGCTCGGGCAGGATATGACACAAGGTCAATTTTTAAGCGGAGTTTAACAGGTTGGAATTCAGAGTTTTCCTTCTCCTAGACTAGTTGCCTCACCAAGACTGAAGAACCTAGTCTGCCCTACTATTTACCCATAGCTGGAGGGAGAATAATTGGATTCATACCTTTCCCAAGGGTATTAGTGCTATGTGAAATGCAATCAGGAATTGAACTCGTATCACCGTGTCCATATCCTGTGACGATAACCATTATACCACGGGCACCTCTGAAGTGACATGATTGTTTTTTAAGACTCATATGAAAGATGACTTCAGGCAATATGAATCATCATGTTAATAGTTTATATCTATTTTTGTGACACCCTGTATTTACATATATATAATGGCTTATTTTAATAGTTTATATCTATTTTTGTGACACCCTGTATGTACATATATATAATGGCTTATTTTAATAGTTTATATCTATTTTTGTGACACCCTGTATGTACATATATATAATGGCTTATTTTAATAGTTTATATCTATTTTTGTGACACCCTGTATGTACATATATATAATGGCTTATTTTAATAGTTTATATCTATTTTTGTGACACCCTGTATGTACATATATATAATGGCTTATTTTAATAGTTTATATCTATTTTTGTGACACCCTGTATGTACATATATATAATGGCTTATTTTAATAGTTTATATCTATTTTTGTGACACCCTGTATGTACATATATATAATGGCTTATTTTAATAGTTTATATCTATTTTTGTGACACCCTGTATGTACATATATATAATGGCTTATTTTCTTTGTTTTAAAGACATAGAAACCTTTCTGAATTATATAATGTCAAAGCTATCGTTGTAGAAGTACTGTATTAGTACTATTTAACCCATAACAGAAGGATAAGCAAATCAGACCTTACCTAAGGGTATTAATCCAAAGGTGAGCATAACTGCACGACTTGCATATTACGAAGTCGCAATCCAGTACCTTAACCACTACGTAACAGGAATTCCAATTATAAAAGAAACTAATGATTATAGAATAAAAAAGATTCTAATTTCATTCCCATAGAAAGAATTGAAAAAAGATAGAAATGGGAAATATCACGGTGATAATAGAAACGCTCAAAGAATAATGAATTAAACATCTTCAAACACTGATTCCAAATGGTTTTAACATTAAACTAAACAATCCTTGAAACACCACTGAGTAATAGAATGTAGAGATATAGGTTGATATATGATTGGTTGGTTGGTTGGTTGGTTGGGTTTTATGGCATATCAACCCTTGTAGGTCATTCAACGCCAAATTCTGTCTATATATACATACATATTCAACCAAAGATTTCAAAACGAATATTAAGGTAGGTAGAATTTTCTATTAGCAGGATTTCATTTGTTTGCACAAGATTAACCAGTTTTAAGTTGTCATATTTTTTGGTACAACTCTGTCTCTCTCAAGAAGGACAGAATGTCATCTATTTTGACGTTCTCGAACAGATCGGTTGGTTGATACATAAATGCTAAAATAAATAATTGCCTAAATTAAATTCCTGACAAAAAGTTACGGCTAAGTTAAAATATATACCCTGCCCTTATTTAAGTGTAGATCTCACTGTCGGGTGTTCACTATAGTAGATTTCATAAAATGGCCAGTTTATTTGATGCCAAATAATTTTCATTCATCAAAAGAATATACTTGTCACTTCTTCTGTAGCATGTCGGCTATTCTAAAAATTATTTATTCACAAGATCTTTTTTACTGACGATGACCAAAAACCAAAACGTGTTGAGAACAATAAAAAATAAATGACTATAATGGAATGTTCATATTTCACTTTTGCACATTATATATATATATATATATAGAGAGAGAGAGACAGAGACAGAGACAGAGCAAGAGAGGGTGGGGTCGGTATTTGAGGACAGATTTTATGGATTAGAAAAACATTTATAGACCGAAAGAAGATAATTGTATTTGACTACAGATAACATGAATACAAGTTAGCTAACGATTGATTAATTTCATTCAATAAAACCACCACTAGCATCAATAATTGCCTCTATACGTAGTCAAAATTGGTTGAAAGCTCTGATTCACTGCTCTTTTTTCATGTCAGACATTACTCGAACTAGGGCAGCTTTTAAAGACTCTTTGGTGTTATGGGGATGTTCATTAACTTCCTTCTCAAAAACGTTCCGCACATAATCCTCCAGTGGATTGAGATCTGGAGAGGCAGGAGGTCAAATATTGGGGGTGATGTGGTCGTACTGATATTCTGCCATCCATTTTAACTTCTGCGGAATTTTCGAGTTTGTTTAAAAATCTTTTGGATCTGTTTAAGCGATTTTCTTTTGATTTTTAGAAATAAATTGACCTCTTTTCATCACGTAGAATTTATATCGAATGTCTTCATGAACACTCCTTCTGATTGTCTTTTCAGACACGTACAGTATTTTTCTATTGACCTCATTGATTGACCATAGTTTTCATCCATTGTCTGCTTAACTTTATGAATAAATTCGGGTGTTCTCATTGAATCGGAACGTGTGGAATGTTTTTTTTTTTTATGTTTAGATACAGACATTACGTTAACATTTTCTTTTTGCTAATTCTTTACGTATCTTGTGGACAAATGATCTTGCAACTCTGAGAAAACGTACAATTTCTAAATCTCCATTATCAGCCTTTGATGTCACAATCACAGCATGCCTTTTCATTTTATTTTTTTAGCATCGGGTCTGTCATTATCAATTTCTAAAAAATAAAAACAGTAAAAGATAATAGAAAATAGTATTAATCTAAAATATGCGTCCTCAAATACCAGTCGCACCCCCGTAGAGAGAGGGAGTGAGCGAGAGAGAGAGAGAGAGAGAGAGAAAAGAAGAAGAAGAAGAAGAAGAAGAAGAAGAAGAAGAAGAAGCTATCAATAATTAATGTTTTCGATTTAATTTCTTATAAAATGTATTGCTTATCAGTGAGTAACATTTTTTACATAAACGTAATATTATTCTCTACTATAGATATCAGAATTTCATTATTTCCTACGTAGAAATACACGATAAAAACATATATTATTAGGTATTATTTATTACCAACCTCTGCAGCATTGAAAATCTGTAATCAAAAATAGAAGTAAAACATCTGCATATGTTGTAACCTGACAAAAATGTTACTAAATTAGAAATAACCAAAACATGGTTTGGAAATGAAATGGGAACCTTTAAAACATTAACAAAATATAATGGTCGCCAGTGGTATGAAGAAGGTAACCCCTGCTAGTGGAGAGTACTTATCATATTTTAGCTATATTTTGCGTGCCCAACCAAACGGGTGAGTACTCCACAAGGCCTTTCTTTTTAAGGTAGGTCTGGGTGCAGGGCTGTAGCCAGACACGCTCGGTGGCGCCAAAAATGCGTCGGGCCTCTTCGGCATTTCCCTAAAAAGGTGCGCCTCAGGTGCCAGGTGATAAACCTAGTCCTACTGCAGAGGGTTAGAGCCTGTGTGACGGCTCTCTGAGACCTGAGGATGGTCAGACACGTGACGTGAATGCTTGGCTTCCCCGGCAAATACATCAGGCCGACTCGATCGAGTAAAAGGCCTTTTCCAAAGGCAGTTAGAATATTTTACCCTCTTCACAATTGTGTCCAGCGCATTTATGAGGAACGGGACATACCCATTAATGTTCATATGAAGTGTATATAACAGTATATTAGGTGTGAACTGTTTCTAGTTTGGTTTGGTTTGGTTTTGGTTTGGTTTGGTTTGGTTTTGGTTTGGTTTGGTTTGGTTTGGTTTTGGTTTGGTTTGGTTTGGTTTGGCTGTTTGGGTTTTCAATATATCAACCTTTGTAGGTTATTTAACGCCAAATCCATTTTTATACAAATAATCAGTTTTATTTCAAACAATTCAATTTAGCATGAGTACACAGTTTAATTGTCAAGAACATTTCTATTCCAAGCTATTCAGTTTATTCGAACATTTAATTCAGTTTAGTATAAGTACAGATTTTATTTACACAGTCAATTGTAAAAATAGTTCTATATTAAACAATTCATAGGAACACAGTTTAGATCTCAAAATAGTTCCATTTCGAACAATTCAGTTTAGCATAAGAACACAGTTTAATTATGAAAACACTTCTATTTTAAACAATTCAGTTTAGCATTAATACGCAGTTTAAATGCAACCCCCCAGTAAACTCCAACCACCGTTTAGTTCTATTTAACCCATAGATAGGATCAATATCAGGTGCTACCACTCCGGACCAGAGTGGACCAGGGAGCGATGGCAATGAAGGGGTACTCCACATTCCCCAAAGCTCCCGTATTACTGGAACCCCACCATCAGATTATTTAGTGTCATATCCAGGACACTCGTTGTGGGGGGTCTTACCCCACTGCAGAGGTGCAGTCGGTGTGTTCTACAGCCTCAGCCGACTAAGAGAAGAATACAAGAACTGTTTTTGGCGCTGGTATGTATTCTTATTTTTGATAACAGTATGATGTTTGAACATACAATTCCTTTCTATCACACGCATACACACACACATTTTTTATATATTGATATATTTTTCAGGTTGTTTAGTTATGAGCACTGATGAACCAGAGTTGAACACTGAGCAACGAATAAACTGGAACGTTTTCGTTCAGTTGGGAAAAATTCCGTCATAAGCTTCAGCAAATGTATAGAGATAAATCAATTCACACGTTTTTGAATATCACATGAAGTTGAGAGACGAGTGAGAGGAGGTGAAGGATGCCTCTCTCTGTGGGAGGCCTTCAACAAGCAGGATATAGGTCAACATCTGGCCAATAAGGAAGTTAGTGTGCAGAGTTTGTCGGTTGTCTGTCCGAATGATCGCAAGTCAGCTGGATATGAAAAAGGCTGTTTTTGGACAAGTATCATCAAAAATTAGTGCATGCCGAAGGTCTGCACAAAAATGGTGTCAAGACTGCTGAATGATGGTCGGAAGGAACGTCGCATGCTGATGTGTCAGGACATCATTGAACCCTTTTTAAATGAACCAGACTTGCTTCGTAAACTCGTCACTGGTGACGAGACATGGATTTTCGGTTTCAATCGGAAACCATACGTTCGAGCAGTCAGTGAAAGTCATCGACGTAGCCGAAGAAAGCAAGACAAAGTGAAAAGTCAACATCATATTGATCTTTTGCTTTGATGTGGGGGCATCGTTCACGGCAAGTTCTTGCTACTGGGTCAGCTTATCAATCAGTAAGTCTACAAGAAGATCCTTAGGCTTATGTTTCGTTTGGTGTGCAAGAAAAGACGAACGTTATGGCGGGTCAATTAGCGGCTTCTTCACCACAACGCTGCACCTACTCACAACGTCCTGAGTATAGGAAAATTTCAGGTTGAGAGGAACATCACCATACAGGAAAAACCTCAAAACAAATTTTTTTGCAAAATTGTAATAATTTTTGTTATAAACCAATTCCAAACAATGTGCATATATATATACATATATATATAGAGAGAGAGTGAGAGAGAAGGGGCATGTATTGTATTAATGATTTACGGCGTAATCTAACAGACCATTATTACTCGTAGTCGGTTCAAATTTGACTGTGTGACCCACTTACGCGATTTTTACGAGACTGATTAGTAAGCTTAGTAAATATCTGTATTTATCACTTAATTGGACTTGATGTACGAGACGTGATCAAAGGTATCGAGATTTAACCTGTGTTGATTTTTTTGTAAAACTTAAAATTTAAAATATACGTGAAGACTCTTTAATCACCAGTCTCGATACATTTTGATAAGAATTTCTGGAAGACGGGGGAAACAGGGTTATTTTGATACCATATCAAAAGAGATATTTCAGAGGTGCTACGGGCAAAGGAAAAATTCGCAAGAGTGAATGTGTTCGATGCAGAAAATCAATGTTTCCTTCGTGGTTCGTTTATATCTTGGGAAATGCAGCTTCAGTCTCACTGTTTGTTGACCACATTTCGTATATCAAGCTTTTTCCGGGGACAATTTTCGTTAGTGTAGCGAGTTTAACTTGCCGATTATTTTAGCCTTGTGCCATACTTGGGAATGCTTTGTAAAATCTGACTTTCTCTATTCGTCAGTACGCAGTATTTTTTTGTCGTTGTTTATTTTTATTTTATAATTTTGGCTACTTTACTGCACAGCTGCATTTTTGTGTCGACATTCTTGGAAAACTGAACTTGAAATTTCTTCCCCTTGCGTCAGAGATTAGACTAAAGAGATGCTTTTCGAATTATTAATTAATAAATGAATTCGACTTTGATCTGTTGAAAAATACACTTCTTTTCCTCTTTTCAGACGGCACGAAGACTCGGGGTTATCACGGTATCATAGTTTTAAAAGAACTATGGCTAAGTAGTATTTACGTAGAAAACACTTCTTTTTACTTAGTCTTTAGATACAGACAACGTACTATAACAGTGATTCTCAATCAGTTCCTGAACAATTGTCCCCAAAAGGATACTTTAATATTTCATGGGGAAACTGAATTAGAACCACAAATCAGTAGCCTATCAAACTATGCATAACCTGAATTTAAGATTTAAAATCAGTCAAAATTTCCTATTTCAATTAAATTTATAAGACTCCATTATAAAATTGAATGAACTAATACGTATTTATATATATATATATATATATATATATATATATATATATATATATATAAATGATTTTGAGCATTATATCCATACCTTTTAGAAAACACATTTTGAGCTAAACAATCTTGAAATATTAAGAGATTAATCTTAATGGCATGTTAACCCATTTGTCGGTATTTTATGCGTAGAGTTTAAGGAATTGCGTAAATTTTTCGTTTCTTTCTCTTAATGGCATATCAATCTTTGTGGATCATTACATTCCAAAGCCAACCTTGTTGCGGAACAACAGTGAAACTATCCAATCCTTTGCTGATGGTGGTTGCGGATAAGAAAGTTCAATACTTTTCCTTAGAATACTTGTTCGAAAATGAACGAAATAGCTAGAGTTCGTACTCGTATACCTCGCGGCTGCAGTTCAACGCTTTTTGCCATCTACGCCACGAGGACTCAACCACATGTATTTTACATGTATAACTACATTTTTGTGTAACTTATAAATTTTTTTTTTTTTTTGCGCACCATTATATTCCCATCCAATACAAATAATATGCAAACAAATCTATGAATGAGCACTCAGTATTCCACATATGTCGAGAACTGAAGCCTCACCACCAGATGCAGTTTAGTGTCTAACCTGAGACTATCTTTTGTGTCGAGGCCTTACCCCACTGTAAAAGGATGCAGACAGATTATTCTAAGCCTTACAGACAGGTTATAATCTTCAAATAGGGAGAATGAGCTTCTAACTTATGGTAAAAAGGGTGGATGGGTCAAAATGTGATAATAACCACGAGGCCGTCTCAAGTGGTGTAATGGTTAACAAGTTATGCTACCCTATCACTGTTCGATTCTCACGAGTTTCCCTGCTGTGATCGCCTTGTAAAACACTATTCAATTAAATGAATACTGACATAGCCAATACTGCCCTGTCAGCTGATGCCGTAGAATACACCGACTTCATCTCTGCAGTGGGGTATGACCCAACTAACGAGTGTCCTGATATGACGCTAAACTAAACTAATCAGATAGCGAGGATCCAATCCTAGTGCCCTTGGAAATGTAGAATACTCCTTCACTGCAACTGCTCCCAGGTACACTCTGGCCCGGGGTGGTAGCACCTGATGAGGGTCTACCGATGCGTTAAATTGAACTGTTTGACATTCAAACTGTGTGCAACAAGTGACTTACGTTAAATTGAATTGTTAGAAATAGAACTGTTTGACCATTTAATTGCAAACCAATTGTTTGTTATACATAGCAGTACTTGGAACCATTTAACTGTGTGCAAACGAATAAGTAATGTTGAATAGAATACTTGAATACTGTGTGCCAAAATTGAATTATTGCTATTACAAAGTAATACTTGGAACCATTTGAGTGCAAATGACTGAATAGTGTTCAAAAGAATCATTTGTATTAGGAATAATTGAAACCATTTAACAGCGTAGAAACAATAGCAGACATTATTTCTAACTAATTTAAAAATGAAATTATCTAAAAACTATTTACTGATAAATCATATGCATATTGTGACGCTGCATAAATAATTTCCCACGACGAGAGTTTATTTTATGCGCATGTGACGTCGAGGGCAGTCTGGCACTTGACCCTCCACAAAATAAGTCCTAGTCAAGACTCCTTTTTCGGGCATATGGTAAACTGGCAAATAATGTGGGGGTTAATTTGGAGCTAGACTGATCTCCGACGATAGCGACGAGGTTTCCAATTCACTTTCACATACCACACCAAGCCCCTCGTTTTCCTACCCCCTCGGATAACGGAAAGCATGGACTTCAAGGTTAAAAGTAATATTAACTGTAGTCAAATTTCCAAAAATTCCCTTATAATGTTTTAAGGGGAATAAGACATTTAGCGAGAATTAATGAAAGCGATACGAAGCTGAAACAGATATGTGCAAAAGAAGGCGACTCAATAGATAAATAACACAACCAATAGATTTCAACACAAGGGTGCGTTTAAAATATAACAAAGTTTTAATAGGCGATGACCAAACAAATAATGATAAGATTTAAGAAGAATTTCCTTTTTCTTTTCTATTTAAAAAAAATATATTGGCTATATTAAGCCAGCAGGCATTATCAAACACACATGTCTCTAAACAGTCCTTTTCTTTTTTTTTTCTTTCTTTTTTCTTTTTCTTCTTTCTTACTTTTTTTTCTTTTACTTGAGAAAATGCCTAAGTCGCCGGGCTGAGGGATGTAACAAAGTTCATTCACTAATTTACTGTTGATGAAATACAATCCTTTCAGTTTCTCTCTTTCTTTCTTTTTTTTTTTTTTTTTGAATACATCTAATTCCCCAATATTTAGGAAGGGTTCAGGGAAAAACAGTTTAAGTTGTACTTATCTTTGACAAGGCTTAATTCGCAGGTTCCTTTCTTTTACGGGCGAGTGACATCCACAGAATCTGGCTGATTGTGCCTTTGTCCTGTCTTCTGTCCAGAACTAAAGATTCTTCTTGCGGGCGAGGGGACCTCCCAGAGTTTGGCTATAAGTCAGCTTATCTTTCCACGCCGACTTCTGTCCTCAAACTAAAGATTCTTTACCAAATTACCTCTGACGAAAAAGGTATCATTTTGGCGCTAAAGGGTCTATAGCCAATCATTTAACTTTTTCCTTCTCCCACTATTTCCTCCGGTCATCCTACTAGAGTGACCTGGATTCTTTTCTTTGTCCAAAAGATTACAGGTCACGGTGTGTGGGTAGCTTTGACCTTAATTCTCACCTGGATTCGTTACTTTGTTCAACAGGCTGCAGATCATAGAGTGCAAGGTATTGACCTTTGTTCATATCTCTCTTTTAACGTCAGTCTTGGGGCCTTTTAGTTCAAACACAGAAGGGTACGGGAATTTATCTCCCTTTTCCTCACTCGTGGCATACCACGTCACAATATCCATTTAAATGTGTGCAAACATATTGACCGAAGTTAATTTGTTTCTGTTACATAGCAGTACTTGAAACCATTTAACTTTGTGCAAGCAAATTATTTCAGAATCACTAAAAAATGTTATCTACAAAATATGTTTACTAATCATATAAACTTAATGTATACGTATAAAGAGGATCTTGCATTAAATAACCTACAATGATTGATATGCCATAAAACTGAGCCTAATCAAACCATAAACAATCTACGTCGTCTAAGTTTACTACACAAGTAAAAATTATGGAAATAGCATACATAGAGAATGTATTTATTTATTTATTTTTTTATTTTAGCAGTAAATAAGCTAATAACATACTAGACTCTAAATAATTCAATTGTAAAATCATAAAAGAAATTTTAAAAAAAATTGTCCATGCAAAGACTTCACCGACGAAAAATAACTATTTATAGTCATTTGTGAAAGTTAGAATCACTTTTATAAATAATATTGCTCTATTGGGGCAAAATCTGTGCTTGAAAGAATTAAGGTTTTCATAAAAGTTCAAGGAGGGGATTTTAAGTATAAATTCATTTTTTCTTTTTATCAATATATTCCTTGTTTTTTCCACAACGTTGAGTTATCTTCCTCGGCATGACATAGAAAAATGATACCATTATTTAAATAAATTAATGTACTTTGTTGAAATAATATTTTTTTAAAACCAGACTGCTTAGCTTTCACGTCTTATATGTTACTATTTCTTTTACTGCTAAATAAAAAAAATAAGTGAACATCATATAAGCGTACTAATTCCATAATTTTTGCCAGAAGCAGTTCAGTCACTTGATATGTTGTCATCAATAGTTAACAGGGCTGGAATTATTAATAAAGTTAAATAATGATGAGGTTGTTCACTTCTCAGATAAGTGAGTACTAAGAAACAGCTGGTGGTACTATTTACCAACCCCTCCGCTCGGGCAGGATATGACACAAGGTCAATTTTTAAGCGGAGTTTAACAGGTTTGAATTAAGAGTTTTCCTTCTCCTAGACTAGTTGCCTCACCAAGGCTGAAGAACCTAGTCCGTCCTACTATTTATCCATAGCTGGAGGGAGAATAAGGGGGTTCATACCTTTCCCAAGGGTATTTGCCCGAAAGCGAACGTAATAGCGCGACTGGAGTACGAACTCGCGTACTACGATTCCGCAGTTCATCGCTTTAACCATTACACCACGAGGACACCCTTTGATTGGACACAGCTGGTGGTTAAACTACCTAACGTCTATGTGCATGACAATGCAATGTAAATAACGGATTACTGCGCTGGTCTCATTAGATGCTGCATTCATACGACCATGTGCCAAATCTAAGCAAAAAGCTTAGCAAATTACTACTGAGCTGGTCTTACGGTCAAGGTACATTTAAGAACGATAGTTCTCGTCAGATCACAAAAGTTGAGATTGTTCTGACAACTGGGTGACAACTTAAGAACAGAAGGTACGCCATACAACTCAAGACCTAATGTTTTTGAGTCATACTTAACATACCGGTTACCATATCAGTAAAGTTAAGCTGTGATGAGCCTCACCAGAATTTGGATGGGTGATTACAACACAATACAGAGCTCCAAACGAACGTGTTACGTAGAGGGCGCTGATTACCATTAGACCATGTGGTGGGTATCTTTTAGGGGGAAGGAAACAAATAGGCGAAGGGGATGAAGCCATATAAAGATAAAAAATTGTTTGCTTTCAAGTCGTTTTAGTTTCCAAACTACTTCGACGAACTGCTCCTCGTTTAGGGTCACTGACTATTCACTTCCGGTTCGAAAACAACTTCTGTTCTGGTCTAATACATATATGAATGATTTTAATATTACGAATTATGATTAATAAGTAAAAAGAATTAAAATCTAAACTTCTGTTCCGGTTTAATAAATATACAAATCAAATTGGCAAATCCTTAATTTGCTTCCAGTAAATATTAGTAAAGTAGGAGACTTTAGTCAAGAGTGACCCAAAGGTTCTCTTTTCAAAAACTACTTAGTTGTAGGGGAAGGCGCTACTTCTTTCCCTGGATTGCTCCACTTTACACTTGATCCTTACCTTATAGTAAGGGGTAAGCAAAGTATCATCAAGTACCATTTTTAAGTCTTTGGTATGACTCGACCTGGAATTGAACCCTACTCTCCCGGATCATTGGCGAATACTCTACTCATAAGGCCAAAGTAGTAAGAATTAAAATCTAAACTTCTATTCCAGTCTCATACATATACAAATCAAATAAGCTCTTCTTTAATTTGGTTCCAGTAAATATAGATGACTTTAATACTAGTATTTGTAATTAATAAGTAAGAATTAAAATTTAAATAGAATATAAACAATCTCAGTTTTAATAAATAGTAACGACATTCAAAGAATGATTGATTATGATATACATCGACGTGCTTCTTTATGTTTACTGATGGGCTCCTAGCTTAATTTTTGGAAGCAAATTTAGAAGTATCCAGTTTGAAAAAAGAAAATCAGCTGACTATATGTAATATAATGGCCGAGGGATTTCCGTTCATGCTTTTGGGCTTAGTTAGGCTGAGAACCTTTCGGCTCAGCACATGGGTTAGTTAGGTGCAAACTTGAGAACAGGTGTTCGCGCGCACGCGGGGCAGACGTGTCACTCAGAGGTGTCACAATTGCTGGGATGGGAAACGGAGGCTAGCGAGTGCGAATGAAGTCACGCACCGGAAGCGCGCGGAGGATTTTTGGGATTTCGAAGAAAGTTAGAGAGTTGAAGCTAGACACCAAACGAGACCGTCGACTTTCGGGCTCGCAGAGGCGAGACGAATTTGAACGCTATGGGCGTCGCGCGAGATGAAAAAGACAGCATAGAAAGATTGTGTTTCTCTTCTTATGTCGAGGAACCTTTAAATCCAAAGGTAATAAAAGGTTCGTACCTGAACTGAGAAGTCGTTACGTATTTTCGTATTTTGAGATCATATGTTCTAAGTTTTCTATATGTGGTCATGAACATTCGATGTACGTTTCACACATAGCCGTATCTGGCTATGGTACATATATGGCAGTAAGCAGTTGAGACTCTTCCTGGCATTACAGCAAACTTGTGACATCGTAGCAAGCAAATTCGAACCCCAATCGCGCAATTATGTTCACTTTCGGATAAAATCTCCTGGGAAAGGCATGAACTCCCTTATCCTCATAGACAGAGGTTAAGTATTGCTGTTTTTCTGCACGAATGGTTTTGGCACTGTATAACCCTACGGAGACGTTTGAGAAAAGCGACACCCCCTGCTTATGAAGAGGCATATTTACACGCACACACACGTGCTATGCAAATATGACAATACAGTGCGCATGTAATATAATGGCCGAGGACTTTTCGCTTTATGCCTTTGGGTTTAGTTAGGCTGAGAACCTTTCAGCTCAGTGCATTGGTTACTTAGGTGCAACATTAACGCAAGTGTTCACGCGCGTGCACGCAGAGCGGACGTGTCACTCAGAGATGTCACAATGGCCCGAGGTAGGAAACGGGGCTAGCAAGTGCGAATGACGTCACGCACCGGAAGCACGCGGAGGATTGAGACTAGACACCGAACGAGAAGGGTTAACTTTCGCTTGCTCGCGGAGGCCTTGGGCTGGTGTCGCACGAGATGGGGGGGGCATACGATAAAGCCAGAATAAAAAGATTGTGCCTCTCTCTCCTTATGTCGAAAAAGCTTTAAACTCAAAGGTAATAAAACGTTTCGTACCTGAACTGAGAAGTCGTTACGTGTTTTTCGAATTTCGAGATTCCTATGTTCTATATATACATATATATGCACATTTCACATATCCGTATCTGGCTATGGTACACACATATAGAAGATATGTAAGCGGCGTTCAATAGCAATAAAACAGTTGTCGAGTTGTACGGTAATCCAGTTCTCAAGTGAAACACCACAACCTACGTAACAGTAACGCTCCCGTCCAATCACAACCAACACCGCCGACCTCAGCCAACCCAATACCATGAAGGTTATTATGACATTAAACAAAAGAACCAAACCAAACCAAACGCTAGTAAACTGTAATTTGAATCAACAAAAACGTAAAAATATAACTTGGTATCGTTTCGGAAGCTTCATAAATAATTACTATGTAATATTTGTAGGAAATAAATTCTTAATTAAGATTAATAGAGAAAAAACAGAATTAAAAAATAACAATAGAAATGACTTCATTTTTTTTTCAACATATATAAAAGATTTTAGTTGTGGTTAATAGGTTATTAAGATCAAATAGGATATTATTCAAAAATAAAAATTAATAGGAAATTAAAAATAAAAAATTAATAGGATATTTAAAGTAAAAAATTACAATAGAAATAACTTCATTTTTTTCAACTTATATAAAAGATTTTCTTTGTGGTTAATAGGATATTCCGCCATTGTTTTATTTTCACATCTTATTTTCACGTCTTATTTTCATGTTCTTATTTTCATATCTTATTTTCATGTATAATCTTCACATCTTATCTTCATGTCTTTTTTTCACGTCTAATTTTCATGTCTTATTTTCACGTCTTATTTTCACGTATGATCTTCACGTCTTATTTTCATATCTTATTTTCTTATCTTATTTTCACGTCTGATCTTCATGTCTTATTTTCACGTCTTATTTTCATATCTTATTTTCACGTCTTATTTTCACGTCTTATTTTCATGTCTTATTTTCATATCTTATTTTCACGTCTTATTTTCACGTCTTATTTTCATATCTTATTTTCACGTCTAATTTTCACGTCTTATTTTCTTATCTTATTTTCACGTCTTATCTTCATGTCTTATTTTCACGTCTTATTTTCATATCTTATTTTCACGTCTTATTTTCACGTCTTATTTTCATGTTTTATATAAAAATGACAAAACATAGTCGGTTGTCGTAGATTCACCAAGAGGTACCCTCTGAATTCATAGCAGACTTAGTCCGCTTAAAAATTGACTTTTTATGACACCCTGCTCGTGGGCAGACTCTCCGGTTTATAGTGGTTAACGTGCTGGACAGCGACATCATTGTAAGCGAGTTCAAACTTCAGTAGCGCAATTATGTTCACTTTCGGACAAATACCCTTTTATTTATGAAACCGTATTGAAATTCGAAATGAAATTTATGATTACTTCACTAGAAATAGACTTGATGTAAAAATCTAAATGTACATATTTACCAACCCCTCCCCAAGAGTAAGATGGGACACAATGTCAACTTATAAGCGTATTTAAACAGGTTTGAATTCAAAAATTCAAACCTGTTAAAATACACTTATGAGTTGACATTGTGTTTAATAGTATAATAACCTTCATGGTATTGGGTTGGCTGAGGTCGGCGGTGTTGGTTGTGGTTGGACCGGAGCGTTAATGTTACGTACGTTGTGATGTTTCACTTGAGAACTGGATTACAGTCCAACTCGACAACTGTTTTATTGCTATTGAACGCCGCTTACATATCTTCTATATGTGTGCTGTATTGTCATATTTGCATAGCACGTGTGTGTGCGTGTAAATATGCCTCTTCATAAGCCGGGGGTGTCGCTTTTGTCAAACGTCCCAGTAGGGTTATACAATGCCAAAACCATTCTTGTAGCCATTTTTCCTTCTCCTTGACCTCCACCAAGACTAACACTTCTAATATAAATCCAAATGTATAGATAAATCCAAGTTTTCATGTTGCCCTGTTTAGCTGATCTGGTAATACGTAGCATGATAATTTTTACACTTTAAATTCCTTTTAAATATAAACAGGCCTGTTTACAGTGTTACTTATGAATCAGAAGAAATTGATATATTTTTCCAAATTTATAAAAACAGCTCAGGATACAATTATATAATATTTGACAAACGAAGAATTCGTTGACAAATGTTTAGGCTTAAACATGTTTTTTTTTCTTTCTAATGGCTCTCTGTTGGTGAGAATTAAATTATCTGTGAAGCAGTTATTAGCCTAATGAGTAAAAATTACAACTTCCGCAATCGTTTGCCTCGGGAGAGACCACTTCTTCGAATAGGTCCGGTTCCTGAGTATTCCTTGCTGTTGTTATAATATAACCAAGTACGACATGTCGTAAATCTGGGGAAAAGGAGATGGCAGCTGCCAAGAAACCCCGCTAATTGAAGAAATACCATAAAGGACTCAGCATGTTTCATTGATTTTCAAATAGATCGTGAGATAATTTGATTGAATGCCTGTAGATTCATCCCTCACTCATTTACTCTCTCTTTCTCTCTCTTTTTCTCCCTGATATTATATATATAGATGCTGCTAAAAAACACAGATATGTGCACCCACCACAACCTACAATATATATATATATATATATATAAAGATGAACTGAATTGATAAGACGAATAGGAATATTTGTTTTACATTATTCAGTTTTTTTTCTTCTTCTCAACTAGATTCTACCTGGGGCCATCGTCAGTAGAAATATTTCTGTGGAAAATGTTCTTTTTAGAATGTTTTTAAAGAAGTTTTTAAAGGAGGTGCCATGCTATAATAGAAACAACGAAAAGTACATTGTTATTTCAGTATATTCATTTGTTGTATGAAAATTGTTTTCTGGTATCAATATGTCTTCTGCTGACCTTTATATTCATGTAGTAAAGATACTTGACAAATAAGTTTTACATTTTGAAAATATATATATATATATATATATATATATATATATATATATATATTCGATGTTTTGGTAATCTAATGAAAGAAAAAAGAATGTGTAAAAAATATAGTTCCGTAACATTTAGAATTTTACATTCTAATATCTATAATGTTATTGCTTTTAGAAAACATGTTTCGGCTTTCGGTAGCATCTTCAGGTAGACTATTAAAGGAAAGTCTTTTAGGATTTTATCTACTTGTTGAGTTCTAACACTCTTCTCGATTGGTCATCTGATGTTTGTCAGTGGCAGTACCACGCCTCTTGATTGACTGACGAAATGTCGCTTTGGACTCTTACAACACTAATTGTTTCCTAACCGCTGAATCACTTCATGAACGTAGACGTCTATGTTTCCACTCTAACCCATACGGTTACAGTGTGACCATTCACAACAGATTTATACCCAGAGAAAAATGAAATTTTAGAAGAATTGAGAAATACATTCTGGACCTATGATAGCGTAATGGATTTTCGAAGGGTAGTGTAGAAGAAAATCACGTTTTGTTTTTCTTCTATCGGGATTTACAATTTGTCTTGATGGGAAGGTCAGTTGTCATAAGGGCTGAATTATTTCGGTGACAAAGGGAATTATGAAAACAAGCGCTGACATTTCAAGGTCATTGTCATAATCAGAATGATTTTTTTTGCTAAATTTAGAAGTGGAATTCGATGTGGAAGTCAATCTGCACGCCGACTACAACCCATACACAAATTGCCCAGTGGATTAGTGATTGTAAGAAGGCACATTAAGCCAGCAGTAGACAGAAAAGCACGCGACGCTGTGTTTAGCTCCTGAGCTCTGACCTTTATTGACCTTGTACCAAACTACCCTGAGTAGAGAAAAAGAGAAAGACGTCTACATACGACGCTGTGAAGAACGAGCATAGCCGCCATTGAAGATTGGATTTTACTGGACTTCCCTGATTAGAGAAGATAGAGAGGCTAACTTTTATGCGAGTAGCAGACGGTCTCTGGCAGAATTTGCCGTTTATGTAAGAACTTTGAATGTAAAACTTTGAACAAAATTTTTTTTATATATACTAAATATTGTTATTGTTGCAAAGCTGTGTTTGTTCTCTGTTTCTGGCCGTCGACTATTTTTTTTACTTACTTAATTGTGCAATGGTTTTCGTCTACTTGCAAACCGGTAACTCCGATTAGTGTTTGATTCGTTATGTGGATCTTACAAACACAACGTGGGTTAATGGTGAATCATTTTATGTTATCGCAAGATATTTCCAACCCTAGAAATATTCAGAGGATTGAAGGCGGAATCACCCTTGTGTTACATCATATTTTTTGGTACTTTGGCTGCGTAACAAATATTAATTTGAAATGTGTTGTTTTATGCTGGTTTTTAAAATTAGTTTTAGCCTAGCGGGTAGAATGTTTGTCAATGGTTAGAGAGACCGAGGTTCCATTTCAGGTCGAGTCATACCAATGACTCAAAAATGGTACTTGATGTCTCCTTGCTTAACACTTAGCATTATAAAAAAATAATAAAGGGTAAAGTTGGGCAATCCAGGCAAAGGAGTGGCGCCCTTCCCTACACTTCGGTGTAAGTAGCCAATGAAAAGGGAGCCTTCGGGTCGCCCTCGACTACGGTCACCAACAATATTTTTACTTTATTTAATTTAATTTAATTTTGTTTTGTTTTGTTTATCGATTTATCAATTTTCATTCTTTTTCCATAGAGATGTGGGAGTTTTATTTTATTCTGATTAAAAATGGCTTGTAACTTTAAATCAAAATTTGGTTGCCTATTACTAATAATACCGGCTCATTTGCTTAGTGGGTAAAGTGTTCGCCAATGGTCCAGGAGACCTGGGTTCAATCCCAGTTCGCGTCATACCAAAGACTTTTAAAATGGTACTTGATACCTCCTTGCTTAGGTGCCCGTGGTGTAATGGTTAGCGTCGTAGGAAATGGACACCGCAACACGAGTTCAAATCCTGGACGAAACTGATTGCATTTCACATAGCACTAATACCCTTGGGAAAGGTATGAATCCAATTATTCTCACTCCCGCTCTGGGTAAATAGTACGGCAGACTGTGTTCTTCAGCCTTCGTAAGGCAACTAGTGTAGGAGAACGAAAACTCTGAATTCAAACCTGTTAAACTTCGCTTTAAAATTGACCTTGTGTCATATCCCGTCCGATATCGGAGGGGTTGGTAAATATGGTAAAGTGGAGCAATCCAGGGAAAGGAGTAGTGCCTTCTCCTACACCTCGGTGTAGTAGCTGTTGAAAAGGGAGCCTTCGGGTCACCCTCGACTACGGTCGCCAACTTTACTTACTTACTAATAATGCTTGGAAAACAGTTTGCTTTTGTTTCTTTCGTTTACGGCATATCAGCTTTCCTGGTTTATTTAATACCAAAGCTATCCCTGTAGAAGGAAAGTTGTGGTACTATTTAACCTAGAGCTTGGAAGAACAAAGGGGAAAAACTCTCTCCAATGAGTTTTACTCTGAAAGTGAACACAGCAGCGTGACTTGATAATGAATCTGTATTATTTTTCAAAACATCGTTGAAATCTTATCGCTCTGAATGGTGTGTTTTGAAAAATATTACAATAGATTTAGTCAAAATATAAAAATTCCGATAGGTCAGAATAGAGGCTATTCTTTGCTGTTGTTACTATATAACCAAGTATGACATGTTACAAATTTTGGAAAAGGAGATGGCAACTGCCAAGAAACCCTGCTAATTAAGGAAACGCCGTGAAGGACGTAGCATATTTTATTGATTTTCTAATAGATTATGAGATAATTTGATTGAATCTCAGTCGTTTTATGCATACTGTTGTTATATCTACCCATCGTGCTTTTTCTCTCTTTCTCTCGGTCTCCTTCTCTCTCTCTGTCTCTCCCTGTCTCTCTTTCTCTTTCTCTCTCTCTCTCTCGGATACTATATAACACACACTGCTACGAGAACATAACAACTGTGTGGATACCACAGCCTTTATCAGATCAAATATATTGATGATTATTTAATGGTTATCGTCGTGGGAAACAAACACGGTTACCCGAGTTCAAATCCTGGATGAGGCTTGGTTGTATTTCACATAGCGCTAATACACTTGGGAAAGGTGTGTATGCGACGATTTTCCCTCCAGTAATGGGTAAATAGTAGAGCAGACTGGGCTTTTTAACTGTGATATGGCAACCTGCATAAGAGAACGAAAACTCTGAATTCAAACCTGTTGAACTCCACTAAAAAATTAATCTTGTGTCATATCCAGCTCGTCGGGTGGGATTGGTAAATATATACACACACACACCCACATATTCATAGAGAGATAGACACACATACAAGAACACATGAATAGACACACAAACACACACATATATATATATATATATAGAGAGAGAGAGGGTTCGATAGAAATACCTTCCACATTTTAAACTATCACCAATGTGATGTAAATGAACTTAGGCAAGTGGCAACCGTAGCTCCATCTAGTAAATGTTTTATCATTTTTTTGTACGTATAATCAATTGCGATCATGGATCGGACCGGTGCACACCGTGCGTTTGATGTTGAAATTTTTTTAAAGACTGATGAATCTGTAATTGCCACGCAAGGAGCTTTTCGTGATCAGTTCATATTGCATCAGAATGATGCTGTTCCGGATAGAGAATTGACACTGCTATGGGTTGAAAGTTCTATCTAGAACAGCATCATTCCGACGGAACATGAACTGGACAATTAAAATCAAACGCTGAATGCACATAAATGCAGAACAAAATCACAGTGTATTTCAAGTATCAAATATTATGATACTTAAACAGGAGCAAAACTCTGAGTTTCACATAGTCGATCCTCGGGTGAGCTACTATTCAACACGTCTTGTAAAATTCAGCTTAGTTTTGAGTCACGTGGCTATTACATCTTTGGTATGCAAAGTCACACTGCTAACATCGGGGTCAACTTACCGAGGAAATATAAAATTTCATGGTGACATTCAACAATTAATCTTGATCTTTGGTTTTAGCAAATTTTTATAATCCGGAAATATTATATTTTATTGTTCTTCTGGGTTTAATTTACAATTTCCCGAAACTTGATTACAAACATACTATATATATATATATATATATATATATAATCAAATCATCAAATCACGCTGCCAGCACGGATTTCCCTGATTATTTCTCTTCTTCATCCGTCCCTGACAACTATCACTGCTGGCAGTTCTTCCAAACTATATCTTGTGTCCACACAAAGCTGATAGAAATAAGATCTTGCTGGTCGGCTAACACATCACTAATGAGTTCGTCCTAGATTTTCAGTTTGTGGCACGCATGTCTTGTTCATCTTACTTGGATTCATTTTTAAGATGGAAGATATGTGGCCATACAACTGTGGTGTAATGGTTATCGTCATAGGAAATGGACACGGTGACACGAGTTCAAACCCTGGACGAGAATGATTGCATTTCACATAGCACTAATACCCTTGGGAAAGGTATGAATCCAATTATTCTCCCTCCAGCTATGGGTAAATAGTAGGGAAGACTAGGTTCTTCAGCCTTGGTGAGGCAACTAGTCTAGGAGAAGTAAAACTCTGAATTCAAACTTGTTAAACTGCGCTTAAAAATTGACCTTGTGTCATATCCTGCCCGAGCGGAGGGGTTGGTAAATATGGTTAGGTATTGCTTCCAGGATATATATATATATATATATATATATTGGAAAATGGTAGATTTTGGTAAGTCTGACAAGATGATAAAAAAGAAATATCACCACGAAACCCATTGTAGATGCTTGATTTATCATCTTGTCCACTTAATGAGTTGACTGATCGCCAATGGTCCGAGAGGCCAGCGTTCAATCCCAGGTCGGGTCATACTAAAGACTCAAAAAATGGTACTTGGTGCCGTCTTGCTTAACACAGCATTATAAGGTACATATCAAGGGTAGTGGAGCAATACAGGGAATGGAGTAGCGCCCTCCCCTACTCCTTGGTGTAGAAGCTATTGAAAAGGGAACCTTCGGGTAACCCTCGACTACGGTCGCCAACTTTACTTTATATTTATATATATATATGACATGTATAACATATGACATGGATTTTCGGTTCGTTCCTAGTGACACCGAGTGCTTTGACAAGCTGTCACGTTGTGACAGGGGGATGAGAGCGTGTGAGGGCAACAGGTGTGTAACCGGAAGGAGACTACGTGATAACCACGCGATCAGATTTAGACAGAGTGCAGAGAATCAGGAGTCGAGCGAGTGGATACGTAGCCGGGCAAAGGCGTCTCGGCTTGCAAGGGGATGCAAGCGTTGGCACCCCTTGGCTCCCGGAAGAAGATATGGGACAAGAAGGACACCTCTCTCTGAGTATTTGTCTCTCCATCTACCTCTCAACTAACAACAAACTGTGGGCTCCTTTCGAGAAAAAAAACGAGAGATATTTTTATTAGGAAAAGTGTGTAGTTCGTTCATTATCTTTGATTATGTTCATCGTTGTTCATAAAGAAACAGCTGGGTATGCATATTTTAAATTCCATAGCAAATGCGTCACTGATTTAATAAAATAATAATGAAAAAATAGATTATACTTTTAATATTTTCAATATGAATTCTAATGAAAAAAAAATTCTAAACTACATTTTTATTGTAAACAGCAATGTAACATATTGACCTTCGGCCCAACCGTCAATCGAGAAACAGGTGCATCCAGTTGAAGACACCAAGGTATAGCCTTGACTGCGGACGGGTTGAATTGGGTGCAAATGTGACGCTCACAGGAAGCAGGTGGATGCCAAACAATGATATAACCCGGTGCGACAGGAAGTTCAGTTAGGTTGGAGTCAGTTAAGTTGGAGATAATATGCTGTAGAGAGAACTAGCACCCAGCAGAGGGCTATGGGCCCTCAGAACCCCCGATTGAGCAGCCCAGCAGAACGAGAAAGAAGTGCTGCTAGAGACTAAGAAACTTGGGGTCAATATGTTGCAGTCTTTGTTCAGTCTCCAACTCACCTCTCACACATAACCGTTTCGCAACCATTTCGAATAAAGTGTGAGAGGTATATTTTTCTAAAGAACTGTTCATTCGTCACTATTGTGTTGACTATGTTTCCGCATGTATATGTGTATATGTATTGTTGTATATGTATCATGGTTGTGACTATGCAACAGCAAGAAACACTACATTTTATCTATTGTAATACAAAAAATGAAAATAAAAATTCTGATATTTTTTTATGAAAAACTTTTTTAAAAAAATTTACTTTAATATAAATTTTAAAAAAATTTCTTAATTTTTTGGGGTTTTAAATATTAAAAAATCTAGCAGAAATACGTTGCCCTTTTTTGGAGAAAAAACGTAATCAATGAGTAAATAAAATCAAATAGAAAAAGAACACTTTTGAACTCTAATTATGTTACATAATAAAAAGTAAGTAAAGTTGGCGACCGTAGTCGAGGGCAACCCGAAGGCTTCCTTTTCAATAGCTACTATACCGAGGTGTAAGGGAGGGCGCTACTCCTTCCTCCGGATTTTTCCACTTTACCCTTGATACGTACCTTATAATGCTGAGTGTTTATCAAGGAAGTATCAAGTACCATTTTTTAAGTCCTTGGTATGACTCGACCTGGGATTAAACCCTGGTCTCTCGGGCCACTGGCGAATACTCTACCCTAGAAGAAGAAAATTAATTAATAAGTAATTGATGCTCTCTAAAAAGTGAGTGGACGGTCAGATGCTACTCATGCCCCATTATCATTCAACTGAGTAATTCTACACAATAGGATTTTCTTTGTGGAATGAAAGTTTTAACTTTATTTCTTTTTCTTACTCGATAAATAGCATTTGGGTCATAAGGGGAGAATGTGCACCGTTTCGGGGCCTTCCTCTCAACGGTTTTATTTTCATTGAATACAAATGTATATATTACTGAGCCCTTATTATGTTGACTCGGTAGTGTAAGGGCGAAATGTGATTTGAAAAAATATCTGCGTGATTTATGAGAATATCGCGTGAGTCTCGTTACACATTTGCGATCGGGAATTGGTTTAACGATCATTTTTTTATTTTTTCAATGGTATATTACTTTTGTTCCATATCTACTTGGAAGTATTTTCCATAATTTCTATGAGGCGTCTTATACTTTTGGCTCTATGTAATCGTGCGCTGAGAATTCTTTCAATTTTTCGTTTCACTTTTTCATTAAAAAATATTTTTGAATGAGATATAACATTTTCTCTGAAGATGGTTTAACAAAAAAAAACAAAAAACAAAACAAAAAGGAAACACTGAACGTGAGCACAATATTTATATCTAAATAAATACATCCTTCGAATATTTATAGTAAGTTGGCGACTGAAATCAAGGGCGACTAGAAGGCACCCTTTTTCAATAGCTACTACACCGAAATGTAGGGGAAGGCGCTACTCCTTTCCCAGGACTGCTCCACTTTACCATTGATACGTACCTTATATTGCTGAGTGTTAAGCAAGGAGGTATCAAGAACCATTTTTAAAGTCTTTGATATGACGCGACATGGGATTGAACTCCAGTTCCCCGGTCAACATTTAAAAATCATATTTTTGTAATGATATTTATTTTTGGAGACCCTATATTTTTAATAGTGTTTCTGCATCTTCAGACAAAGGAATAATGAGACACTTCTAATGAAAAATTACAAAAGCGCATAGCATTTGGCTACCCTATCTCTCTAACCTAAAGTGCCCGTGTGTAATGGTTATCGTCGTAGGAAATGGACACGGCGCACGAGTTCAAATCCTGGACGTGACGAATTGCATTTCACATAGTACTAATACCCTTGGGAAAGGTATGAATCCAATTATTCTCCCTCCAGCTATGGGTAAATAGTAGGACAGACTGGGTTCTTCATCCTTGGTGAGGCAACTAGTCTAGGAGAAGGAAAACTCTGAATTCAAACCTGTTAAACTCTGCTTAAACATTGGCCTTGTGTCATATCCTACCCGAGTGGAGGGGTTGGTAAATATGATCTCTCTAACCTAAATTTCATCATTTTTTAAACTAGACCTTTTGTTTTTCTTGTCTGGTTGACAAATGATAAACAATTTCTGTATCAATTGTAGACTCCTCTTTCCTTTTCACCTTATTTATATATGATGACAAACGAATTTCAAAACCCAACTAAAAGTAAGAGAATAAAAATAAAGGAATAAATGAATGTGGAGAGAGAAAATTATCTCCTATATACAGTTTATATGGGTTTTAATAACATCTTAATAAAAATAAAATATATTATAAGATATTCGGTCAGGTCTGATTTTCATATGATCGATAAAATGAAACGTAGTTTCTTCCAGGCAGCGGTCGTATCGATACTGCTATATGGATGCACTACTTGGACGCTAAGTAAACGACTGGAGGAGAAAATAGACTGCAATTATGGAAGAATGTTGCGAGCAATATTGTACAAGTCCTGGCGGCAACACCCCACAAGGCACCAACTCTACGGCCACCTACCTCCCATCACGAAAACTATCCAAGTAAGACGAACCAGACATGCAGGACACTGCTGGAGAAGCAGGGACGAGCTCATAAGTGATCTACTCCTATGGACCCCCATATATGGCCGAGCAAAAGCAGGATGACCAACTCGAACATACATACAGCAGCTATGTGAGGATACGGGATGTAGCCCAGAAGACCTGCTGGAGGCGATAAACGATAGGGAGAAGTGGCGAGAGAGGGCCAGGGATATCCGTGCTAGCGGCACGACATGATGATGATGATCATAAAATATTACATTGCATATTAACCGGGGATTGGCCTAATGAGTGGAGTGTTTGCCAATAGTCTGGGAGACCGGGGTTCAATCCCAGGTCGAATCATACCAAAGACACAAAAATGGTACTTGTTGCCACCTTGCTTAGCACTCAGCATTATAAGGTGAGGATCTAAGGTAGTGTGGACCGATCATTGGAATGGGGTAGTGCCCTCCCTTACATCTCATTGTAGTAGCTATTGAAAAGGGAGCCTTCGGGTCATCCTCGACTACGGTCGCCAACTTTACGTTACCTTATAATTTATATTTATACGATTCAATAAAAGAAAATAAGAAAAATGTTATACTATTCAATATCATTTGTCACATTAATAATGTAAAAATAGAAATTATACTGATTCCTGTTAAGACTATTAACAAAAATGATACACAAACACACTTACACACACACACACACACACACATATATATATATATATATATATATATATTAGAGTGTTCGCCAGTGACCCGGGAGACCTGGGTTCAATCCCAGGTCGAGTCATACCAAAGACTTTAAAAATGGTACTTGATGCCTCCTTGCTTAACACTCAGCATTATAAGGTACGGATCAAGGGTAAAGTGGAGTAGTCTAGGGAAAGGAGTTGCGCCCTCCCCTACACCTTGGTGTAGTAGCTATCGAAAAGGGAGCTTTCGGGTCACCCTCGACTATGGTCGCCAACTTTACTTTACTTATATATATATATATATATATATATATATAAAATTCGTTTTTTAAAAGTAAGTACTTCATAGACTGATCTTCCTTCCTAAGGATATATTCGGAAAAAAATTAAAAAAATGGAAACAATCTTTAAACACGTGAATGTTTAAATCGTTAAGGTTTTAAACTTCCGGTGGAATTATAAAAGAATATCATAAATAAAGTATTTACGGAATTTGAGAAGTCAAATTTGTTTTCCAATGAGACGATAAACTATTCAATATGACACACAGAGTAACATTGTGAGTATAAAATTTAAATGTTATAGCTTAAAATCCCGAGGTAATATCTAAATTTAAAATTCAGATTTGAATTCGCTCATGAAGAGGAATAGTTTCCTTCTATTGCAGAAAAAAAAATCGGTTTTTATTTAGCATTGTAATCAATATAAAAAGTAAAAATGGTAACCTGAAAGCTCCCTTGTCAATAGCTACTCACTTTCTTGGATTGCTCCACTTTATCCTAGATACGTACCTTATAATGTTAAGCAAGGAAGAATCAAGTACCACTTTTGTGTCTTTGGTATGATACGACTTGGACTTGAACCCCGTCGTCACGGGCCGTTGGCGAACATTCTAACCGCTAGGCCAATGGACCAGATTTCGATGTAAATGGTGCGAAGAGTCATTAGAGCAATAAAAAGATATCGAGGAAAAAACTATTTATTTTGAAAGAGAGAAAGTTGATTTGTAATTTAGTTGATAATAAAATAAAGTATTATACATTTTCAATAGTTAATTGACAGTCTTTGTTATGAAACAAAAGGACAAAGAAAGGCCTTTCTAATCTAATTTTTTATTTCTTTTTCGTGCTACACTTCAATCCAGTTTTTTTTATTCACAAAACAAACGGATCGTTTAAACTTTTTTCAGTATATCAGTAATTAGTTGTTTGGTTGTTTGGGTTTTATGGCATATCAACCTTCATTAGGTCACTTAATGCCAAATTCTCTCTTTCTCTCTCTCTCTCTATATATATATTTATATATATAGCTTGGAGCAAGCAGGACACATATGTTTAAGAGGTAGCGCAGTAGCAATGACTGGTTGATTTGGCACCGATTGTCTATGGCATGGACCGGTGGCCCAGTGGTAGAGTTTCGGCTTTACATGCTTGTCGTAGCTGGTTCTACCTCTAGTGGTGGAGATCGCGGTATATACTGCTGATGAGACCAAATAAGGTCGAAACAGCTGTACAGTGTTTTCGTATGTCGCATGTGAGTGTCTGAATTTTCTAGTCATGGTTATTACATTATCATATAAACTCAATTCCTCTACTTGATTTATATATATTTAACCAATGATTTCAAAATGAATACCTTGTAGATAACGTTTTAGATAAACAGGATCGAATTTGTTTGTAGAGGATAAAATTATTATTAGTTATATATTAAATTATTAGTTATATATTATTAGTTATATATTAGTTATATATTAAATTATTAGTTATATATTAGTTATATATTAGTTATATATTAAATTATTAGTTATATATTATTAGTTATATATTAAATTATTAGTTATATATGATTTCAATTCATCATACTTTTGGTAAAATCCAGTCTTTTTCAAGAAGGACAGAACGTTTTTCATTTTGACGTTCCCAAACAGATCGGTCAAACTATTCACGTTGAAAAATCACTTTCTGATGAGTTTAACGGTGCAAGGTAGTTAGTTGTCCGGGTTGCTGATATAATCGAATTATTCATTGGCTGATTTTAACGGCACGTCAACTCTTCTTGGCGTATTTTGAGAATCGCGTTCATTGTACGTTCATATTTACATTTTTGCGTAGATTTTACTCGAACACAGTTGTAATGTTTCAATTATTCCTATCTAATACTAATAATTATATAGTTTTTAGAAATTTTTACTATTGATAAGGCTTGTTATTTATTAATATTATTAAAGATTATTATTACTTATTATTACAATTAATAAGCATTTTTGCTTTCGGTTATATAGTTTCAAGTAACTTATAATAATCCTCGATAAAAATTATAACTTTAAAAAACTAATCTTAATACAAATAATTTACAGTCATATGGTATCAAGTATACATATCAAAAGGCTTGTTTAGTTGTTACAGCATATGTAGGTTATTCTAGGCCAAATTCTCTTTAAACATACATCATTTGTGAACGCATAGTTTGTAGAAAATACATTTAAACTCATCAGAACTCATTTGTTTACTTACAGTTGAATGTTTATACATATGATTTCTGCGTCAATAGTTGGTAAGTAATCTTATCTTTAAATGAGTCAGAGCTCATTTCATAGCATACAGTTAAATGGTTATACATATGATTTCTACGTCAATAGTTTATATGTAATCTTATCGTTAAATGAGTCAGAGCTCATTTCATAGCATACAGTTAAATGGTTATACATACGATTTCTACGTCAATAGTTTATATGTAAATTTATCTTTAAATGAGTCAGAGCTCATTTCATAGCATACAGTTAAATGGTTATACATATGATTTCTACGTCAATAGTTTATATGTAATCTTATCGTTAAATGAGTCAGAGCTCATTTCATAGCATACAGTTGAATGTTTATACATATGATTTCTGCGTCAATAGTTGGTAAGTAATCTTATCTTTAAATGAGTCAGAGCTCATTTCATAGCATACAGTTAAATGGTTATACATATGATTTCTACGTCAATAGTTTATATGTAATCTTATCGTTAAATGAGTCAGAGCTCATTTCATAGCATACAGTTAAATGGTTATACATACGATTTCTACGTCAATAGTTTATATGTAAATTTATCTTTAAATGAGTCAGAGCTCATTTCATAGCATACAGTTAAATGGTTATACATATGATTTCTACGTCAATAGTTTATATGTAATCTTATCTTTAGATGAGTCAGAGCTCATTTCATAGCATACAGTTGAATCGTTATACATATGATTTCTGCGTCAATAGTTTGTAAGTAATCTTATCGTTAAATGAGTCAGAGCTCATTTCATAGCATACAGTTAAATGGTTATACATATGATTTCTACGTCAATAGTTTATATGTAAATTTATTTTTAAATGAGTCAGGGCTCATTTCATAGCATACAGTTAAATGGTTATACATATGATTTCTACGTCAATAGTTTATATGTAAATTTATTTTTAAATGAGTCAGGGCTCATTTCATAGCATACAGTTAAATGGTTATACATATGATTTCTACGTCAATAGTTTGTAAGTAATCTTATCTTTAAATGAGTCAGAGCTTATTTCATAGCATACTGTTGAATCGTCATACATATGATTTCTACATCAATAGCTTGTATATAATCTTATTCTTAAATCAATCAGAGCAAATTTGTCAGCACACAAGTATTACTATTATTTTTCCATAGTTGAATGGATCCAAATATTGCTATCTAACAACAATCGTTTTTTTTTTTTTTTTTGCATGCAGTTAAATGGTTTCAAGCACCTTTATGTATCACAAACAATTCATTTTTGGCACACAGTTAAAGAGTTTCAATTTTTGCTAATCAACGCTTATAATTTTATTCAACATTGCTCCATCGTTTGTACCCAGTTAAATGGTTCAAAGTATTTTATCACTAACAATTGAATTAAACATCAGTCATTCTATTTTTAACAATTCGGGTTAACCTTTGTTTGCACACAGTTTAAATATCAAATAGTTCTATTTGACCTATAGATAGGACCCAATCAGGTGCTCCCACTCCAGGTCAGTGTGGACCTGAGAGCAATAACAATGAAGAGGTAATCCTTATTCCCCAAAGGTCCTGAGTTGGAGCCTCACAATCAGATAATTTAATGTCATATCCAGGACACATTTTATCAAACACCAATAATTTGAAAGCTATATGCTCTTAAGTAACTCATAATAATCCATATAGCTTCAAGTAAGACACCTTAATATAAACAATTTACACTTATATGGCATTTTGTGTTTCTATCTAATAAGCGTAATATTTGGTTATTTAATTCTTTTTATACATATATAGTCAATATAGGTTTTTTTTAAACACATTTTGTGGTTGCCAAGTCAACTGGTACTGTAGAATAAACCGACTGCACCTCTGCAGACAGGTAAGATCCCCTACAACAAACGCCCTGATTATGATACTTAATAATCTGATGGTAAGGTTCCAGTAAGGCTGGAGCTTTGGGGAATGTGTAGTACCCCTTTATTGCCATCGCTCCTAGGTCCACTCTGGTCCGGAGTAGTAGCACCTGATAAAGGTCCTATCTATGGGTTAAATAGAACTAAACCGTGGTTTCTTGAGTTTACGGTTTTTTTGCATTTAAACTGCGTATTTATGTAGAACTGAATTGTTTAAAATAGAAGTGTTTTCATAACTAAACTGCGTACTTATGCTAAACTGAATTGTTCGAAATAGAACTATTTTGAGATCTAAACTGTGTTCTCATGCTAAACTGAATTATCTGAGATAAAACTGTTTGGACACACCTCTGTGTATTGCACAGTCGGCTGGGGCTGTAGAATAAATCGACTGCACCTCTGCAGAGGAGTAAGACCCCCCCCATAAGTGTCCTGGATATGACACTAAACAATCTGATGGTGAGGTTCCAGTGATGATAGAGCTTTGGGGAATGCGGAGCAACCCTTCATTGCCATTTCTCCCAGGTCCACTCTGGCTCTGAATGGTAGCACCTGATAGGGCCCTTTTAATGGGTAAAAGAACTAATTGCATGCTTATGCTGAATTGAATTGTTTAAATTAGAACTGTTTGTCAAAACTGAATAGCTTGAAATAGAAACGTTTTTAACAATTAAACTGTACTTACATTTAAACTGCGTGCTAATGCTAAAACGAATTGTTTGAAATGGAACTGTTATTAGAAATTTTTCAATAAAATGAATAACTTGAAATAGAGATGTTTTTGACAATTAAACTGTGTACTCATGCTAAACTGAATTGTTTGAAATAGAACTGACTATTTGCATAAAAAGGGATTTGACGTTAAATAGCCTACAAAGGTTGATATGCTATAACCGCCCCCCAACCCCCCAACCAACCGACCATCATTTTGTAGATAACATTTTTAAACGAGCCTGAGCTCATTTTTTCACACAGTTAAATTTTTTCACTTATTTTTATCTAATACGAATAATTCTATTTACTATGAATAATTTGTTTGCACACAGTTGAATGTTTTCACGTATTTTCATATATCACTAACAATTCAATTAAATATCAGTCATTCGTTTACACACAGTTGAATGATCAAACCGTTCTATTTTAGGCAATTCAGTTTAGCATAAGTGCAGTGGACAGTTTTTTTTATTTACACATAGTTAAATGATCAAATAGTTCTATTTCAAGGAATTCACTTTAGCATAAGTACATAGTTTAAATGTTAAACAGTTCTATTTGACCCATAGATAGGACCCTATTATGTACTATCAATCTGGGTCAGAGTGGACCTGGGAGCAATGGTAATGAAGGGATACTCTGCATTCCCCAAAGCTCAAGCAATACTGAAGTCTAACCATCAGATTGTTTTGTATTAATTAAGGATACTCATTGGGAGGAGTCTTACTCCTCTGCAGAGAGGCAGTCAGTGTATTCTACATCCCCAGCCGACTGGGACATCATAGATGAAATCTTAATAGATACTACCACCCTGGGGCAGAATGGACCAGGGAATAATGATAAAGAAGAGATGCTCCTTACTTTCCAAATATCCAGAACTTGAACCTTAACATCATATGCTGTTTAATGTCATACCCAGGACACCCCTTCAGGCGATACAGTCAGTGTATTCTAAGCCCACCCAACTGGACATTGAGATATTTTCGAAGTTGCTGCAAATTTATTAACTTTTAGCAAGATGATATCAACATTTTCTGAAAACCCAGACGTCAATATAATGTCTAAACTTTCACCTTTTAATTTAACCGGACACTTAAAGTTAACCTTTTGTACCTGACTACATTTGAGGCCATCAAAATCAGGTTTTTGATTCTAATCGTGAACTTTAACCTGAATTACTTATCGTCATCTGTTAAAGATCGGAGAGTAGATCGAGCGAATCATATCGAGTCAGTAGATCAAAAATGCCTAATTCAACAAAACATCGCAGAATAACTCGAAGACTTTAAATTGGAAGACGCTAGCATTAGTTTTTTTAAAACTTGGGTATTGGTATCAAATCGATAATCGATGCCGTATCTCAAACGAAATGGCCTATGTTCTAGTCGTATCTTTTATTCTGTTTTTGACGTTTTTATTAAACGTAAAATGGATAAAAGAGAAAGAATCTTTACTAGCATGAGAATCATTCTATTTTCTATTTGTAGTTTCAGTTCTGCAGAGAAAATGAGCAGCGACTTATATCAGTGACGTTATCTCATTGATAATGAATTTATATCCAATAAACATTTTTGCAAAGTTTTTAGGTGTTGTATAGTGAACATCTTGAAAGTTCTAGAAGAAAAAAAAATTGTTAGAGACAGCTAAGCAAAGGAAGAGATTAAGAGGTTCTTCATATCAGGAAAGGAAAAGACAGACTCATGGTTTAAAAAAAGTACCACCCGTGCTTATCTATGAGGTTATCTTCCTAAAACCAGTAGGAATATGATTAAAACACATGGAGTGGCTTTGTTCTGTCCATTGTGAAAGCCTTGATCAACTATAAATTGTCTCCTCTCCTTTGCTTAAATGGTGGGACAGTTTACTTTACCTTTGAAATTTAGGCCAGGATTTGTCGCCGTCCCGATAACAAATCGCCTATTTTCGAAAATCCTTTTCCTAATTCTTGCGGAAAACAGCTTTTTGCCTCCCTAAACGGGAGTTCGTGCGATTGAACTCCTGCTGTCAGTCACATCGCCAGGTACCTGGGTCATTGATGCGGAAGAAGGCCACAACAATAAGTCAGTTTCGCTGTTTGAAATTCGTAATAGAATATTAAAAAGCAATTTAAATTTTTGTAAATGTTTCATAGTTGCCAGCTTGTAAGAGGATGTTGAGTATGACATTTTCTGCCGAGACAACATGAGCTCAATGGGAGTAATTTATGTGCCTAATTATCATTTTTGTTGCAAAGATTCTGAATGAGAATATATATATATATATATATATATATATATATATATATATGTATATATTATACAGGGAAGAGTCGTCAGTTTTGCAATATTATCGTAAATTAGTTGTATTTTTCGACTTACAACAAAAGCAGGCTCGATTTCAAAGAAAAGATGATCGTGTTGTACAGTCTTCAGCCACCTTTCTGTCAGTTCTTTGAATCGACACTGATACTATTTCTTGTCCTTCTGTCACTGAAACTTTAACCTCCTTTTGGTTGTTAAAGAGTAGGACGCGTCTGAATGAGCTATGGATCTGAGGGATCTATGTCCGGGCTATATACTGGGTGTGGTATCAATTCGATTCCTTGAGTTTATTCCGCTTATTGGTACGAGTGCAAATATCGTAAGACTTTTGACTCACCTCAATTTAAAGAGAGCAGAGATTTCTGATGGCAGAGTTGTTAATGTGTTGAACTGTGACATCGTAGTAGGCAAGTTCAAGCTCTAATCGTGCTATTATGTTCACGGATGAATAATCTTGGAAAGATATAAACCCCTTTGTTCTTCCTAGATACGAGGATCATTAAATAAGTTTCCAGACTTTTTTCGTATGGGCACTTTTATTAATAGTACACACATGAAATTCTAGTCCCCTTTGAAGTAATCTCCTCCGGCTGCAATGTACTTGGTTTACCGTTCCAACAACTTCTAGAAGGCCCCATGGAAGTCCTCTTGAGTGAGAGTGTCAATGACCTTCTTCACAGCCTCTATCATCTCCTCATTTGTCTCATAACGACAGCCTCTGAGCTTAGGGAATAAACAAAAGTGACAGGGAGCAATGTCTGGACTATAGGGACGGTGAGGAACTGTCTTGATGTTCATCTTTGTCAAATAGTCTGTAACAAGGATGGAGTTGTGGACTGGTGTATTGTCCTGGTGGAAATGCCACTGACCCGATTTGAAGAGTGCTAGCCTCTTCCGACGAAATCTCTTCCTGAACTCCCTTAAAACCTCAACATAGTAACCCTAACCCTTTGGCCAATCAGCTCTGATGTATTAACTTCCTTACTCCTCCCACACCTCTGATAGGCTCCCTGCCTTCCTTGAATCTCTTATGCCACTTAAAAACTGATGCTCGATTCATGTAAGATGCTCCAAAAGCAGTCTAAAGCATTCCATGGGTTTCTGTGGCATTTTTTCAAGTTTAAAACAGAATTTTATTGCATATCGTTCTTCTAAGTGTCCTCATTGCATTTTTGAAATTCACTAGCTGTGACAATCAGGTTTTAGTAGGGTGTATTTCAATTCCTGCTGTAGCTGTTCACTTGAACCTGAAATCATAAAAATTGGTCAGTCATCTAATAAAATGTACAGCAATAACGTACTGATTTTTCTAGAGACTACAACAATTTTAAATGCCTGTACAAAAAAATCTGGAAACTTATTGAAGGCACCACGTATGAGTTAAACAATACCAATACTGATGGCTTTGGCTTTAAATAACCCACGAAGATTGATACGCCATTGAACAAAAAATTAATACCCTTAGGAAAGGTATTAAGCCCAATATAACCTCAGCTATGGGTTAAATACCACCACCACTGTTCTTTAACGAGGATGGCTTTGACATTAAATAACGCACAAAGGTTGATATGCCATAAATCAAAGAAAAGAAAAACGATTGAGTATAAATTATCACATATCAAGGCAATGTTAATAGTACTTTCGGTAAAATCAATAAAACTGGTTGATTTTGATTATGCAGTAGGATCTCATCATCTATGGTACTATTTACCAACCCCTCCGCTCGGGCAGGATATGACACAAGGTCAATTTTTAAGCGGAGTTTAACAGGTTTGAATTCAGAGTTTTCCTTCTCCTAGACTAGTTGCCTAACCAAGGCTGAAGAACCTAGTCTATCCTACTATTTACCCATAGCTGGAGGGAGAATAATTGGATTCATACCTTTCCCAAGGGTATTAGTGCTATGTGAAATGCAATCAGTTTCGTCCAGGATTTGAACTCGTATCGCCGTGTTCATTTCCTACGGCGATAACGACTACACCACGGGCATCTCATCATCTATGGTAGGTGAGTCCTAAGGCTCCTGCGGTTGCTAAAATTCCCAGATAATTATCATCGTTATGCTTTAATCTTGTTCAATCCTTTTTCCGCTAAAATCAACTATTTTAAGAACACAATTGTTTGCTTCATGACTTTTGCCTTTTGGTATTTTTGGTCAAATTATATCCCTTGTTATTAACTTTAGATTAAGGTTAACTGTTGTACAACAATATTACGGACTATGCATTATTTTACAGTACACCGTAAGCCCATACGATTGACACAAGGACCGATGATCTCTCCACTAAGAAATACGTTTGTTTTATATCGCAAACCATCTATAGTAAATAAATTATTTTGCCAAAAATGTTTTCAACTTTAAAATACATTTCAGTTACTCCAACCAGAATATGATACTTCAGACTTTTAAATGGCTTTTAAAGGTTTGACTAAAAAAGTGGGGGTAATGGTTAAAGCGCTGACTGCAGAATCGTAGTACGCGAGTTCGAACTCGATTCGCTCTATTACGTTCACTTTCGGACGAATACCGTTGGGAAAGGTATGAACCTCCAGCACCAGTACTGTCCTTCTAAAAATAAGGATGGATTTGGCATTAAATAACCCGAGGAGGCTGATATGCCATAAAATAAACAAACAAACTAAAAAAAATTGCAAATTGCTTCGGTTTCTTTATTTAATGGCATATCAACCTTTGTAGGTTATATAATACCAAAACCATCCTTGTAGAACATCAGTAGTGGTATTATTTAACTATGTACCTAGGGAGACTAAAGGCGCTCATACCTTTCTAAAGGGCATTTGTCCTAAAGTAAACGCAATAGTACGGCTGGTGTTCAAATTAGGATATTGTTGCGTTCTGGTTCGTGAACGCTTGTAATATTAAATAAAGGACAAACCACGTTATGAGAGGAAATAGAGATATATTCTCAGCAAAAAGTATATACAATAGAGAGACTATAAGTAGACAAGAACATAGGATTAGTGAATATAGAATAAAGATATAGTCCAATGATAGTATTGGCTTCCGTTATTACGGTAGTAAGTAAGGTGATCTAATACAATCTCCAGTCCCCAACGCTCTAATACTATTCCTATAAGAAGCTGCTCTTCACCTTCTAGTCTGCTCTGGTATTATTAGTAGCTACTGCCATATATGGCAGATGGACTAGTGTGGAAAAAGGTGGGTGATACCCAACAGATATCACAGTTGAGCACCTACTAAGGTGAATCAAAAGTTTTGCAATATTTTAGTAACATGAGGTAGAATTCGGATGCTTTTGTCGATGAGCCATAGTAGACTGTAAGATGCCGAGCTCCCTTGATTCTCTCTTAGGAATACTCATCGGATTTATCTCAGTGGTTCAGAGCAAAGTCTCGAAATCCATGATTTTAAGTCTACATGACCTTGCCTGATCCTGATCCTTGAGGTTCTTGAAACCTTTGGATCATCTGTTTACGATACTAAGATCAATTGTGCCTTCATTTTTCATACAGCAAATTGTTTTTGGTCACTGAGTTTGAACTCGTAAAGTGTTAATCGCCGTATTCGACTATGTTACACGTTCATCTTTCACTATACACACGGCGTGAAGCAATGCATAATGTGTCAGAGTACCAACTAGCCCGATACTATCAATCAAAGCGAGTACGTTCCATCACGGTTTGAAGTGTTTCAGTCACGTGATATAAACTAAAATATTGCAAAGCTTTGGACAGTCTTCAATGTTATCATTTGAGATGTAGGTTATGTCGCTTGTTCCTTTTAGTTTATATTTTGCTCTTTAGAATATATTTTGCAAATCCTTTTTTTAAAATTTCGGAAGTGAATCCAAAATTATTGCTGATTGAGTTACCGATAAGTGAAACGGTGGATAGTGTGTTCCTTCAAAATGTTTATATTTATTCATAAAGTAAAGTCAGCGACCGTAGTCGAGGGCAACCAGAAGGCTCCCTTTTCAATAGCTACGCTACCGAAATGAAGAGGAAGGTGCTACTTCTTTCCCAGGACTGCTCTACTTTACCCTTGATACGTACCTTATATTGCTGAGTTTTAAGTAAGGAGGTATCAAGTACCATTTTAAAAGTCTTTGGTATGACGCGACATGGGATTGAAACCAGGTCTTCCGGGCCATTGGCGAAAACTCTACCCACTCAAAATATCATTGCTTTGTAGATATAATAAAGCAGGTTTGTTGGAATCATGTTTATCCATTAGATAAATGTATTTGAATTAAACAACTGCTTAAAGTTTTAGCCTATTCAAAGAATGTCTTATATTTCTACGTGGAACTTCGTAAACTACTAGAATAGAACTATGTATATATATATATCATCATCATCATCATCATGTTGTGCTGGTAGCATGGATATCCCTGACCCTCTCTCGCCACTTTTCCCTATCGTTCATCGCCTCAGGCAGGTCTTCTGGACAACATCCCGTATCCTCACATAGTTGCTGAATGTATGTTCGTGCTGGTCGTCTTGCTTTTGCACGGCCATGTGTTAGGGTCCACAAGAGTACATCACTTATGAGTTCGTCTCTGCTTCTCCAGCAGTGTCCTGCATGTCTGGTTCGTCTAACTTGAATAGTTTTCGTGATAGGAGGCAGGTGGCCGTACAGTTGGTGTCTTGTGGGGTGTTGCCGCCAGGACTTGTTCAAGATTGCTCGCAGCATTCTTGTGTAATTGCCGTCTAGCTTCTTCTCCAGCCGTTTCGTTAGAGTTTATGTAGTGCATCCATATAGCAAGTATCGATACGACCCCTGCTGGAAGAAACTGCGTTTCATTTTATATATATATATAGTGTGTGTGTATTCCTTGACGTTGCTATTTACATTTCATATTGCGCTGCTACACCTGAGAAAGGCGGAATTAAACAACTCTCCATTCCAGGTATGAGTAAATAGTAGGAAAATGAAAAGTCTGAATTCAAACCTTTTAAACTTCACTTTAAAATAGACCTCGTTTTATATTCTACTCATGCTGAGGGGTTGGTCATATATATATATATATATATATATGTGTGAAAATGTGATGAAGAAAAATCAACGAATATGAATACCATGGAGGTCACCTGAAGTAAAGATAACCATGAGGGTCCTAAAAAGGGTGTTAGTTTTCCTTACACCGCAAAGATTCTCTGACTTTGTAACAATATATATATATATATATATATATATATATATATATGGAAGTAAATACTATAGTAAAATATGAAAATATAGAGAAAAATTAATGCCAAAGTAATCCAAGCAGAGAAAGAGATTTGTTGAGAAACAAAGTTGACACGACAGGGTTTCGGTTCTAATGAACCATCATCAGGACGGAGGAATGATATTAGTGATGTTAAATCAATGATGGACGTTTAAAAAATTATGCCCCCCAAAAAAGGCGTTTTTTTAAACACCAGTGTTGATTTAATATTACTAATATCGTCCCTCAGAGTCCTGATGATGGTTCATTTAAACCGTCAACTTTGTTTTTCTATAAACCTCTCCTTCTTGGATTACTTTATTTTCAACTCTCTCTCTCTCTCTCTCTCTCTCTCTCTCTCTCTCTCTTTATATATATATATATATATATATAGTCATATATAGTGATATGTTTGAGGGACTCGTGTCGGAATAGTTATCGTTATCGGAAACCAACTCGGCGAACCGAGTCCAAATCCTAAACATGGCTGTTTGCATTTCAGGCATTAAAACAACCAACCAATTGTTGTTTGGTTGGTTGTTTTGTTTTACGGCGTATCAACCCTTTTTAGGTCATTTTATGCCGAATTAAGACATTTTTATAAAAGTTTGAAAGATTCATTTTAGTATAAGTATATATTTTTTGTTCTCACATAGTTAAATGTCAAGAATTTAATTTTAAACAATTCAGTTAAGCATAAGAACAGTTGTTTTTTTACTCACTGTGAAATGATCAAACAGTTTTATTTCAAACAATTCAGTTTAGCATAATTACGCAGTTTAATTCTATTTTACCCATAGATAGGACCCTATCAGATGCTACCACTCTAGGCCAGAGTGAATCTGAGTGCGATGGCAATGAAGAGGTACTTGGAATTCCTAAAAGCGCCTGCATTACTGGAGCCTCACCATCAGATTGTTTAATGTCATATCCAGGACACTAATTTGAGGAGTCTTACCCCTCTGCAGAGATACAATCAGTGTATTCTGCTGCCCAAGACGACTGGGACATAAGACACTCGTTGCGGGAGTCTTACCCCTCTGCAGAGATGCAGTCGGTATATTCTATAGCTCCCCCCAGCCGACTGGGCCAATTTTAGGTAACATTAATACTCTTGGGGAAGGTATGAATCTAACAATTCCCCCTCCAAATAAAATTGAATAGTAGGACACAGTGGGTTCTTTAACCAAGCTCATGGCCACCAGTCTAGGAGAAGGAGAACTCTGAATTAAAAATTTACCTTCTGCTTAAAAATCTACCTTCTGTCCCATCTTCCACGGAGAGGTTGGTTAAAGACACGCGGGCGCACGCGCACGCGCGCACACACACACATATATATACATATATATAGAGAGAGAGATTTATAGATATCTACCGATATCTCTTTCTCTTTCTCTCTCTCTCTCTCTCTCTCTCTATATATATATATATATATATATATATATATATATATATATAAGATGCTGGTTCTTTAAGGCATTATGGTTGTGTGCCTCACAAGTTGGTGTAATTGACAAGTTACAAATCCATACATAACGTTGCATCAAAGAAAAAGTCAAATGGCTGAGATTTACGCTTTACTGCCCAGTGGATATACTAGGGTTGGTGGATATTTTGGGGCTATTCAAATTGTTCGTTCTGTGTTTGTTGCTAGATAGCAAAAAGAGTGTTTTATTTTGGTAATCTTTTCTCCCTTAATATTACGAAATCTATTAATTAAGCATCAATATTTCTCATATAAAACTGATCTGAAATATTTGGTTGAAAATAGAAGGAAATGGAAATTTACTAAGCTTTTTGCTTAGATGTGGCACAAGGCCATATGAAAGGGGCACCCAATGAGACTCGAACTCACTGGTGTAGGTTTGCTAGCCGAGCTTGCTAACCATTACACCACCAGAGGCTCCCTTGAAAATAGAAGGAAATGATTGACACATCTGGCATGACTATATATATATATATATATGTTCTCCAATGGTCCGGAAGACCAGAGTTAAAACGCAGGTCGAGTCATACAAAAGACTCCAAAAATGGTACTTGATGTCTCCTTGCTCAAAACTAAGTATTATAAGGTACGGATTAAGGCTATGTGAAGCTATCCAGTGAACGCTATGTGAAGCTATCCAGTGAAAGCTATCCAGTATAATTTTATGTTGACTATATAATTATTGTTAAGTTGAATATATAATGCGATTTAAAATGAGTTTTTTTTTCCTCCGAATCCAAAAATCATACCCCTTTTTTCTATTCAGATCAAATTTTCAAGATACAAACTCTTACTTGAAATCTATAGAACAATATTATAACTCTATTTTGTTGTTGAATTAAACAAATAATGCTGAATTTAGGGCTGATATAAAAACAGTTTAGCCACATAAAAGTTACGTGACTTGA
The DNA here is from genome assembly GCA_963585895.1 of Sepioteuthis lessoniana. Taxonomy (NCBI): domain Eukaryota; kingdom Metazoa; phylum Mollusca; class Cephalopoda; order Myopsida; family Loliginidae; genus Sepioteuthis; species Sepioteuthis lessoniana. Next base: position 42,829,446 of record OY757937.1, read on the forward strand.
AGATTGCATTGAGAATAAATATTTGTGTAGTTTAATTCAGTTCCTTTCTACCGAATATATATATATATACATATATATATATTATGATGTTTTGCCGAAAGGTACTCAACCCATCAAAAAAGGGGTTGCTAAATGTTTTTTTATGAAGAGTTTAAGAAACGATGTGACTCGTTTTTAAACTTTTTATACACAAGTATTTCCCGCTTGACCATGACCTAAAATTCGAAACTAATTAAGGATAATTTTAAAAAAATACATACTACAATGGAGTAATCGTTCTCGACTTATCATTTTGTTCATCTTATATTCATATATATATATATATATATATAGAGAGAGAGAGAGAGAGAGAGAGAGAGAACGAGAAAAAGAGAGAGTGACAAAGAAAAAGGTATAGATAGATAGATAAAGAGAGAGAGAGAGAGAGAGAGAGAGAGAGAGAGAGAGAGAAAAGGGAGATATATAAATAAGTGAGACAGGCAGAGAAAGCACAGTAAGAAGCAATGTTTACCATATATATATATATATATATATATATATATATATATATATATATATATATGAAAGAAATATGTGGAAGGTTGGATAAATCAAACACTTAATACAAATTTAGAAGGCGCGATGATAAAGTTCTTTGGATAAAAAGAACGAAATATCGCACCTTCTAAACCTGTGTAAAGTGTTTGACTTATCCAACTTTCCACATATTCCTATCATACTGTCAGATTAATTATTATCTATCATTTCAGCGAGTGTCCCGGATATGATGCTAAACCATCAGATGGCGAGGCTCCAGTGCTTCATTGCCATTTCTCCAGGTTCGCTCAAACCCGGAGTAGTATCACCTGTTAGGGTCTCATGAAGGGGTCAAGAAAAACTACTTGAACAGTTGGCTGAATGTAAAAAAAATGACTTATATTGAAATGTTACTGTTAATTTGCAGAACTTGAAACCATTTAACTCTGTGCAAACAAATGAGGTCTGGCTTGTTTAAAATATCACCACCAAACTTACTTATATTACAAACTATTCGTTTATATATATATATATATATATATATATATATATATATATATATATATATATATATATATCACTCTTAATCTTCTTTGTCCTGTCGGCTGGGGCTGTTGTATACTTCGACTGTTTCTCTGCAGAGGGGTAAGACCCCCCTACCAAACGAGTGTCCTGGATATGACACTAAAATATCTAATGGTGAAGTATCAGTAATGTTGGATCTTTGGGGAATATAGAGTACCCCTTCATTGCCATTGCTCCCAAGTCTACTTTGGCCCAGAGTGGTTGAACCTGATAGGGTTATATCGATGGATCAAATAGAACAATCTGTGTACTTATACTAAACTGAATTGCTTGAAAAAGATCTGTTTTGACTTTTACACTACGTACTTATGCTAAACTGAATTGTTTGAAATAGAACTGTTTCTTTACTTAAAAAATGGATTCGGCATTAATAACCTGCAAAGATTGATGTGCCATTAAACCAAATCAAACTCACTCTTCATTCTTATTTTGTTCTTCTCCTTCACTCCTGTTCTTACACATTATTTCTACTTTCTTTCTTTCTTTCTCTTCTTTCTTCTTTATCTTCCCTTCTTCATTCCTTTCATCATTATTCTTCTTTCACCGCTTTCTTTTATTCCTTTTTAACTCTCCATCTTGAAATGAACACTTCTCAATCAAAACTTGGCCACGATCCTGGACACTTTTAAACCTGGACACGTTCGTAACAAATACAGTAAAGTCTGATTGTTCAAAGTCGGATTTGCTAATCAGGTAATGAATCATGACAGCAAAAAATTTCAAACTCATTTTCCACAGGTATCTCTGTTGCATCATACAAGTCACTCATTTCTTTTCTATGACAATCTTTGTGAGTCTGCAGTAGGTATAAGAAGCCATATAAGAGTACACAGGATTTAATGTCAACGACAAAGACAGTTATCTCACTAGTCATATATAACAGGGTTTGTAATGATGAACATAGCCAGAGGAGTCACATGCACTCCTTTCAGGTAATTTTGCTGCATTGAGGAGACTGATATATTTATTATAGAAATGGCAGTCACTAAGTATGTATATTATTTATATCACGTGGTGTGCGAGGTATCAATGTCTGTCTAGAAGGATTTTGAATATACAAATTTATATGATTTCAGTTTGGTTTGGTTTCTTTATATAACGGTAGATTAACCTTCGTAGGTTATTTAATGCTAAAGCTATCATTGTTAAAAAAAAAAACAGTGATACTATTTAACCCATTCCTGGGGGTGGGTGGATAAAGCAGTTCATATCTTTCCTCAAGAGTATTTGTTTGAAATAGAACGTAATAACGCGACTGGCGTTCGAAATCCCTTGCTACAATGTCGCAAGCCAGTTCACCATGTGGGATTCTCCTTTCACAGGATGTGAAACAGAGTTGAAGAATAGCGGTTACAATGGAGATAAGGTTGGTTGGTTGTTTGGGTTTATGACATATCAACCTTTGTAGGTTATTTAATGCCAAATCCATTTTTATTCAAATAATCAGTCCTATTTCATACAATTCAGTTTAGCATCCAAAAACAGTTTCATTTCAAACAATTCAGTTTTGCATAAGTACGCAGTGTAAATATAAGTACACATTTCAATTGTCAAAAACATTTCTATTTCAAGTTATTCAGTTTTTTTAGTTATTCGAAAAAAACATTAAGAACAATAGGTCAACACAATGATGACTTGATCGTCTTATTTAACTGTAGAACCAGTGAGTGTTCTTTGAAAAACAAATAACTTATTAAAAAGGTAGTTTACCGAGTCAAATTAAGAGGATATGACGGACAGAAGATGATATAAATTGCATCTACAGATCAACCGTGAAAGGGAACTATATAATGATAACAAAGCTTATTACAGGACTAAACGATATGCGAATAGTACAAGACAATCAAAAGCTTTGGTTTGATTTGGTTTTATGGCACATCAACCATTGTAGGTTATTAATGCCATGTTCATTTTTATACATATAAACAGTTCTATTTCAAACAATTCTGTTTAGCATAAGTACACAGTTTAGTTCTATTTGACCCATAGATATCGACCTATCAGGTGCTACCATTTAGAGCCAGAGTGGACTTGGGAGCGACGGCAATGAAGGGTTGCTCCGCATTCCGCAAATCTCCAGGATTACTGGAACCTCACCATCAGATTGTTTAGTGTCATATCCCGGGGACACTGCAGAGAAGCAGTCGGAGTATTCTACTGCTCCAGTCAACTGCACAAAAGACAATCTAAGAACATCAGGAATTACAAAGAAATAACATGGGAAAGAATTAATGAGGCTTTGAAAAACTGTAGATTTTTCACGGAAGAAAAAAATACTATATGCTATTTACCAACCCCTCCGTTCGGGCAGGATATGACACAAGGTCAATTTTAAGCGGAGTTTAACAGGTTTGAATTCAGAGTTGTCCTTCTCCTAGACTAGTTGCCTCACCAAGGCTGAAGAACCCAGTCTGTCCTACTATTTACCCATAGCTGGAGGGAGAATAATTGGATTCATACCTTTCCCAAGGGTATTAGTGCTATGGGAAATGCAATCAGTCTTGCCCATGATTTGAACTCGTGTCGCCGTGATCATTTCCTATGACGATAACCATACTATATAATAAGTTTTCCACGCTCGAATTGTTTACTACATTAAAGACAGGAGTTGTTTGCGAGATGTCGACATGAAAGTAGATATCTTTTATTTAGGACTGGATGAAACCATGTGGCTTATTATGCTAACCACGTTGTAATCCCATAACTCAAAAAGAGTATTTAAAAAAAGTAAATATCGGTTCAGTTGAATAAGTCTGGAGTATTGAATACTGCCTTACCTGACGATCGAAAATATGTAACTCCAAGTCATAGGGTTTTATCCCGTTTTACATTTTATTTTTTACACTTGGAAAGAAGAAAAAATATGTCCAACTACTTCGCCACTAGGTAATTTTTAAGAGGAGTATAGCTTTTGAATTTAGATATTTCTTCCTCCGAGATTGGTTGATGTATAAAAGCCGGACAAACAAGTCTCTCCGACTATTTATGCTTAGCTTGGGGAAGAACTCGTTAATTTATGCCTTTTCTAAAGTGAAACGTGGACACCCTTGTTCAGGATTCGAACCTAGTTCACAGAGTGAATTTCCTACAAAGATAACCATTACACTAATAGCGACTTCAACACACACACACACACACACACACACACACACACACACACACACACACATATATATATATATATATATATATATATATACACGCTGTTTACTTTAGGTCACGTGATGTGCGAGATGTAAATGTCTGTCTAGAAAGATTTCGAATATACAGATTTACATGATGTGAAACTTTTTCGAGACATAAAAAGAGTAATGAAGTGAAAGGCTACTTTCCTTCTCTGATATAACGTTCTTCCTTTTAGCACCAGATGGCAGTAGGTGTCAGAATCGGAGAAGGCCATGTCAAATCTGACGAAGAAATACTTTACAGACGATTAAATTCGCCGTCAGAGACTTTTGATTCAGAAACAACGATATCTCGTGTATCGAACCGTCTCAAAAGAAAGTCGACTCTAGTTGACGAAAATAACAAAAAAAAAAAAAAAAAAGAAAGAAAAAAAAACTCACTTAAGAACTGACACATCTTTCTTTCTTATCTGAATCCGATATCAACTCTTAAATAACGACTGGCTCTTTTAACTCGATCATTTATCAAGAATTGAGGCTATCGGCTAAAATCCTGCCAATGTAGAATTCATAGAAATCTATAGATTTGTCTCAAATTATAAATCTACTGGGCTGTATTGGATTTTCATTAATAAAGATATTGTTATTTTGTACGGAATAATGTTTATAGAGCAGCCAATGTCTATCATCTTGCTTTTTATCTTTTTAGGGTTATTCGCCACTGATATATATATATATATATATATATATATATATATATATATATATATATAAATGATAAGAGAAATAAGAATATATATATATATATATATATATATATATATATATATATATATGTATAAATACATATACACACACACATAAAGAGGAACAAAAGTGATAAGACAAGAATATTTCATATGCTATTTATTTCTGAATTGATCTCAACAATTTCTGACTTAAACAGTTTCGTCCCGGATTTGAACTCGAATCACCGATTTTCAGAAAAAGTGGAACTATTAGTGAAAAGTAAAGAAAGCATATTTCCTGAAGAATTAATTAATAGTCCTTAAAGATGGCTACGAAGAATGACCTAAAACACCGTGGCACTATTAAATTGCTGCTCAGTACATATGTATACACACACACACACACACACACACACACACACACACACACATATATATATATATATATATATATATGTATTTATGTATGTGTGTGCATGTGTTTCTATGCCTTGGTTTGGTTTTCTCGTTAAATAGTATATCAACTTTCTTTCTTTTGATTTAATGCCAACGCTATCCCTGTAGAATGATAACAGTGATACAATTTAACCTATAGCTAGGATGATATATATATATATATATATATATATATATATATATATATGTATATATATATATATATATATAATCGTTTGATACTCAGTACGTAAATATTTTAAGAAAAGAGAAGATTAATGCATGAAATATTTCATTTTTTTAGCCTTAATCTTAAGTGATATGTTTTGAGTGTTTGGTTTGGTTTGGCTTAATGGCATCTCAACCATTGTTGTTATTTCATGCCAGATCCATTTTTATACATATAAACAGTTCCTTTTCAAACAATTCAGTTTAGCATAAGTACAGTATTTTGTTTACACACAGTTAAATATCAAATCAGTTCCATAGTTCCATGATCCATAGATAGGACCCTGTTACCACTCCATGTCAGAGTAGACCTGGGAGCGATGGCAATGAAGGGGTTCTCCGCGTTCCCCGTAGCTCCAGCATTATTGTAACCTCACCATTAAATTTTTTAGTATCACATTCAAGACACTCTTTGGGAGGGAGGTCTTACCCTTCTACACAGATGTAGTCGGTGTATTCTGCAACTCCAGCGGACTGGGTCAGTTTTGTGTGATTATAATTCTTTGTTTGAATGTATCCCTATGTATTGGGAAAATACATTCTTATGTCAGCAGTTATAGGACTGCAACTTTTTATCTCCAGGGAACAGATTTAATTATAGTACGAACATTTTTAACACAGGAAAATGTAAGACAACATACTTGTTCAATTTAAGATAATTAAACGATGTTGAAATTAAATACATTCTTGTAAAAAAAAGAAAGTTAGATTTTCACTGACAAGAAGTATTTCAAAAGATAATGAGTAAGTACAGAATGATTGCGTATTTACTGAAGAAACATTATTTTCATTGCTATTTACAAAATTGACGTAGGCTCCAAATTTGACGAAAGCTGTTTATCAATCCGTCTGGTTTAAAAAGTATTTTAACAAGCTGGGAGAGAAAATATTTCTTAATTAATTTTGGGTTTTGACCCTTCAATTTTTTCGTGTCAAGTTAAATATTATCGTGTGCGAATTCTCAAAGAATTTTTAAAACTAGCACGAACAAGCTGATTGGTCCTAAAATGCAAAAATAATGAAACAAAAGTACAGCTATTCAAGCCTATTTTTTTACACAAAGATTTACACTTTTTTAGTCAAGAAATTTAGTGATTTGCAATCTATCTATCTATCTATCTATCTATCTATCTATCTATTTCTTTTCTTCTTTATATCTATCTATCTATCTATCTATTTCTTTTCTTCTTTATATCTATCTATCTATCTATTTCTTTTCTTCTTTATATCTATCTATCTATCTATCTATCTATCTATCTATCTATCTATCTATCAGTAATATCCTGTCAACGCCTGAAGACAGTGGCTTTGGATTATTCTTGTATAGAAATATGAAGAATATCATATAAATCTATGTGAGTGCTTGATGTATGGCTATTGTTACATCCCTTATGGGTTGACCTACCAATCATCAGGCAGTTAAGAAGATGGAATTTCATCTTCCTAACTGCCTGATGATTGTTGTTTTGCCAAAAAATTCATGAAACCCAGGGTTGTAGAATATTTTCCATGGATTTAATATTTACATCTATTATATATTTATTTATTATCATATAATAGCTTTATCCTTGATATTGAGCACTCTCCATATTATATTACCCTTGGTTTGACACAGACTCACAAAGTGATTTAGTGACAACCAACACTCTTATATATATATATATATGGCACTTGATGCTACCTTGCTTTAACATTCAGCATTAAGGTAAGGATCAAGGTAAAGTGGAGTAATCCAGGGAAAGGAGTAGTATCCTCCCCAACACCTTGATGTAGTAGCTATCGAAAAGGGAGCCTTCGGGTCACCTTTGACGACGGTCGCCAATATATATATATATATATAGTGCTAGATTGTACATATTGTCTCAGACAATATGCTGGAAAGTCGGAAAGTCAGAACAGCAATTCTATTTTAGATTTAATATCTACAAACAGAATCAATTCTATAGATTTTAATAAATTGCTCCCCGTTGAAACAAAGTTTCCACTCAAAAGAACATGAAAAATTCAACATCATTGAAAGGACTTTAAAAAAGTCCTTTGTCAATTGCATAATAATAAAAATACACCAAATAAATTAGATAAAATAACTCCAAACACTGACCTCAAATACCTACAACATTAAATTAAACCATCTTCAAAACACAGCTTTGAAAAATTATTGACTGACGAGTTACCACATAAACATCTAAATAAACAAACGAATATATATACATTTCATTAAAACAATCATGGCTAATTTGAAAGAAACCCGTGGCCGCACCTCAAGGATTGTCTTTCATTTGAAGCTCAAAATATCTGGGGGTCAAGGTACGCAGTGTCTTGAACGGTCAGCTCAAAACACATGGGTACAAAAATATTTAACAGGTGAATATATCATTTTATTGTTTGATTTTTCGTCTTTTCTTTTGCGGTATATTAACTTTGTCTCTTTTTAAAACTTCTAAAGGCTTCAAAAATCTTTTCCCCTTACGACGACCTGAGGTCAGTGAAAAAATTATCGAAAGTGATTATGAAATATATACTTATCAGTCTTATTATTTTGTTCATATTATATATATATATATATATATATATATATATATATATATATATATGTATGTATTATAATCAAATCATGCTGTTACCACGGAGTTTTCTGACTATCTATCGCCATCCATCCTTTCCTATTATGCATTGTCCAGTCGGCTGGGGCTGTTGAATACACCAACTGCATCTCTGCAGAGGTGTAAGACCCCAACCCAATGAGTGTCATGAGTATGACACTAAACAATCTGATGGTGAGGTTCCAGTGATGCTGGAGCTTTGAGGAATGCGGAGAACCCTTTCATTGTCTTTCATTTTAGTGCCATTTGCAGGAACTTATCAAAGAGAGTGTCCGTGAAACAAAGTTCTTTGAATTTTAGTATTTTCTTTTCTTTTTTTTTTTGTTTTGTTTTGTCGAAAAGTTTCAGAGTTCATTAAATTGCAAGTCTTTTTTTTAAGTTCTTTTCAGCAAAATTCTCAGTTGATTTTTGTTTCAATTGTTTAACTTAGGAGAATTTCAGTAGTCGACTTTCGTTTAATCTTACTTTTATTTCTTGGGAAACATCAGCCTGTTTAAAATATGTTCCGGCTATTCAAGAGGCAAGTGACGATACCCATATGCTGGCTAATTTTTCCTGCCTTTACAATTCGGTCCCCGAATTCGTACTGAGGGTCTGAATAGTAGTTCTCGACAAAAGGAGGAAGTCACTTTTTGGTGTCGCACTGTCTAGGATTACTTCTCCCTTCTCCACACCAGCCAAACCAAGAGCCGCCCGTGGTCGGCTTGATGCTTTTCTTAAAAATAGATTTTTATAATACATACTTTCAGACAGACTATTGCTTGTCTTTAAAACATAATTTTTTCCGACTCAGGTTTGGTTGGATGATTTTTACATTTTGATATTCTGTCTATTCTGAAGCCTTTCCTCTGTGACCATTATTTAGATATACTTTATATCTGACTTATCTACTTAAAGTTAAACATCTGTGTTTCTCCTTTTTTATTCATATTTTGGGGATAGAGACGAATTACATTTTCAAATGTTCCTACACCAATAACTGGCGAAGAAGCTTTTATTTTTTTGCTTTTTCGTTTCTTTCCTTTAAATTTTAGCTATTTAGACGAATTCAAAATCTCTCACAAATTTCACTAAATTCTTGAAAATTTCACAGACCGCACTTAAAGGGTCACTGATTATTAATTAAATTTCCTAGCTTTTAAAGACTAAATTTTATTTCAATAGTAAGGCAAAGATTTTTCAGAAATATCTATTGACACACATTTCAAAATATCAATGCACACAAGTTCTCAAAGTTAAGTTCTTACATTTGGTATTCCGAATTTTTACTTGGCTAATATTGTCTCAAACAGCTATTCGTCCCTTTCATTGAGCGTTCGTTCCTTTAAATGGCGATTTCTTGATTTATACATTTCTAACTACTCTATTTGACTATTTTGGCAAGCAAATTTCCATTACGTAAAAAAAGGAAACACAGAAATAGACCGCTGTCGTCAGAATCCATCTGTACCCTAAGTTTACCTCGCCCTTCCTTTTTTTCATAGTCAGTGACTGCTACACTCTTTTCTTAGAAGGCCATCTCCTAAATTCTACAAAAAAGTATTCGATGGAATGCATGTTGCTCTTCATTTGTATCCCTGTTACATATATGACAAACAAGATGGTTGCTTTTGTCGCTGACTTTGCTCCCGTGAACTCATATAGCTTCCCAAACTACTGGAGATCCACATACTTTGTCACAGAAAAGACACGTATTCCCCGGAGGTTGCTGCGGGAGGAACTGTGTAAAATGAGCCAGCAAATTGTGTGCTGTTATGAGATCTCATATAACTTTCAAGTCCACATTTGTACAAATGGATCGAGATCAAGTTCTGTTTCTGAAGAGCTTGTATCAAGTTGGAATATTCGATTCACCGTGCCTTGAACGTTTCCAAGTTGATCGATTTAATGTCATCTGTTCCAAGTCAAGATCGACATTAAGCACCCTGAAGTTATTTTTGGCGACATCCGTAAAAAGTTACTTAGGTTTATGTTTTAGTCTTTTACCATGCTGTAACTATCCGTTATACACACACACACACACACACACACACATTTATATATGTGTGTGCGTGTGTATATGTGTCTATGTGTGAGTGAGTATATGAATGTGTGTGTGTGTGTGTGTGTACATTTAACAACTCCTTTGCTCGAGCGTGATCAAGGTCAATTTTTCAAGTGGCATTTAATAATTTTTTCTTTCTCCGAGATTGGTTGTCATTCCATAGTTAAATAGCCCAAACTGACCACTTATTTACTCATAACTTGTAGAAAAAGAATAGTTGTATTTGTGCTTTTCCTAAGGGCAAGATTTGGACTCGGGTCAATAAGCGTCACACACACACACACACACACACACGCATATATATAATTTCTATAAAAGTGGTGAAGAGTTTTAAGAAGCCATTTCAAAAAATGTATTTAAGATATTGACACTCTCTGTACACAGTTTGTCAGTAAAGACTTGAGGCATATTACTATCATCTCAAATTAGATACTCCATAAACTTATCTGCATGTTTACAACACTCCAATATTTCTAAACATTTATGATTGGTTTTATTCTGGTCCCTTAAGATTTGGAGTAACTGCTGTTTGTCAGAAATCATTTTCAGTCATCTCTATAAAATTTTACAAAGACTATGTTGTGTAATTTGACAATTCCCTCTTGACCTTCCAGCGTTCTGGGCTGCCTAGGTAACTCGGACAAACACGCTTCAAATGTTTTTCTACTATTGATGGTCTCCCAGGAGTTTTACCTTTCTATGAACATCATCTGGTTTAAATTTAATTTAGCAATCCTAGATGGATTGTCTAGTCGGGGATAATTTTATAAAATGTATTCTAAAATGCCGTCGCACGACAGTAGCAGAATTTCCTTTGTTCAATTCAAGCATATAGAGTGCCTTCTTAGCAGTAATAGTGTTCAATACCCGGATTGAAAATGGAAAACCTGGTATACGTAAAGCCTTAATAATATATTTCTCTATGAAATGCTGGATCATGTGGGTCAATATCGTAAATTTTAAAAAAATGATTTTTTGAAAATATTTCTTTTCTTGACACACACACACATACATACTCACACAAACTTTCTCTTTCTCTTTCTCACACACACACACTCTCTCTCTCTCTTTCTTTCTCTGTATATATATATATATATATATATATATATATATATATTTGACAGACTTCAGACGCATCAATACAAGCTAGCCTAAAGATTAGTCATGTAAAACTTTGTCGTGAGCTTTACATTTTTTACTTTATTTAGAGTTAAACTATCGTAATATTGCTCAACATTTTTGTGCATAGAGCACTCTATTTTACTTTTATTACTGATTTAAACCATTTTAGCGGTAAATTCTTATTGCACACAGAGGTGTGCACACATATATGTGTGTGTGCGTGTGTGAGTATGTGTGCATTTATAGAAAATCAACTGGTTTCTATATTAAAAAGGAACTGGTTTCTATAATAAAATCAACTGATTTCTATTATAAATCATTTTAATTAAAAAAATAAGCGAGAGAAACTGTAATTTTTGTATCTGTACTTTTTTGCATTTATTGACCAATCACCGCCTTCGTTTGGGACGCAGGTTTATTTGCTTGCTTGTTTGGTTGGTTTTACGGCGTATCAACCCTTTTCCGATCATTTAACACCGAATTAGATTTCAAACAATTCAGTTTAGTATAAGTATAGTTTTTGTTTACAATTGTTTAAATGTCAAAACAGTTCTGTTTCAAAGAATTCAGTCTAGCATAAGTATACAGTTTCAATATCAAAAAGTGCTATTTCAGTTTTGCAGAAGTTCGGACAGCTCTATTTCAAAGAGTTCAATTAGCATAATTACACAGTTTAGTTCTATTTGACCCATAGATAGGACCCTATCAGGGGCAACCACTACGGGCAGAGTTGACCTGGGAGCGATGGCAACGAAGGGGTACTTCACATTCCCCATACCTCCAGCATTACTGAAATTTCACCATCAAATTGTTTAGTGTCATATGAAGGACAGTCATTGGAGGAGTCTTAACCCGTTGCAGAGAAGCAGTCAGTGTAGTCTACAGCCCCAACGTTTGGGACGCCTCATTTAAAAAAATATTTGAGGTTGCAGACGATAATATTCGAATTGCCTCGCAAATTTTGAAGAATTAAAACTCAACATGATTTGAGAAATCTTTCCTTTCCTCAATTGTTAAAAATACATTTTTTAACCAATTAGAATCATAAATAAATCCATCCATTTTCTTTTTCCAATTTGGAGCTGAGCTTAATCTTATAAATAAAGTGTTAAGATAGATAAACCTTTTGTGGATATAGATTCATTTTTATTTCTACTCAACTTTTATCTTTCTTTCTCTTGAGTGAAAATCTGATATTCGTTTCCTTCAAAAATTCATTTAATTTCAACATCGCTTAATTATTTTTTCACGAGCGAAAATCTCTTGTTTACCTTAATCTCAATATCGATGTTTAAACTAACATTTCCTTCATTTTTTTTTTATTCGGCTGCATTCACTTACATATCAACGTATCAACATACTTTTCCTTTTACATCCTGACTTACTCATACTAAGTGTTTTTTACAAAATTTATTACTCAGATTTAAAACTATGCGAACTGCTAATAACTTACTTTTTTTTAAAATCATATCGGGGCATATTAGGCTCATATTTCTCTTACATTTTCTAACAAGAAAGATATTGTAAAATTTTTTGTTGATTTACAAAATTTTTACTTCAGTTAAAGTTGAATTTATTGAATTTGTAGAATTGTGTTTTATTTTAATCATTCATGCACCTGAAATATGAGATGGGGGAGGTCGTGAGAAGGAAAAAATGGAAGGGAAGTATAAGAAGAGATCTGAACTTCAGAAAACCCCATTTTCATTCTGAGGAAGTTCTTTTTTGAATAAAGAACAAAATATCATTTCTAAATCCGTTGTCAGTGTTGGTTTATCAACTTTTACACTAATTTAACAACACACACACACACACACACACACATATATATATATATATATATATATATATATATATATAAGAGGGATAAATTACAAATAAAAATAGTGTAGAATGAGCTCTAATTACTCTTTTCTTCTCCATAACCTTTTTAAATGCATTGCACACAGTAATAAAATGTTTGATGACTGTGTGCAACAATTGAAAGTTCAAGTAATTGACTAGCAGGCACATTCTATTGGGGCGTGTCCTGCTGAGGTTGGAGCCCTGGCCTCAGTGTTCGAAAAATCAGCTACAGAGCTCAAACAACAAAAACTACTAAAATGCAAACAAACAATACAAATAGCGACATTTAACGTAAGAACCTTTAATAGAATAGGAAAACTACCACAGCTAACTGCATCGGCCGTAGAACATGATAGACATAATATGCATACAAGAACACAGATACATGCACACCGAAGATATCAAATATCACGAAACTGGCAATGGATGGACGCTAGCCACTGTATCGGCATGGAACAACTCTGTCAACGCCGCAGTAGGAGGGGTAGGAATGCTTATAGGACCTTGAGCATTAAAAACGCTAAACAGCATTGAGAAAATACAACCTAGGATGATGGCAACTACTTTTAATGGAAACCCTAGAGCAACAATCATCTCCTGCTACAGCCCTACCAATGTTAGTGAAGAAACTGAACTAGTCACCTTCTACGATGAGTTATCCTCATTAGTGCGTAGCATCCCGAAACACAACATGTTAGTCATTGGCGGAGACATGAATGCCCAAATCGGGAAAAACGGAAACAACAAATACAGCCTCCACAACACGTCAGATAGGAATAGGCAACATCTAACAGATTTCATGATAGAAAATAGATTAACATGCCTCAATGCAAACTACCAAAAAAAAGGAGGGCAAACTATGGACATACACGTACGCGAACAATAATAAAGCACAGATAGACTACGTCCTGATAAATAAGAAATGGAGATATAGTGCAATAAATTGCGAGGCATACTCCTCTTTCGAGGGTGTGTCCTCCGATCACCGAAAAGTCACGGTAAAAATACGGCTAAGCTTACGAAAAAACGCCAAACGAACAGCGACCACCAAACACTATGACTGGGCCTTTTTGAACAACAGAGATATAAGAGATAAATACGTATTAGAATTAGGAAACAGATTCGAAACACTACAAGTGAAGACGGAAAAAGTACACCAAATGACAAATATGAAAATTTCGTCAAAGCGTACCTCGAGGCAGCAGGAAAATGTATTCCAACAAAACTCAAAACTAAATATAGAGTCCCATGGGAAACGTTAGCGGTGAGAGAAAAACGGGCACGAGTGAAAACAGCCTCCAAAAACTATCGAAAAAACCCAACAAACACAAAAAAACGGCACAATATCAATTAACAGGCATATATATAAAGGAACTGACAGAATATATTCAAAATCAGATAGATAAGATTAGAGACTCGGTGGAAGATAGACAATGTAGGATAGCCAGGCAAACAATAAACGAAGTGAGTAGAAGAAAGAACACAGCTAAAGCAAAACTGAAAGCAGCAAACCAACAAGAAAGAATAAAACTGTGGAAACAGCACTTCGAAAACCTACTAGGAAACCCACCGAAAGTAACACATGAACCAATCACCAGAATAATTAGTAAGCAATTGGACATTAAACTAGGACCGTTCACACAAGAACTCGACTCGGTTCTGAGAAAAATTAAAAATAGGAAAGCTGCAGGGCTGGACGAGATTCCCCCAGAAGTATGGAAGACCAGACAATTCCACGACATACTGCTCCGACTCTGCAACGCAGTATATAATCAAAAACCGATAGATAGATGGATGAAGGGATGCATTCTCCCCTTCCCTAAAAAGGGTGACTTCAAATTAGCCAAAAACTACCGACGCATAACACTTACATCCATAGCAGCTAAAATCTACAATGCCCAACTACGAAACCGCATAGAACCCAAAATCGGCAAATCCTTAGAAAAAAACAAAATGGCTTCCGAAGAAATAGATCCACGACCTCACAAATATTAACCATCCGTAGAATCCTTGAAGGAGTACGGGCAAAAAACCTACAAGCGACATTACTATTTGTCGACTTTACCAAGGCCTTCGATTCCATTTACAGAGGAAAGATGGAACAAATCCTACTAGCATACGGCCTACCTAAAGAAACCGTAGCAGCAATAACGATTCTCTATAGAAACACCAAAGTGAAAGTACGATCACCAGATGGGGACACAGAATACTTCGACATTGTAGCAGGAGTACTACAAGGGGACACGCTAGCTCCATACCTCTTTATCATTTGTCTAGACTACGTACTTAGAACATCGATTGATAAAATCAGAAAGAACGGCTTCGAGCTGACAAAGAAAAGAAGCAGAAGGTACCCCGCAAAAACAATTACCGACACCGACTACGCCGAAGACATAGCGATACTGGCAAACACACCCAACCAAGCCGAAACACTACTGCATAGTTTGGAACGAGCAGCCGTAGGCATAGGCCTCTATGTCAATGCACACAAAACGGAATATATGTGCTATAATCAAACGGGTGACATCTCCACTCTAGACGGAACCCCTGTTAAACTAGAAGACAAATTCACTTACAGCATCTCATCAAGCGAAAAGGATATCGACACGAGGTTAACGAAGGCATGGACAGCTACCAATAGGCTATCGATTTTATAGAAATCAGACCTAAATGATAAAATTAAACGCAGTTTCTTCCAGGCAGCGGTCGCATCAATACTGCTATATGGATGCACTACATGGACTCTAACAACACGGCTGGAGAAGAACCTAGACGGCAATTACACAAGAATGCCGCGAGCAATCTTGAACAAGTCCTGGCGCCAACACCCTATTAAACACCAACTTTACGGCCACCTGCCTCCAATAACGAAAACTATTCAAGTTAGACGAACCAGACATGCAGGACACTGCTGGAGAAGCAGGGACGAACTCACAAGTGATGTACTCCTATGGACCCCCACATATGGCCGAGCAAAAGCAGGACGACCAGCACGAACATACATTCAGTAACTATATGAGGATAAGGGATGTAGTCCAGAAGACCTGCCAGAGGCGATGAACGATAGGGAAAAGTGGCGAGAGAGGTCAGAGATATCCTTTCTACCAGAACGACATGATGATGATGATGATGATGATTATGATATTTACCAACCCCTTCGCTGGGGTAGGATATGACAAAAGGTCAATTTTTAAGCGGAGTTTAACAGGTTTGAATTTAGAGTTTTCCTTCTCTAGTTGCCTCATCAAGGCAGAAGAACACAGTCTGTCCTACTATTTACCCATAGCTGGAGGGAGAATAATTGGATTCATACCTTTCCCAAGGGTGATTAGTGCAATGGGAAATGCAGTCAGTCTCGTCTAGGATTTGAACTCGTGTCGCCATGTCCATTTCCTACGACGATAACCATTACACCATATATATGTGTGTGTATATATATGTATGTATGTATGTATGTATGTGTGTGTGTGTGTGTGTTCTTTGTTTTGCTTAGTCTGCCAAAAAAGGCCAAATGTTGCTTACATTATCTGCTTCTGGTCACCCTCGACTATGGTCGCCAACTTACTTTATCACCGACACATTGGCCTAGTTGGTAGAGTATTTGCCAATGGTCTCGGAGACTTGGGTTCAATCTCAGGTCGAGTCATACCAAAGACTTCAAGCTATTCAGCTTAGTCGATAGAATTGAATGGTTCCAAGTATTGCCCTGTATCACTAACAATTCAAGTAAACATGGGTCATTTATTTACACACAGTTTTCCTGGTTCATTGGTCTAGTTGGTAGAGTGTTCGCCAGTGATCCGGGAGACCTGGGTTCAATCCCAGGTCAAGTCATACCAAAGACTTTAAAAATAGTACTCGATACCTCCTTGCTTAACACTCAGCAATATAAGGTACGTATCGATGGTAAGGTGGAGCAATCCAAAGAAAGGAATAGCGCCCTCTCCTACACCTCGGTGTAGTAGCTATTGAAAAGGGAGCCTTCTGGTCGCCCTCGACTAAAGGGAGACAACTTTACTTACTTACTACTAATAGATCTGCCACTTAATAAATAAATAGGCTGATCGCTTATTAAATTTGGTGATCTAAAGGGACTTGTGCTTTCACCTTGATTAGATCGTAAATATCACTTTGTCTGTTTGTTAATCTCCGTCTGTCGCTTTCTGTTTTCGGCTATCTGTCTGTCCATCTTTTTGTCTCTCTCTTTATATTTATATATATATATATATATATATATATGAACAAATGTGAGTGAACAATCATTTAAAATCCAAAAGTTCTCAAATGCTGGAAAAGACTAAAACTAATTAATTAATTAACCTTTATTTCATTAAAGTTTAATCTGATGATTCACTAGAATTGAAGACACGTGAAACTTAATGTCATGAAAAAATACTAAGAAGGTGAGATCTTAATTACTTTTAGTTTATATATATATATATATATATATATATATATATATATATATATATATATATTGTATTGTATTTGTATTGTATTGTAATTGTTCAGTACACAGCTTAAGACGTTAGACTCGGGTGAAAAGACCGTCACGGACCGTAGAGTGGTAGCCCACGTTGATTGGCTGTTAGTGTGCTGAGTCACCGGAAAAGTGACCAATCAGCAGAAATTAAAAGACAGGGAATATTGGTCAATAGCGCCAGGATTAAGATTGAAGAGGTGGTGGTGTTCGGGCGTGCTTAGGGTGGAAACACACACACACACACACATGCACACACGCATACACACACAAACGCACACATATATATAAAGTTATTCACAGGCCCACACATGCATGCACGCATATACGCACTCTTATGTACATAGACATCCCCCACACACATGTGTATATATATATATATATATATATATATACAGTTAGCGCATTTGAAGAAAATATAAATATAGGCACAAACCCTTGGAAATAAGAATATTGGAAAATAGTTCTTAACTTAAATAATTTCTTTTGCTTGTGTATATATATATGTGTGTGTGTGTATGTGTGTGTGGGTAAATAACCTGCTGATATTATGACAGGGTAGGTTTAAAAATATAGAAAATACAAATTATTAACAATTAAATACCAGAAATTAACGTTTCATGGGACACACACAATCATCAGAGGGACACACACACACACACACACACACACACATACACACACACACACACACACACACACACACACACAAATATATATATATATATATATATATAAGTTTATAAATGAAAACAAAACTTAAGTATCCGATCCCATTTCTTACGACGATATACATTTGACTAAGCGCACCTGCGTATATAATATAAATACATAGCTACTTACATTTTTAATATATACATTTACCCAACCCCTCCACTATAGGCAAGATATGACACGTTCAAGTGGATTCTAGGTGAATTAGTTTGAATGCAATTTTTTTCTTCTCCAAGATTGTTATACTGATTTTTTCTTCTCCAAGATTGTTATACTGATTTCAAAGAGTTCAGTCAGCAACTTCTACTTCCGCAGTGTGTATACACACACACACACACACACACACACACATATATATATATATATATATATATATATATATATATATTAGTATATATATAATGTAAATCCATTGCTACTAATTTTATCGGTGTAATGTAAGATATTAAGTTCCGGAAAGTAATAATAAATTATTTTGTAATGTTGCTGTTGAAGAGGAAATGATGCACTTCTGAGGAGTATGATACTGTTCTAGAGAGCAATGTTCTGTTCTGGAGGGAAATGCGCTTTTCTGGAGGGATTGATACTGTTCTGGAGGGAATTATGCAGCTCTGGTGGGAAATCGTCTGACATTTCTCTCTGGAACCACCTCCTTCATATTTTCCATGAAATAAACACAAAAAAAATTTTGGGATAACGATTCACCAATCTTACAAAACCTTTCAACTGCAGATGCACGCAGTGAACCGGTCCAATCGTAAATGAACGTATCTAAAAATAAAAGGTCGTAAAACACTAGCAAGATGCAGCTACCATTGCCGCTAGCCTAATTTTATTTGCAAAATACTGGAAACTGTTTAAAATATGGGACGTATTTCTGTCACAACCTGCATCAAGAAAAAGGCATTTTATGTAATTGAAAAAGTTCCCAATTTGGGCTGTAGAATACACCGACTGCATCTATTCAGAGGGGTAAGACCACCCCAATGAGTGTCCTGGATATGACACTAAAATTCTGATAGAGATGACCCAGTAATGCTGGAGCTTTGGGGAACGCAGAGTACCCCTTCATCGCCGTCGCTCCCAAGTTCACTGTGGCCCGGTGTGGTAGCACCTGACAAGGTCCTATCTATGGGTCAAATAGAACTAAAATGTGTACTTATGCTAAACTGAATTAGTTGAAATGGGACTGTTTTGACATTCAAAGTGCGTACTTATGCTAAACTGAATTGTTTGAAATATAACTGTTTTTGTATGCTAAACTGATTTTTTTTTAAATAGAACTGTTTTCACATTTAACTGTGTGTAAACAAAAAAACTGTTCTTATACAAAACTGAATTGTTTAAAATAAAACTGTTTATATGTATACAATTGGATTTGGTACAAATTACCTATAATGGTTGATGTGCCATAAAACCAAACCAAGTCAAACCAATTGAAAAAGCATTGTAAATGTCTGTAAAACGAAAATGCATTCTAATCGGTTTTACTTTATTGAAAAATCAGGAATAACGAGAAAATCAGCAACGAAGAATTGCTGCCAACTTTAATGACAAAAATAGGGGTAGTATATGTATAACAATTCCTATGATGTTAACATCAAATATCTGGCCTCATGTACGACCTATAGACCTTGCCTCTACCCAGTGGTTCCACTTCTCTACGAAAGAAATCGATATAACCTATCTTTGGAACTCCACAGGGAAGAACGCATCGCAGACAGACATAAAAGGCTGGCCAAGTATAGTAGATTAACTTTTTAACCTCTTTATGAAAGGCGTCCACAAACACATTTACTATTCAAAACTAGTTGTCATGTCGAGTGAAGAGCACCCGAAATATAAATACGTCAACTTCAGAGACTTGTTTCGCGGTCTCTGATGCAACCCCGCCTATCGCCTTGGTTGTTTGAAGGGGTCGTAATCATAGACTGAGATGTATGGTTATAGATTAGTTTAACACAAGGTCAGAATTATGATACACACGGTCAGACTCGAACTCACAAAGAATGGTCTGCTTGGTTAGCCTGCTTACACTTACACCACACGGAGGCGCCAGGTTTGAAGTGATTTCCACGAGTCTTATTCTGACGCGAAAAGGTTTGTTATTAAGACGACTATCTTTATATTTGTTTTTCTTAGTTACTGTTTTAGAAATTACCATTTCGACTCCTTTTATTGTATGCTTCGAAATTCTCAAATGAAGTACGATTCAAAGAATTAGACAGATTATAAAGTGTTCGGTGGAGTTTAGAATATCCCAGCAATATCTCCTGCGGTGGAATAAGACTCCACCCACAAAAAAGACGTGTCCTGGATATTGTACAATACTGCATCTGGTGACGAGGATAAATTTCTTGTGCTCGGGCAAATGCAGGAGTACAAAAACTGCTTTGAATTTAGAATTTTCCTTATCTTAGACCTGATACTATTTACCAACCCCTCCGCTCGGGCAGGATATGACACAAGGTCAATTTTTAAGCGGAGTTTAATAGGTTTGAATTCAGAGTTTTCCTTCTCCTAGACTAGTTGCCTCACCAAGGCTGAAGAACCTAGTCTGCCCTACTACTCCATAGCTGGAGGGAGAATAATTGGATTCATACCTTTCCCAAGGGTATTAGTGCTATGTGAAATGCAATCAGTCAGGTCCAGGATTTGAACTCGTGTCGCCGTGTCCATTACCTACGACGATAACGACTACACCACAGGCACCGGTTGCCTGATCAAGGCTAGAGAGCTAAGAGTATTTATCTACTTCCACATGGTGTCAGAACGTGACTCCAAATCTGTTTAAAATGGGGTGAGTTGCGGGAAGCAGTTAAAAAGTTTCTTAGTTCTTTCGGCCTTCCCATTCAGTGGTAACTTCCCATTCAGTGGTACCAGGGCAATGAAACCTAACTCGTAACCTTTAAGGGCTTAGCCTGCTTCACTATTTTACTCATAATGAAATGTGAATATATCATTTTTTGTTGTGGTTTAAAAGTATAGCCATGTTTGTTGGAATTATGTAACGGGTTTATTTTTGGGAGTCAATTTGGTGTAGTGGTTAATGTGCTGGATGGTTGGTTGGTTTCTTTGTTTAATGGCATATCAACTCTTTTTAGGTTATTTAATGCCAAAGCCATTCTCCTAGAAGAACAGTAGTGGTACTATTTAACCCATAGCTGGGAGGATAAGGGGGTTCATACCTTTCCCAGGGGTATTTGCCTGAAAGTGAACGTAATAGCGCGACTGGAGTACGAACTCGCGTACTAAGATTCCGCAGTCCATCGTTTTAACCATTACACCACGAGGACACCCCCCTTAATGTGCTGGACTGAAACATCGTAGTAAAAGAGTTCAAACTTCATTTGTGCTATAATGTTCACTTTCGGACTAATTCGCATAGAAACGTATAGAAACACCTTATCCTCCCAAGCTGTCGGTTAAATTGTATCCCTAGTGTTGACTAGGGCTATACAATACACCGACTGCAGAGGGGTTAGTGTTGACTAGGGCTATACAATACACCGACTGCAGAGGGGTAAGACTCCCCCAACGAGTGTCCTGAATATAACATGAAACCAAGTGATGGTGGGCTTCAATATTGCTGGAGCTTTGGGGAATAAAGAGTACCCCTTCGTAGGGTAATATCTATGGATCAAATAGAACTAAATTGTGTACTTATGCTAAACTTAATTTCTTGAAATAGAACTGTTTTGACATTTGAAGTTGGTGACCGTGGTCGAGGGCGACCAGATCGCTCTCTTTTCAATAGCTTCTACATCTAGGTGAAGGGGAGGGCGCTACTAATTTCCCTGGATTGCTCCGCTTTACTCTTGATACGTACCTTATATTGCTGAGGGTTAAGCAAGGAGGCACCAAGTACCATTTTTAAAGTCTTTGGTATGAGGCAAACCTGGGATTGATCCCAGGTCTCCCGGACCACTGGCGAACACTCTACCCAATAGGCCAATAAGCCTGCAAACTGTGAGTAAATAAATGACCGATGTTTCCTTGAATTGTTAGTGATACAGAGCAATACGTGGAACCATTCAACTTTATTGACTAAACTGAATAGCTTGAAATAAAAATGTTTTGTCATTTAAACCGTACTTATCCTTAACAGAATTGTTTAAATAGAACAGTTTATATGTATAAAAAAGGGATTCGGCATTAAATTACGTACAATGGTTGATATGCCATAAAACGAAATCAAATCATGTTGTTACATTTAACTGTGTGTTTAAACTGCATAATTACGATAAACTAAATAGTTTGAAATAGAGCTGTTTTGTCATTTAAAGTGTACTTATGCTCAACTGAATTGTTTGAAGTAGAACTTTTTGACATTAAAATGTGTACTTATGCTAAACTAAATTGTTTGAAATAGAACTGTTTTTGACATTTAACTGTGTGTAAACAAAAAAACTATACATATACTAAACAGAATTGTTTGAAACTTTCATCAAAAGAACTTAATTTGACATTAAATGACCGGAAAAGTGTTGATATACCGTAAAACCAACCGACCAACCAACCACTTGTGTTCTTCAACAAGGATAGCTTAAGCATTAAACCACCTACAAAAGTTCATATGTCAATAAACAAAGAGAACGAAACCTTAGTCGCATTTTGCAAATACTTTTAAAAAAGCAAATGCATTAAAAGCAAAGTCTTATTCTAAAGTTAATAAAAAGGGATATAATATAATAAAACGACCCAAATGGGAAAAAAGTCATTATGTAGACAATCAAGTTCTTGAAATAGTCGATTTTTCGGGGGTAAATGTTTGAACAAGAGCAATTTAATTTGTTATTGTCCATGAATCTTACCAACCACTAGAGTCTTGGGACTCATATACTGCGGATAATGTGACACAAGTGCTACCTCTAAACCAGGTCAAAATGAATCTGGGAGTAAACAAATGAATTTCGTTTTCATATTCTCCAAAAGATCTTGAACAAGAGCTTCACCATCTGATGTGTTTTGCTGTCATATCTAAGACACGTTTGGAGAAGGTACCCGTGGCATAGGGACTCACATACTGGACAACAGTATTGTAGTAATGAAGTTCGAACTCCAGTTACACTATTACTTTCATTTTTGGGCTAATAACATTGGAAAAGTAAAACACCTTTATTCCTTCGTTAATAGTACCACTCCTGTTATTTGACAAGGATGATTTTGACATTAAATAACTCACGAAGGTTGATATGCCATTAAATAAAGAAGTTAAACCAGTTTATTTGGTTTGGTTTGGTTTCTTTGTTTAATGGCATATCAACTCTTTTTAGGTTATTTAATGCCAAATCCATTCTCCTAAAAGAACAGTAGTGGTACTATTTAACCCATAATATCTGGGAGGATAAGGGGGTTCATACCTTTCCTAAGGGTATTTGCCCGAAAGTGAACGTAATAGCGCGAATGGAGTACGAACTCGCGTACTACGATTCCGCAGTCCATCGCTTTAACAATTACACCACGAGGACACCCCCAGTTTATTTGGGTTTATATCTTTTGGCTCAACTTCGCGTGAAATAACGAGTAAGGACACTTGCTGCTGTTGGCTCTTTTGGACACTTGTCTGATGATTGACATGTTAAAATATCGAGGTGATATCTTTTTCCGATACAAAAATATAAGAACCAACACGAAAAAAAGAAAGCTTTTGTTGAAAAACATAGATATAGTCGGTTAAATGAACACGTGAAGAAAAAGAGAAAATAATTCTTTCAGTTAAATTTTAAGAATAGGTTTGGTTTGTTTTGTTGGGTTTTATGGCATATAAACCTTTGTAAGTTATTTAACGCCAAATCCATTTTTATGTAAATAATCTGTTCTATTGAAAACAATTCAGTTTAGGATAAGTACACAGTTTAATTGTCAAAAACATTTCCATTTCAAACTATTCAAGCAGTTATATGTAACAATTCAGTTAAGTGTAAATACAGTTTTAATCCCGAAAAACAATTCTATTTGAAATAATTCAATTAAACATAAGCACGCAGTTTAAATGTAAGTACGGTTTAATTGTGAAAAACATTTCTATTTCAATCTATTCAGTTTACTCAAACAATTCAGTTTAGCATAAGTATGCTGTTAGTTCTATGTAACCCATAGATCAGTTGCTACCACTCCAGGTCAGAGTGGACCTGGGAGCGATAGCAATGAAGGGGTACTCCGCATTCCCCAAAGCCCTAGCACTGCTGGAACCTCACCATCAGATTGTTTAGTGTCATATACAGGACACTCGTTGGGGTGGGGGTCTTACCCCTCAGCAGAGAAGCAGTCAGTGTATTCTACAGTCCCAGCCGACTGGGCAATTTAAGAATAGGATTCGAAACACTAGTAAGAATACAAGGTTTTTAGGAGAGTCATATCGAAAGGTAGTAATATATCACTCGGAAGATTCTAGGCTACAATAGCAAAAAAAGGCCCGATTCTTTTGATGACATATTCAGGTTTGTTTTATGTTAAAGCCATCCTTGTCAAAAGACAGCAGTGGTGCTATTTAATTCATAGGTGGCAAGATAAGGGGATTTGTACCTTTCGTAAGGGGAATTAGTCCCAAAGAGAACGTAACGACACGACTGGAGTAGGAACTCGCTAACTAATGTTGTATAGCCGTAATACAAATACAAGAGGAAACATAATCAAAGATGATTTACGACTTCAATGAACGAAAGAACACACTTCTTTATAAAAATATATCTCTCACACTTTATTCTCGAAAGGGTTGATGTTTCTGTGGTGTGTGAGATATATACTCAGAGAGAGGACTTCTTCTTACCATATCTTCTTCAGGGAGCCAGGGGTGCCAACACTTGCACCTCCTTGCAAGCTCGTCAGAGACGCCTCTGATCAGCTGCGTGTCCCTCGCCCGACTGTGATTCTCTGCACTCTGCCTAAATCTGACCGCGTGGTTCTCATCGCGTGGTCTCCTTCCAGTTACACACCTGTTCGACCTGAGTACCCTAATCCTGCTGTCCTGTTTACTAATCACAAAGTGACAGCTTGTCAAAGCACACGGGGTCACTAGGAACGAACCGAAAATCCATGGCATATGTGATATAAAACTACGATGCCGCAGTCCAACATGTAAGCCACTACGCGACGAAGACTCACCTCAAATGGTACAGGAATATCTCTTCTGTTTTTAATGCCTTTATAGACCCCAGTATTATGAAGGCCGACTTAAACATATCAATAAAGAAGGAAAGCATAAAAACTTAAATATGAATTCCAGCCATGGTCAATACAAATTTTTCATTCATCAATGAATATCGCTTTCATCCAATCATTCACACGCCATGATTGTTTCTCTTAAGCTAATTCTATTCCGTCAGTGTGTTAGTGGTAGGTTTTCGTTTTACTTTTCTCTGTTCAATTTCGATTTCATTCAGTTAATTTCTCTTGTATCGACACAATTGTTTTGTACATTTTCTATTTTCAGGTCATATTGCTTTGGGTTTTCTATCCTTACACTTAGAGATCTTCAGTGGTCTACTTGAAGGTTTTCCTTTTTTAACTAGCTAATTTCTTTTATAATGACACCAAGTTTTCGACATATTTAAATGGGAACCACCAATGTCCCTCTACTAAAGATTGCCTTCCTGGATGTGTTTTAAGATCCTTTCCACCGTTTCCATTTACAGTTTTGGGTTGGTACCAGGTTTCTTTGGGGGTGTCCTCGTAGTGTGATAGTTAGAGTGCTGGCCTGAGAATTCGTATTAAGCAAGTTCGAACTCCAGTCACGCTATAACGTTCAGTTTCAGACAAGGTATGAACCCTTCTTATCCTCCAGGCTATGGTTTTAATAGTACCACTACTGTCCTTCTTGAAGGAAGGATTTGGCATTAAATAACACAAGAAGGTTGATATGGCATTAAAAAAACAAACCAGGTTTCTTTTAACTGGGTATGCTCAACACTTGTTGAGGTCTACAAGAATTGTATTTAACTGTAAGCTGCTTTGCATATCTCGTATTCTGTCTTACCTGTTAACCAATTTGTATATCTCGGATTCTCTCTTAACTGATGATCAATTTGTATAAGTCGAATTCTGTCCTGACTGATGACCAATTTGTATATCTCGGATTCTGATTTGTGTTTAGAATGCAAATTATAAGATCATTCTATAATCTTTTCTTCACTATTGGGTTATTCCATTATATTTTTTCTACGTAGCTTTGAAAAATTACATCAATAATATAAATAATTCAACTTAGTTTGTTGGAGAAATATTTTTTGTAACTCGAAGGTTTGGCTATTAAAGAAATAATTTCTTTCATTAGTCTATTTTCTGCTAAATAAAAACCCAAGGGTTCATCTTCTAAGTGTGATAATTCAATAATTTTTGACACAGCCCAGTCGGCTGGGGTCGTAGAACACACCGGTTGCATTTCTGCATAAGGGTAAGACTTCTCCAACAAGTGTCCTGGGTATGACACTAAACAATCTGATGGTGAGGGTCCAGTAATACTGGAGCTTTGGGGAATGTGGAGTATCCCTTAATTGCCATTGCTCCCGTGTCTACTCTGATTCGGAATGGTAGCACTTGATAGGGTCCTGTCTATAAGTCGAATAGAACTGCTTGACATTTATACTGAGTGGAAACAAATAACTTATGCTAGACTGAATTAGAAAATAGAACTTTGATTATTTAACTGTGTATAAACAATGAACTGATGTTTGGATTGTTGGTGATGCATAGCAATAGTTAGAACGTATTAACTGTGGTTAAACCAATGAGTAGTATGGAACAGAATAATCATTGTTAAGTAGCAATACTTATAAACACTTTAATGTGCTCAAACAAATGATTAATAGTAAATATTGTTGTGTAGGAAACTTTCCACCCTTCATGAAAGTGAACTGTTCTGCTTGTGGAGTTAATGAATGAAGGCTTTAACTAGACACCTATCAATTGACATAGGGCATTACGCTGAGCTAGTCTTACTACTCACACGACTTTTGTATCTCGTTATTACCAGCCTAATAAACCCTTTTTATTGTTACATGTTATTTAGTGTTTGTCTTTACAAACCCCAAATTAACATCATAACAAATATATTTATTCATGTGAGAAATGTTAGAAACCATTTGAGTGTGGAAGAAAATGAACACGGGCTCATTTAAAAATGTAACGAACAAAATGTATTTACAAGTCATAAGTTTTATATATATATATATATATATAAAAAGAGGATTTGCCTTGAAATAACCTACAATGCTCGATATGCCAGAAAACCCAACTGGGATAGTATCATCATCATCATGTCACGCCATCAGCACGGATACCCCTGACCCTCTCTCGCTACTCCTCCCTATCGTCCATTGCTTCCGGCAGGTATTCAGAGCTACATCCTCTTTCGGCACAGAGCTGCGGCATATAGGTTCTATCTGGTTGTCCTGCCTTTGATCGTCCATGTGAAGGGGTCCATAGGATTACAACACTTATGTCCTGCTTGTCTGGTTCGTCTAACTTTGAAAATTTTCGTGATAGGTGGGAGGTGGCCGTACAGCTGCTGCTTTGTGTGGTGCAATATTGCTCGCAGAATTCTTGTGTCGCTGCTATCAAGCCTTTTCTCCATACGCTTAGTTAGCGTCCATGTAGTGTATCCATATAGCAGTATCGACACGACCGCTGCTTGGAAGAAACTACTTTCAATTTTATCGGTCAGGTCTGACTTTCATATGACCGAGAGCCTATCCATAGCTGTCCATGCGTGCTGATGTCTTTCTCGGTTGATGCTTCCGAGATATACACTACTGAAAGTATTAGGATATAAAAAACCAAAGCAATATGCTTTGAAAATTGAAAATCTATGAGAAAACAAAAGAAAAACAAATGGGTCGAAAGAGAAATCATGTTCCTTACAGTGCTACTCCTAGAGAAATTATGAAATTAGCACACTTAGAGAGGATGTTCAACTTTTTCTTTTTATTGTTTTATTTAGCAGTAAATAAACTAATAACAGATAAGACGCAAAACATTTTTTCTTTAACAGCTGAACATTCGGCTTTCATCAAACATATCTTAAATAAAGTAAATTTTTTAGCAGTAAACAAACTGATAACAAATAAGATGCAAAACATTTTTTCTTTAACAGCTGAACATTCTGCTTTCATCAAACATTTCTTAAATAAAGTAAATTTTTTTAGCAGTAAACAAACTGATAACAAATAAGATGCAAAACATTTTTTCTTTAACAGCAGAACATTCTGCTTTCATCAAACACTTCTTAAATGAAGTAAATTTTTTAGCAGTAAACAAACTGATAACAAATAAGATGCAAAACATTTTTTCTTTAACAGCTGAACATTCTGCTTTCATAGATTTTGATTAACATACATGTTACTGAGTCGGTAATAATTCCTGTAAAAAAGAAAAAGATATTACATTTTGACTCAACCTCGTATTCTTTGAATAAATTCAATAAAATTAGGTGGGTGTCTTCGTAGCGTAATGGTTAAAGCGCTGGATTGCGAAATCATAGTAAGCAAGTTCGAACTCTAGTTGCTCTATTGCGTTCACTTTCGGGATAATACCCTTGGGGAAAGGTATGTAACCCTCATCCTCCCAGCTACGGCTTAAATAGTACTCCGACTATTCTTCTAGAAGTATGGATTTGGAATTAAATAACCAGCAAAGGTTGATATGTCATTAAAAAAACTAAAAAAAAACAGCTATACATTTATTTAAAAAGTTGCCAAAATGTTTAGCCATTGAATAACACATGTTCTGCCTCTTATCTGTTATTTCTATTTATTCACGGGTCTGGTAAAATGTTTTGGTCGGGATCCTATTTACCCAACCTCTCCGCTCGGGCAGGATATGGCACAAGGTCAATTTTTTAAGCGGAGTTTAACAGGTTTGAATTCAGAGTTTTCCTTCTCCTAAACTTGTTGCCTCACCAAGGCTGAAGAACCTAGTCTGTCCTACTATTTACCCATAGCTGGAGGGAGAATAATTGGATTCATACCTTTCCCAAGGGTATTAGTACTATGTGAAATGCAATCAGTCTCGTCGAGGATTTGAACTCATGTCGCCGTGTCCATTTCCTACGACGATAACCATTACACCACGGGCACCTTCACATATTTTGGTCGTGATCGGGACCGCATGCAACGTGTCTTGGGCCGGAAGTGCCTGGCGGAGTCGATACCTCTTCAGTCTAAAAGAAGTTTAAATTCAGAATTTTCCTTCTCCTAGATCAGTTGCCATACCAACGTTAAAAGCCTAGTCTACCCTACTATTTAGCCATAGCTGGAGAGAGAGAATAGTTTGATTAACTTCTTTCTTAGAGGTATTAGCGTCATGTGAAATAAAAACAGTTTCGTTCAGAATTTAAACACGTGTAGCAGGGTCCTTTTCCTACGACGATAACCGTAATAACATGAGCGCCAACTATTTCCTTTTTTTTTAGTTTGAAATAGAACTCAATAAAAAAGCAATAAAAATTATTGAATATAAGTATGTTGATTGCATCATTTTTTCCCGAGGTAGTATGACTTTATTACCTTTCTTGTACTTTTACTGGAGAAGATCGGGATCAAGTGACAGCAAGAAAGTATCATATGTAACAACACACCCACTGCAGCCTTAATCAAACACTTGTTGAATCTCACATTTCAACTCTTAACACAGCGGTTAAGTCTTTGCCGTGACAAACAGCCCGTTTTCCGCCAAAATCAAATAGAAATCAAATAATAAAAAGATTTCCATGATTACTTCGCAAAGTTTGTATCTTCGGTAAATACCCGACCCCTGGGGGTTCTCCAGTAACGGTGATGGATAAGTACTTTTGGGGAGTAGAAAAAACAACAACAAAAAACCAAAACAAACAAAATAAGCGAATACCTAAATAACAACTATTAAGAAGTAAATAAAAAGGAAATATTAAATTGAAATAAAAGTGGTAGGGAGGGTTAAGGTTCATGCTGGAGACTTTTGAACGACACTGAAGAAAGTTCGGTTAAAATAACTCCTCACGCGATCTCGTTTTCCTTAACAGCACTACGACTAACCGTGAATAGGAATAAATAGACGAATGATTAAATTAAATGTAACCACGTGAGATTTGAAGTTGACTCAGAGATACGTGTCGAGATACCGTTGGCAGAGATGAAAAGTATTTTTTTAAAAAAGTAAAAGAGGCGTCATGTGATAGCAATTGCCTTAAATTTCTTTCTTTCTTTCTTTCTTTCTTTCTTTCTTTCTTTCTTTCTCAGGCATCTCTTAACACTTTCAGTTTCTTTCTTTCTTTCTTTCTTTCTTTCTTTCTTTCTTAACCCTTTCGTTCATTTGTTCAGGTCTTTCTTTCTTTCTTTCTTTCTTTCTTTCTAATTCAGTTTCTTTCTTTCTTTCTTTCTTTTTTTCTTTTTTTCTTTCTCAGGCATCTCTTAACCCTTTTGTTTTCTTTCTTTCTTTCTTTCTTTCTTTCTTTCTTTCTTTCTTAACCCTTTCGTTCATTTGTTCAGGTCTTTCTTTCTTTCTAATTCAGTTTCTTTCTTTCTTTCTTTCTTTCTTTCTTTCTTTCTTTCTTTCTTTCTTTCTTTCCCTATCAGGTCTCTCGTAACCCTTTCATTCTCTTGTTCAAGTCTTTCTTTCTTTCTTTCTTTCTTTCTTCTCTGTCATGTCTCTCAACCCTTTTATTCTCTTTTTCAAGTCTTTCTTTTTTCTTTTTTCCTTGTTCAATTTCCTTTCTTTCACTTTCTCTCTCGTGTCTCTCTTAGCTTTTTCTTTCTTTCTTTCTTTCTTTCTTTCTTTCTTTCTTCCTTTCTTTCTTTTCCTTTAATTCTCGTATTACAGTCTTTCTTTC
Source organism: Sepioteuthis lessoniana (assembly GCA_963585895.1). Taxonomy (NCBI): domain Eukaryota; kingdom Metazoa; phylum Mollusca; class Cephalopoda; order Myopsida; family Loliginidae; genus Sepioteuthis; species Sepioteuthis lessoniana. Next base: position 42,860,676 of record OY757937.1, read on the forward strand.
TACGACCTTTTTCTTTTTCTTTCAACTTTCCTTATTCTACCTTCAATTTCCTTCCTTCTCTTTGTTTTTCTCTTTCCCAAGCCACCCTCTGTCTATTCACTGGATGGCCATTGGGGAATTAACCGATTCCAAACATGATTCCATTTGTATTTTCAAAGATTGACATATGAAAAAAGAATTCTCTTTTCTCTGTGATTTTCTTCTTCTTCAAGTTCAGTTATTTCGATGGTCAATTGCTGTTGACTATCAAAACACCCTCATATGAGTCATGGACATAGTCTCTATCAAAAACAAAGTTCATATTAAAGAGATACTCGATTACGGAGTAACATTGTGTACTCATTTTCTTTAAAATACTTTTTCTACGCAAGTGGAGACAACAAAAAATCATCCATCATCATCATTATCATGTCGTGTTGCCAGCACGGATATCCCTGACCATCTCTCGCCACTTCTCCCTATCATTCATCGCCTCCGGCAGGTCTTCAAGGTTACATCCTGTGTCTTCACATAGCTGCTGTATGTAAGTTCGAGCAGGTCGTCCTGCTTTTGCTTGGCCATATGTGGGGGTCCATAGGAGTACATCACTTACGAGCTCGTCCTTGCTTCTCCAGCAGTGTCCTTCGTATGATTATTTAATGAATTTAGCATAGACTGACACGAAGTCATGATTTCTTTTACGAGGGTACTGACCATTGATAAATACCGTTATTATATCATTTTTTTTTAAAGTTTGGAACAGGACTTTAAATTAACTGCAGTACCTGATATTTGTAAATGGTGTACATAAAGTATATGATGTGGAATACAATCAGATATGATAGGGCATAGCTACAACATCACCCATGAATAAGTGAATATCTGTTTTTTTTTTAATCTTCTGATTCAAATATAGTAAAATTGGCGAACTTAGCCGAGGGTGACCCGAAGGCTCCCTATTCAATAGCAACTACACTGAGGTGTAGGAGAGGGCTCTACTCCATTCTATGGATTGCTCCACTTATCCTTGATCGGCACCTTATTGTGCTGATTTCTAAGGAAGGTGGCATCAAGTACCATTTTTTGAGTCTTTGGTATGACTCGACCTGGGATTGAACCTCGGTCTCCCGGACCAATTGGCGAATACTCTACTCATTTGGGCAATCGGGATTTTATTATTTCTAAAAATCTATCATGTCATCATCATCATCATGTCGTGCCACTAGCACAGATATCCCTGACCCTCTCTCGCCACTTCTCCCAATCGTTCATCGCCTCTGGCAGGTCTTCAGGACTATATCCCGTATCCTCACATAACTGCCGTATGTATGTTCGAGCTGGTCGTCCTGCTTTTTCTTGGGCATATGTGGGGGTCCATAGGAGTACGTCTCTTATGAGCTCGTCCTTGCTTCTCCAGGAGTGTCCTGCGTGTCTGGTTCGTCTAACTTGGATGGTTTTCGTGTTGGGAGGCAGGTGGCCGTGTCGTTGGTGCCTTGTGGGGCGTTGCCGCCAGGACTTGTTCAATATTGCTCGCAAAATTCTTGTGTAATTGCTTCTTCTTTAGCCGTTTAGTTAGCGTCCGTGTAGTGCATCCATATAGCAGTATCGATACGACCGCTGCCTGGAAGAAACAGCGTTTTATTTTATCGGTCAGGTCTGATTTCCATATGATCGAGAGCCTATTGATAGCTGTCCATGCCTTCGTTAGCCGTATGTCAATGTCTTTTTCGGTTGACGAGACGCTGCTTCCTAGGTAGGTGAATTTGACTACTAGTTTCAGAGAGGTTCCGTCTAGTGTGGAAATGTCGCTTGTTTGGTTATAGCACATATATTCAGTTTTGTGCGCATTGACATGGAGGCCAATGCCTGCGGCGGCTCGTTCCAAACTATGCAGTAGTGTTTCGCCTTGGTTGGGTGTATTTGCCAGTAACGCTATGTCATCGGCGTAGTCGGCGTCGGTGATTGTTTTTGCGGGGTACCTTCTGCTTCTTTTCTTTGTCAGCTCGAAGCCATTTTCTCTGATTTTGTCGATTGACGTTCTAAGCACGTCGTCTAGACAAATTATAAAGAGGTATGGGGCTAGCGTGTCCCCTTGAAGTACTCCTGCTGCAATGTCGAAGTATTCTGTGTCTCCATCCGGTGAACGTACTTTCACTTTGGTTTTTCTGTAGAAAATGGTTATTGCTGCAAAGGTTTCTTTTGGTAGGCCGTATGCTAGTAGGATTTGTTCCATCTTCTCCCTGTGTATGGAATCGAAGGCCTTGGTAAAATCGACCAGATATTACTAGATGTTAGTCTAAAATTTACTACGTAGAAAATCTGTAACCAAAATATGAATATTTAGTTGTCCAAAAATAAATTACTTCGATACATATTCCGGCTAATTTATTTTTGGATACCGATTTGTTATAGTTCTATTTTGATATCAGAAGTGTTACAATTTTTTTTTATTACAGAAGTGTTACAGTTTGTTTATTATTTTTACAGAAGTGTTACCATTTTATTTTTAGTTACAGAACTGTTACTGTTTTATTTTTGATTAAGAGACATGTTACAATTTTATTCTTATCTAGAGAATTGTTACAGTTTTATTTTTGTTCAGAGAATTGTTAAAATTTTATAATTGGTTACTGACGTGTTACAATTTTATTTTTGGTTAGGCAGTTGTTACAATTTTTTGTTACAGAACTGTTACAAGTTCTTTTTTTTTTGTGGTTATTGAATTGTGACAGTTATATTTTTGGTTATGGACACATTACATTTTTGTAGCGTTTGATTATGAATATTTAATCATCGATATTCGTTTTGTTTTCATGATATCCAACTAAAACTAATAATATTCCAATGTCCTTTGTTTTTGTAGAGAATGAACTTCAAAATGTTTATTGAGCAATAAATTTATCTATGCGGCTAAATAGCAAAAATTTATTGGTTCGTACATTTAATAATTAAAATCTATTCTGAAGTTATTCGATAAAAAGTATTGAAAAAATGTCTACCATAATTAAAAATTCCATTAATTATTTTGAAGGATTTAATCAGATCATTTCTCATTCTTCTTTTTCGTAAAATACTTAATCTTTAGGCTACCGATCATATGGAAATCAGACCTGACCGATAAAATGAAACGCAGATTCTTCCAGGCAGCGGTCGTATCGATACTGCTGTATGGATGCACTACTTGGACGCTAACAAAACGGCTGGAGAAGAAGCTAGACGGCAATTACACAAGAATGTTGAGAGCAATATTGAACAAGTCCTGGCGGCAACACCCCACAAGGCACCAACTATACGGCCACCTGCCTCCCATCGCGAAAACCATCCAAGTTAGACGAACCAGACACGCAGGACACTGCTGGAGAAGCAGGGACGAGCTCATAAGTGATGTACTCCTATGGACCCCCACATATGTCCGGGCAAAAGCAGGACGACCAGCTCGAACATACATACAGCTGCTATGTGAGGATACGGGATGTGGCCCCGAAGACCTACCAGAGGCGATGAACGATGGGGAGAAGTGGCGAACGAAGGTCAGGGATATCCGGGCTTGCGGCATGACATGATGATGATGATGATGATGAATATGTTAGTGCTCAATTGAATGAGTCGAATTTATTTTTTCAAGTCGAATTCTTTTTATAATTCGGAAGTTCATTCCAGGAAAATAACTTTAAAAAATAGGATTTAAAACATTTAGATGAAAAAAAAAAAAAAAAAGAAAAAAGAAAGCATAAATTTTAAGATAATATGATTTTTTTCTTTCAAATTAATTGCTGCTTAAATCAAAGAAGTATTTTAAAAAAATATTTGTTCAAAAATTGATATACTTTGAAGATTAAGAAAAAAAAAATAAATAAAAAATGAAAGCAGACATTTCAGGCTCTTCTCAATTAATTTGTATATTTTTTTCTTTTCTTTTCTTTTTTTTTTTTTTTTTTTTTTTTTTTTGCTTTTTCGTTATTTTTTAAGTTTCAGAGTAAGAAATAAGAAATTTATTGTATAATTGCAGATCGATTTTTCTCTGAAATATTTATTTTTAGCATTTTAGAAAGTTATGAATTTTCATTACTTTTTATTTCAATATTGATTTCAAAAACTACATTTCGTAGAGAATAGACAGTAGATTTTAAAAGAATATATTCCTATTAAATTCTGTAAAGAAATTAGCTTATTTAAGTTGTTTTGAATTTAAGATGATTGAACGCTTATAAAGTAAGGGTGGTCAGTGAATAAACAACTAAGTAATTGCTCATATATCATGCATGTAAATGAAGCCATCTTTTTTGACAGACACTATGCTTATATATGCATATATATATATATATATATATATATACTTTAAGAAAAACAACGAAACCGGTCACATAGTATTATAAATTTATTTCAATCCTGTTACGCATTTTTGAAATTTCCAAAAACACGAAAAAAGTAATAGGACTTCAGATCTTTTTGATAAAAAAACTAGAATAGACACATAGGAGTGGGAGGGGATAGTGAGAGGGGATAGAAGAGGGGTGAAGAGTTACCTCTTCATTAAGCCCACTTCCGTTTTAAATATAAATTTCGGTTAGCAATGTAATAAAATTGTTTTTTTAAAAAACTTTTCTTTAATTAATAATTTTTTAATTATATTTAGACCTAAATTACAGATTTTTTATTGAATTAGATTTAAACTTTAAATAATAACTTCACGTAAAGATACAGTAATAGATATATTAAAACTAAAAACAAAAACAAACATTTAATTCATTTACTATATTTTAACACACACACACACATACACACACACATACATATATATATATATATATATATGTGTGTGTGTGTGTGTGTGTGTGTGTGTGTGTGTGTGTGTGTCTGAAATAATTTCTATTGATCTTATAAATCTATTGGGTTGTTTAATGGCAAAAATCCATCTTTTTCACAAGCATTTTTATGGTTTCAAGTGAATAATAATCAGTTGCAAAAAATAGAGTTTCCATTGACTATCGGCCCGGGAGACGCGGGTTCAATCTCGGCTCGAGTCATAGCAAAGACTCAAAAATGGTACTGGGTGCTACTTTGGTTAGCACTCAGCATTATAAGGTACGGATCAAGTGTAAAGTGGAGCAATCCAGGGAAAAGAGTAGAGCCCTCCCTTACACCTCAGTGTAGTAGATATCGAAAAGGGAGCCTTCAGGTCACCCTCGACAACGGTCGCTAACTTTACTTTTACTTTACTTATATAACATACACTTTGCCAACTGTAATATGGTTTCAAGTATTCCTATTTAGTACTAATAATCTAGAGTCATTTATATAGTTTCAGATATCTATGACGATATAATCATTTGATTGAAAACGCTAATATGCTTTAAAGTATTCCTATATAATATCATTAATTTATACACAGTTATATGGTTTTTAGTACCTGTTTCTACGCTATGATAATAATACAAAATTTGGGATAAAAACACTAAATAAAGAAGCTGTAACAACAAGTGAGATTACTAAGGGAGATAAAACGCGCAGGAATCCAACAAAAGGAAAAAAAATCCCCAAAAGATAAAAGCTGATAAGTCTTACAAGGTAACTAGAAGAAATAAATCAAAAGACATTAGCGAAAGAAGGAAACCTCAAAAGATACCGAGATAGAATCAAGCATTGCAAACAAAACTAGGTTTTCCAAAATAACGGAAGAAAATTTTACCAACAAGTTGGTGGAAATGGCACAAAAACAAATCAACAACCGGATAGAAAAGAAAGAAAACAATTTTGGAGCAAAATATGGAGACGGAAAGAACATAACAGAAATGCTAAATGGATAAAGATAATAGGGAGAAAAAAAGAATTAGAAAAAATTGAAGGAAGCCCGAGGCGAACATACATCTTGGCTCGCTGAGAGCAATACCTAAGAAAATATCAAATTGGAAAACACCAGGCTACGATGGGATACATAATTTATGGTAGTTGCCTGTAGTTTAATTGTTATCTTCATAGGAAATGGACACGGCGATACAAGTTCAATTCCTGGACGAGGCTGCTTGGATTTGACATAGCACTAATACCCTTTGGAAAAGTATATATCAAATTATTCTCCCTCCAGCTATAGTTAAATAATGGGACACACTGAATTCTTTAGCCTTGGTTAGGTAACCAATCTAGGAGAAAGAAAACATAATTACAACCTGTTAAAACCGCTTTAAAACTGACCTTCTGTCATATTCTACCCAGTGTAGAGGGATTGGTAAATACTTGCATAATTTAAAAAAAAAATTCCTGTCAATCCCCAATAAAGTGACCTTAGAACTGAGTAAATGCCTCCAAGAAGCAAGCAAACCCGAATCGAAAAGAAAAGAAAGACCCTCCCACCAAACAAAAGAAAAAACAAAACAAAACAAAACAAAAAAAAAATGACCATTCCCATCAGTTATTGTCCGTTAACGTGTTTACTTATGATGAGGAAAATCTTTACTGTACAGATGAGAAAAATTTTATTCATAAATATACCGCAGAATTTTTTCGGAAAAATAAAAAGGATGCCCATATTTACCAACCCTAGGCAGGATATGACACAAGGTCAATTTTAAGCGGAGTTTAACAGGTTTGAATTTAGAGTTTTCCTTCTCCTAGACTAGTTACCTCACCAAGGCTGAAGAACCTAATCTGCCCTACTATTTACCCATAGCTGGAGGGAGGATTATTGGATTCATATCTTTTCCAAGGGTATTAGTGCAATGTGAAATGCAATCAGTCTCGTCGAGGATTTGAACTCGTGTCGCCGTGTCCAATTCCTACGACGATAACCATTACACCACGGGCACCTCCTTAAAAAGGATGCCAAAGGGGAAAAAGAGGAATAAATGATCTATTATATATAAACCAGCATAAACTCAAAGAAGCCAAAACGAGGCGGAAAATTGAAGCCATGTCATGGATTGAAAACAAGAAGGCCAATAAACTGGTCTCGCAAACTTGGATAATAGAGGGTCTGATAATGAACAAAATATTCAATAGAATCATACACTTCATCACGAATGCCATGGAAAACTGGAGTATGGAATTGGCAGCGGGAGGATAAAACCTAGTAAAGGTAAAAGTCAAAAAAGGCATCATCCCGGCAGAATCGCTTTCACGTCTGATATTCATTATAGCAAAGATACCACCGTCATTAGAAAATGCACGAGGGGCTTCAAATTTACTAAATCCCAAGAAAAGTTAAATCAACTATAGATGACATAAAGGTATTTGTAAAAAATGAAAAAGAACTGCAGAACCGGATACAAACAATGAGAATATACTGTTAGGATATAAGAATGGAATTTGATATTGAAAAATGTGCCATATTGTTGCAGACTAGCCTATCGTACCTTTTTCTGTGAGCAGTTGAACTGTTCCATGACTACTTGTTTACTACTGTTCTGAGCAATGTGAAGAAGACATACGGAGACTTTAACAGTCTATATAATACCAACTCTTAACACTCTTCTGATTCGTACTTACAAGAATAACAAAACATTCTAGGTTTCCGTATATAACACATGTTCATAATGAATTGTGGGAAAAGACGAACAACGGAAGGAATAAAACTACCAAGTCAGGAAATGATTAGAACCCTTGAAGAAAAGGTAAGTTAAAAGTACTTGGGAATATTAGAACCGGACACCATCAAACAAACAAAGGTTTAAGATGAAGAGTGTACCTCAGAAAAACGAGAAAACTAATCGAAAATATGCTCCGCTGCAGAAACTTCATTAAAGGGATAAAAACTTGTGCAGTCCTACCTGTCAAATACCCGGGGCCATTACTAAAATAGGTTAGAGAGAAAGTCAAACAAAAAGCCCAAAGGACAAGAAAGTTGATCACTTTGCATAAGGCTGTACATTCAAAAGATGACAAAGACAGACTCACTTTGTCAAGAAAAGAAAAAAAAGGAAGAGGGCTTACCAGCATTGAGGATATCTTCAACATAAAGTCTACATTAAAAAGAACAAAGAAAGATTAATTACAACAATCAATGACTGCACTGGAAATATTAGTACAAATAGAAAAACAATAAAAACGAGGAAACAGAAATGGGAAGAAAAATAACTGTGGATATTCCAAGCGACAAACAAGTGATATTGTAAATGACAAGACCTGGACATGGCTAAGAAAGGAAAATATAAAAAGAAAAATTGAATCTTTACTAATTACAGTACAAAACAACTTCATAAGGACCAATTATGTTAAAGCGAAAATCGATTAGACACAAAAGAATAGCAAGCTCAGGCTACGTGAAGAAAAAGCTGAGACAGTTAATCACATTGTAAGCGAATGCAGAAAACTAGCATAAAATGATAACAAGATGAGGCACGACTGGATGGATAAGGTGATCCACTGGGAAGATACAGGATTTTGACCATACTGCCAAACCATAATTCTGCTAAGCAAATGAAATGCATAAAATTCTCTGGGATTTTGACATATAAACGGATTACCAAATCGTGATCAGAATATTATGCCTGGTGTTAATTAACAACAAAAAAGCAAAACAAATTGCTATTTAGTAGATTTTGCCGTCTCGGCAGAAAACAAACTGAGATTTAAAAAAAAGGATACGATGAACAAATTCTTGGACCTTGTCAGAGAACTAAGAATATGAAGTTGACAGTGATACCCATTGTAATTGGTGCACTTGGAATGATTCCAAAATACTTGGAAGTAAGATTAAAGGAACCGGGTGTCAGAAGATTGATCGAGCCCATCCAAACTACAGAATTATTGAGATTAGCCAGAATAATTATGGAGACTTGAAGAGACTTAGACTCCTGTGAAAGACTATCAGCTAACGCTTATATGAAAATCTCGCAATAGTAATGATAATGATAATAGACAAAAAAGCTATGGATATTTCAAGTGACAAACTGGCCAAATGGCACTTGAGAAGACCAAAATATGGCTAAAAAAAGAAAACAAAAGAAAGACAAAATCACTTATAATAGTAGCACAAAACAACGCCATAAGGACTAATTAAGTTGAAGCAAACATTGTTAATACGCAACAGAATAGCAAGTCTAGAATATTTAAATAAAGAGAAGAAACGGTAAATCTCAAAATAAGTAAAGTAAGTAAAGTTGGCGACCTTAGTCGAGGATGACTCGAAGGGTCCCTTTTAAATAGTTACCTCACCGAGGTGTAGCGGAGGGCACTACTCCGTTCCCTGGATTCCTCCACTTTATCCTTGATCCGCACCTTATAATGCTGAGTGTTAAGCGAGGTGTCAACAAGTACCATTTTTTGAGTCTTTGGTATGACTCGACCTGGAATTGAAACCAAGTTTCCCGGACCATTGGCAAACATTCTACTCATTAGGCCAATGGTGCAGCAAACTAGTACAAAAGACATACAAGACAAAACGCGACTGATATCGAAAGGTGATTCACTGGCAATTGTGTAAGAAATTGATTTAAATAATTGATTTATATAAGAAAAAGATATGTATATATTCCAAATGGTATAGGCACAAATCAGAATCCGTCCTTGAGAATGAGACGCATAAAATCCTCTTGGATTGTTAGATACAAACAGATTACTTAATCCCGGCTAGAAGACCAGACCTTGTGATAATCAACAACAAAAAGGAGAGTTTTTCGTCTTGTAGATTTTACTGTTCCGGTGGACGACAGGGTGAAAATAAAAGAGCGCGAAAAGATTGACAAATACTTTGCCATAGGTGGAACATGTGGGTTACGGTGATAACAGTTATAATTGGTGCACTTGGAACGGTACCCAAAGGCTTGGAAAAAGACAGGAGGAATTGGTAACCAGAGTCTGGGAGACCCGAGGAAACTTTTTGTCACTCAGTCTCTCGAGGAATACCACCACCTAACGCTGGCGAGAAAAAATCACAAGGACTGAAACAACAACAACAACAACAATTTATTTTCAAACAATGATATGGTTTAAAGTATTCTTGTATGAGACAAATAATTTTCAAACAGATCTATGTGACCCAAAGATGCAACTCATGATCCGACTGAGTCAAAGAGTAACAGCAACGAGTGATTCTTTGTCTGTCACAGTTCGGCAAGTGGAGCCTCACCATTTGAGTAGTTTAGTATCATACCTCATCATACATTATATCTGTCTGAAGGTGTCACATCTTATATAGTTACACACACATAATTAGATGTACACAATGCTTCAATTATTAATGTTTGAATTTTTTTTTTATTCTAGTATTATAGTATTCAATGTCACTATAATTCTATTGTCCAGGCGATTATGTCATAACAGTTTTGCAAGTGAAGTCTGTTGTCGATATAGGTTGATTTCTCATCACAGTAAATTAACATGAAAATGTTCAATCTGTAAGAAATAGGATTTTCTAGTTCATTTCTGTAAGTTCTGCATCTTAGTGCAGATTACATACGCCCCAAAGTACGTCTGCCCAGTCAGCTGGAGCTGTAAAATATACCGACAGCATCTCGACTGAGAGATAAGACCCAAACCCTCAACAAGTGCAAACCCTCAACAAGAGCTTTAGAGAATGAGGAGTGCCTTTTTATTGCCATTACTCCCAGGTCCACTTTGATTAGGAGTGGTAGTACCTGTCAGGGTCCCACCAATGGGTCAAATAGAAATATTACATCATTTTCTATGACTGAAACCATTTAACTGTATGCAAAGAAATGGCTGAGATGAAATTGAATTATTAGCATTACATAGAAATACTTGGAACCCTTTCACTGTGCGCAAACAAACAAAGAAATAATTTGAATAGAATTACTTGAGTTAGTAAACAATTCTTGAAACCATTTTAATGTGTGCAAACAAATGACCTCTGCAGGATTTGGCATTAAATAACCTACAAGAGTTGATATGCCAAAAAAAAAGATATGAGTGGAAAAAAGAAAACAATGTACTATTTCCAGTTAACAGGACATAGAATACCCTAACTGTATACCCGGCCAAGAGGTATACCCCACGCCACTCAAAAATGGATATCCTGGATGTGATAATTTGTGAGTTTCCAGATCTATGTGTGTGTGTGTGTGTGTGAAGTACTCTTTCATTGCAATTAGTTCTAAGTTTACTCAAACTGGAAGTAGTTGAATAAGTTAGGATACAATCTATGGGTCAAATAGATCTGTTTAAGAATTATTTGCTGGAACCTTGTGCAGAAAAACAAACAAAAAAAACTCTTTAGAAAAAACTACACCAAAAATGAAAATATAAACGAGCAATGTGTGCAATTACTTAATCGCAAGGCAAAAAATAACCCTTGTCGAGTTGAAATGTCTTTAAAATCAATCATTCAATCAATCGGTCATTTATAAAAAGTTAGTTAAGTCGAGTCGCCTCATATTAACAGAATGTATTCCTTAATCAATTAAAGACATCTAATATGTAGCGCCTGGCAGAATATGGTCTTTAGAACGTAAATACAAATTCATCAAAGATCTTCTTCAAAACTTAATTTTACTATAAAACATAATAATATTTGCTATTTTGTCATTGACATCACTTTGTTTTAAAAATTGTATTGTCCAAATTCTTACTCTTATGAGCTATATATTCTTAGAACCTCACCCTGACGTTCTGCATTGCTTTTTAGTATTGTTATGATTTCTTGGCGATTAAAACCTTTTAATTAATAACGAGTGACATTCCTAATTACGTTGCCATGACAATAGTTTTTCTGTATTCTTCCCTAAGCAGAACCTGCCACACACACACACACACACACACACACATATATATATATATATATATATATATTCAAAAATAACTTTAATCCCAGATTGACTCATCTATTCTATAGAGGATAAATGGATTTTATAATAAGGAAACGAAAGTAAGAAAGTGAGATTTTAAACAATTATATATATATATATATATATATATATATATATATATATATATATATATATATATATATATGCTTGTGTTTGTGTGTGTTTGTGTGTGTTTTGTCTTTGGCCTGGGTTTGAAGATTCAATATCATCACGTAGGCCAAGACGAAGTAATAATAGCGGATAAATCTGGTGAGTGAGTACCCGCATAGTATTACCAAAAAGTAATATGAGTTTGAATCACAAAGTCAGGATGCACACTATTTGACGCCATAATACCAACTGAAATGATATATATATATAATGTCCTGCAAATGGAGAGCAAGGAAGATTGAAGTACAGCAATCTTGCAAGTGGATAGTGTTTATTGGTGCGAAGTTTACCATTCAACCTTTGGTATTTGGGGTGTCTTCGTGGTGTAATGGTTAAAGCGATGAACTGCGGAATCGTAGTACGCGAGTTCGTACTCCAGTCGCGCTATTATGTTCACTTTCGGGCAAATACCCTTGGGAAAGGTATGAACCCCCTTATTCTCCCTCCAGCTATGGGTAAATAGTAGGACGGACAAGGTTCTTCAGCCTTGTTGAGGCAACTAGTCTAGGAGAAGGAAAACTCTGAATTCAAACCTGTTAAACTCCGCTTAAAAATTGACCTTGTGTCATATCCTGCCCGAGCGGAGGGGTTGGTAAATAGTACCTTTGGTATTTGCTTTGGTACAGTCAAAAACCATTTGGGAAATACTGAATATTTAAGTGAGTGGAGCTCCAATGGCGTTGTGGCTAACGTGCTGGACAACGCTATCGTAGTGACTTAGTTCGAACTCCAGTTGCGTCATTATGTTCACTTTATCATCGTTGGAAAAAGAATTGGTGACCTCAAGTCACACCCTGGATGAGACTGTTTACGCTTCACTTGGCGCTAATGCCCTTCGTAAAAACATGAATTCATTTGTTCTCCTCACAACTATTGGTAAAAAGTAGGTAAGGTTGGGTACTTTGGTGTAAGTAAGGCACCAAGTCAAGGAAAAGGAAAACTCTGTATTAAACCAGCAGTACCCCGCTTGAAATTGACCCGGTGTCAAATCCTGCTTGTGGCGGAGGGGTTATGTGAATTCAATGTTTAAACAACAATTATATTTGAATGATGATTATTCGCCAATGGTCCGGGAGACCGGGGTTCAATCCCAGGTCGAGTCATACCATGGACTCAAAAAATTGTACTTGATGCCACCTTGCTTAGCACTCAACACTATTCGGTAAAGATCAAAGGTAAAGAGGAGCAATCCAGGGAATGGAGTAGCGCCCTTCCCTATACCTCGATATAGTAGCTATTGAAAAGGGAGCCTTTAGGTCATCTTCGACTAAGGTCGCCAACTTTTTACTTATTATTATTTGATTGAAACTATATTTCTACTTCCAAAAAAAAAACAAAAAACAATTTTTCGTTGTTAGTGATTTAAAAAAAAAATTGGAATACCTGACAAGGATTGAGATGCTATAAAAGCAAGCAAGCAAGCAACCAGCCCAAAATTTAAACTTCTGCTTTGCCGGCTGTGGCTATAAAATATACTGACTGTGAATGTGCAGGAGGGTAAAATACCCGCCAACGAGACCACCTGACCAGTAATGCCTGAGGATGGTATTATGGTGGCTGAGTAGTCCCTAATCCGCAAAAATTGTCACGTGACTAGCAACGCTCAACTTTGGCCCTTGTTGGACTTGACGGGTAGTCAGAAAGACTCGATCCAATCAATCGTTTGGTCATGTCATGCCCTTGCATCTATATGATTATTCTGGTCGTATTCCTATAATCGTTCGTGTGACGACCAAGTACCGAAATCTCTTTTATCTTAAAGCTTGCAAGATGGTGGTGACTGAGGGTCAATTGCGCTGAGACAGCAATACGTGAAACCATTTTATTGTGTGCAAACAAATGAGCTCTGTCTAGTTTTAAAATGATATTGTCAATACACTATTGGCTAACAAATCTTTTATATATATGCGTGTGCGTTTGCGTGATTGTGTGAGCGTGTGATAAACACGGTTTGGTTTTAAATGACCCTCAACGGTTGATATGCCATAAAATGCCTACCAATCAATCAACCAAACGAACTTGTATGTTTTTATTCGAAACTTTTGATATTATGAACATCTTTGTGTATGAATGCTTCTCTCTCTCTCCCTTTCTCTAACACTTTATGTGTGTGTGTGTGTGTGCGCGCGCGCGCATGCGCGTATAAACACGATTTGGCATTAAATGACTCTCAACGGTTGATGTGCCATAAAATGCCAACCAATAAACTAACCAAACGAACTTGTATGTTTTTATTCGAAACTTTTGATTATGATCATATCTGTGTATGAATGTCTCTCTCTCTCTCTCTCTCTCTCTCTCTCTCTCTCTCTCTCTCTCTCTCTCTCTTCATGTGTGCGTGTGTGAGAAAGAGAGAGAGAGAGAAAGAGAGAGAGAGTGTTACTATTGCTGTTAGCAAAACCATATGGAAATTTCTAAGTGACTTCCAAGTCAACGAACTCGGCCGCTAAAAAACTCGCCTCATTAAGTTTCTTTAACTTTTATTCGCTGTCATAAAAATTATTTGCCACTCTTGGATTTTTCGGTGGAAATCTCCCAGCGCCTCGTTTTCAAATTGACAGCACCATTTTTTTTTCGACAAAGAAAAAAAAATTCTTGATAGTTTCAAATCTTTATCATCCATTTTTATTCACGTCTTTCTTATTTCATTGGATGAGAATTACACACACATACAAAAAAAAAAAAAGGACAAAAACATGGAGGTGACGAAATTGCTTGTTAGATTATTCCATTTTTCATTCCCCCTTCTTTTTCCTTTTTTCTTGCCCTTCTTTATCTTCCTTCGTCTTATATCTTTTACAATTTTTCTTGTAAATGAACGTCGAATCAGAAAGAAAAAAAAATGAAGCAGACACGATATTTGTGTCGTTGCAGTTGTTAAGCTATTTGTAAATCAGCAGACATTTTTCGTTAATTTCCCGGGTTGAATATCTGGGAGCAGTAGAAAGAGGATTGGAGGGGGGGGTTGTTGAGACAAGAAAATAAAATAAAATAGATAAAAGGGTATCCACAATTCGGTACGTGCAAAAGAACAATAGAAATGTTCTGAAGAAAAAAAAAAATGTATGAATATATGAATACTTCTTTCCGTGAGGTAGATTTTGTCAAGTTCAACATATGCACCTCATTACAGCATTCATTTGATTCAAATAAAAGATCTTTGTGAACTGAGAAATAAATAGCACCCCCACCCACTCACTCACACAAACACACACACACACACATTCATACACACACATACATATATATATATATATATATATATATATATAAAGATTAATAAATAAAATTGTGAGTATTTAGATAAAAAAGTAAAAAAAAAGTATTTCATAATTGAGCAATATGAAAGTGATATAAAACGTTAAAAACCCGCAAATCATATTCCTTCTACACAGAGTTTCACGTGTCCGATATTCTGATTGGTAAATAGGTGAATGATTAGTCGGTTGGTTCGTTGGGCTTTATGGCATATCAACTTTTGCAGGTTATCTAATGCCAAATGTATTATTTTAGATATAAACAGTTCTATTTTAAACAATCCCGTATAGCACAAGTACACGGTTTAGTTCTATTTAACCCATAGATGAGACCCAATCAGGAGCTAGCACTCCGGCCCAGAGTGGACCTGAGAGCAATAGCAATGAAGGGATACTCTACATTCCCAAAGCTCCATCTTAACTGGAGCCTCACGATCAGAATTTTTATTGTCACTCGTAGAGGAAGTCTTACACCTCTGCAGAAATGCAGTTGGTGTATTCTGCAGCCCCAGCAGACTGGGCCAGTGATTGATAATATTTAAGATGTCTCCCACTTAAATGTGTCTTTTTCTCCTCTTCAGAGTTAAAATTTGAATAATATGGCATGAACTTCTCAGAGTCGTTGTCTAAATGCACACATGAAAATTAATTTCTGCTTTCTCACTTTAACAATTTAACTTCAATCATTTGTTTGCACACTTTTAAATAGACATATACATATAGAGGGTGGAACGATAAAATTGTCGCCCTAGAAAAGACGACATGATTCCATTTCCGTTTAATAAAAACCGGTTTTCTTTTTTAGTTGCAGACCATCTACTAGTTAGCCAGTTGTGTACAAATCCCAAGAGCGATAGGAGCCTTCTATCATGTCTGAAAGTGACACAATGTTCAACGAACGAGATCGGAGATACGCCGCTGTACAATTCATGCTCTCTACCGATCCAAGTTATGTCAACAGGCCCATTGCCAGCACCCTCAAAATGCAAATCTGGATTGCTACGAATGACAGGGACGTGCCCAGGGTGATGAAAACAAAGTTTCCGGCTACGGTTATGGTCTTTGGTATGGTTTCAAGTGAGGGCCACATCATGCCACCTCACATCTTCGAAGTCGGCTTGAAAGTCAACACCAAAGTGTACCTGGATGTGCTGAAGAGTGTGGTGATCCCCTGGTGCAATCAGGTGGCCGGTGGCAGACCCTGCAGGACTCGGCGTCGGCCCATAAGTCCAAAGAGACCCAGACTTGGCTTCAGAAGGAATGCTACGTCTTTGTACCCTTCTCTCACTGGCCCCTCCTCCTCCTCCGACCTGAACCCGATGGACTACTTCGTTTGGACATACGTCGAGAACATCACCAACATGACCTCCCACAACACCAAAGCCAGCCTGATCACCGCCATCCGCCGAGTATTCGCCGAGCTCCCGCCGGCGCTTGTGGAAAAGGCATGCTCCTAGTTCCGGATCCGTATCGAGGCGGTGATTGAGGCTAAAGGCGGCTAATAGATGTCACCTCTAATACATAATCAAGTTACCTGAATTAAATTTTTCAATAAAAGTTTTAAAATAAAACTGTAGTGTTGTTTTCTTTAGGACGACAATTTTATCGTTCTACACCTGTACAAGGAATTAGTTTGTCGGTAATTTCATTTTTAATCGAGTCAGAACTAATTTTTTTTGCACACTAGTGTTGCTATTGTTTCTACACAGTTAAATGGCTTCAATTATTTCTAATATTTGAGTTTCTATTCAATATTAACCATTTGTTTTTACGCAGTGAAGTGTTATGTTTTGACCTTTTGACCCGGCAAAAAAAGCCATTCAAGGTGGAAGGAAGTGACACATCCCGGTCGCTGGAAATCGGAAGAGATTACGCAGGCGTTGAGGCGTGTTTATATTACTGCGTAGGAGTTTGAAGGTAATATAAGGCCGACAAATTGAGGACAGTTGGAGATAGGCGAGAAGGAGGGCAAGCAGTACAGTGGAAGACGGAAGTAGACGCGGTGTAGTAGGGAAAGCCAGCACACAGAAGAGTTTACTCCAGGGTCCGGTTGAGTAGCCATGAAGAACGAGAAAGACACAACGCTGACAGCCATAACTTTGGGGTCAAAATATTTCAGTAATGTTCGGTCTCGAGCTCTCTCTCACACGCAAACTTGGAACAACCCTTTCGAAACTTACAAATAAAGATGAGGTAAAATATTTTATAAAGAAGTCTTCCTGCGTCTTCTTTCCTGCGTGCGTCGTTTGTTCCTGTGTCTTTATCATTGTGCGTCTGTTTAATTATTTATGGTGTCGTTGTGATACTGCCTGAACATGTATATGTGTATATAAGCATATTTTCTATGTGAGTATATAACAGAAGTGGTTACAAGTATTGCTATTATCAATAATTATTCTATTCGACATTACTCATTCGTTTGCACAGCAAATGGTTCCGAGTATTTTTATTAACAATTCAATTAAACATCATTCATCTGTTCACTCTCAGTGAAATGATCAATTATGTTTCAAATAATTCAATTTAGCATTAGTCATTTGTTACACTCAATTTAAATGTCAAACAGTTCTATAGGTGCTACCACTCCGGGCCAGAGTGGACCTGGGAGTGATGGCAATGAAGGAGTACTCTAACATTTTCCAAAGCTCAATCATTACTAGAGCCTCACTATCAGATTGTTTAGTGCCATATCCAGGACACTCATTGGGGGAGTCCTACCCCTCTGCAGAGATGCAGTCTGTGTATTTTACAGCTCCAACTGACTGAGCTAAGTCTTACATGTGTAATATTTTGACCTTCGACCTCGCCCAAAAATGCTATTTCAAGGTGATGCACCGGAAGGAAGTGACACATTCCAATGGCCAGTAATCGAAAGAGATCGCGTGGGCGGATTAAGGCTGATAATATGGGACAAGGTGAAGGTCCCACTGTGCCACTACAGAGTTATGCACCGGAAGAGAGTGACCTCTGAACTGCATGACAGTTATTTCCGCTTGATGACGATTAAACATTCGATTTCAAAGATCGAGTAGGCGTCGAACGATTATATAATTCAGTTGAGTTCGACGGCCAGTTGAGTTGAAGATCGGACGGAGTTGAGTTCCGGCGAGTGGAGTTGCCAGTAGAGTTCCAGACAGTTGGAGACGAGGTGTGGTAGGAAAAGCCACATCAGGCCGAAGGAGCCTTTGGGCCCTGATGAGTTGAGGTCCGGAGAAGATGCTGATAAGATGCCGTAAAGAAAGCTATCACCCAGCAGAGTGGCCTCTGGACTTCCTGTTGAGCATCAGAAGAACGAGAAAGACGCAACGTTGACGGTCATAACTTTGGGGTCAGAATATTACAGTTTATGTTCGGTCTCCAGCTCCCTCTTACAGTAAAACCCCACACAACCCTTTTCGAACCCTTGCCATAAAGTGAGAGGTAAATATAATTGTTAAAGAAGTCTTCCTGCGTCTTTCTGCGTGCGTCTGTTTATTTATTGTGTCGTTGTGATGCTGTAGATGAGTATATAACACATTTGCTTTGAGCTGTGAGAATCGCGATGGAATAAATGCGTGTGATACTAAAGGGATTATTTAGAAGAAACTTAACATTTGATTCATTGCTCATTTATTTCTGAGTAAGTATAACTCGTATTTTTAAGAAAACGAACGTTGCATCTATTGTTAATTTCTGACATGGTAAATATATTTTCTGAGGGGTTCGACCAGTGAGAACCTCGATGGAAAGTGTTAGATACTAAAATGAACTATTAAGAAGGAACTTAACGTTTCAGTCTTTGTGTTATTCATGTCTGAGTAAATAGTTTCAGAGGTGCTACGACCCGCGAGAATCTTGATGGAGTGTGTTGGATACCAAAAAGAAGTATTAAGAGGAAACTTAAAATTTATTTTCACTGTAATAAAGCTTCAGATGTGCTTTGACCAGTGATGATCTCCATGGAAGAACTTTGTCGAATACTAGGAGACTATTTTAAAGAAAATTAATATTTCATTTATTGTTCATTCTTTTTCTGGTAAATGCAGCTTCAAATCTCGATAATTTTTGAATAAACCTCTTGTATGAGTTCTCGAGCGTCCTCGTTTTGAATATACAAGCAAAGATGTCGACGAGAATCTAGCGTTAAAATATAATCCTAAATTTTTGTTTATGACCTCTGACTAGAGGGGGGGACTTTTGAAGTAAGCTGATTATTATATCCGTACCAAGACAATCTTCTCGTCAATAAGATTTTCGCGTTTGATGAGACAACGGAAGCACTCTTCAGATTTTCTCCACCGTCTCTTTTGGTTTCAGCCATTTTCTTTCTGCTGGTGTCCCCGGTGTCAACACGAGCAAATAATAATTAACCTCCGAGTAATTCGGGAGACTTTGAAGAAAGTGATTGGATTTGTATTCTTTTTTTTTCTTTTTTTTAATGTTTTCCACCAGTCTTATCTGGTTGTTTCTATTAAGGAGAAGGGAGGGAAGAGGAGATTGGAGCCACGGTAGAAATAAAAAAAAAGATGAAAGGAAGAAAGGAAAATAAAGGCGATAAAGATAAGAAAACGAAGATATCTAATGTCAAGTACTTCATCTATGACAGGCGTAGATTTGTGAATTCGTGACGAACGACATGAAAAAAGAGATTTTCACAGTGTTTATTTTTTTGTTTACTTCAAAACAAGTTTCTTTTGACGTTATCATAGAACTAACTGAAACAACAGGCACACTCATGAGTATATATATATATATATAGAAAGAGACAGACAGAGAGACAGACACAGACAGACAGATAGCGAGAGAGAGAAGATGTGCTTGTAATGGTTATCATTGTAAGAAAACGAAACAACAACACGAGTTCAAAATCCTGAACGAGGCTGTTTGCATTTAACATTTCGCTAGTAACCTTGAGAAAGTTATACATCAAACTATTCTTCTTCAATCTACGGGTAAATAGTAGGGCAAACTCAACATTTTAAATCTTAGTTTGGCAACCGGTCTTGGAAAAGGAAAACTTTGAATTTAAACCTGCTAAACTCCGATTAAGAAATGATTTTGTATCACCTCCTGCTCATGCATACAATTTGCTTAAATACACTCATACACATACGTGTACACACACATACATACAAGCACCCCCCCATATATATATATATATATATATATATATGATTGCCGTTATGTTTAAATACAATTGCTAATAAACGAGTACACCCTGAACAATAAAAAAGAAGTAAGCAAGGTGACAGGATTTTTATATTTTCCATCTTTTGTTTTTTCCCCCATTTTCTCTCAGTAGTCCACTGAAACGCCAAAGACGACAAGTTATTTTCTTTTTGTTAATTCATAATGTCTGATCCTGAATTTAGTCATCTGGTTGTATCTTAAAGTTCAAGACATTTTCTAAGAAGGTTTTTAGTTTTTACCCATGCAATTTGACAGCATGGCAAAATTTTACTTTCTTGCACATTTCCCACTAGATAATATTTCCCACCCTGTCAAGCCTACTCATGTATTCCTTTCGAACAATTCTCTAACATTTACTTATTACTGGAACATTTCTGTCCCCACATAACCTACATTTGCTATTCTTCTGTTTTTAATCAATTTGTGCGTTGACATAATTTGTTTTGTCCGCATTATTTATACTGCGAATGTTGAACCTGAATCTCTTTAGATTCAGCTTCTCTCTTCTTATTTGTGTCACAATCTGTTCTTGTCAGTCATTTTTACTCATTAATTTTGTATATATTTAAAGTCTTTATCAAGTTGTTCATCCCAACGTTAGATGACCATTTTCAATTGAATCCCAAGTGACAGCAAAATTCCTCAGTTTTCCCAGAATCTTCAGAGTATTCTAGCAGAACTTGGCAATGCTCGATTCTTCCTTGATCTTTGATTCTTCAAGTTTTTTTTCCAAACCTTTGAAGACCGTTCCGAGTGTATCAATTACAATTGCTATGAATGGCTATTCTCATGTCCCGCAGTTTTTCTTTTTTCACTTCTCTGACCAGGTAAAAGTCATTGTCTATTTCATCGCCGGAAGAACAAAATACCACTAGATGACAAGTTTTGCACTGTCAGCTGGGGATGTAGAATACACGGATTGCACCTCTGCGGAGGGGTAACCCCCATCTAACGAGTGTCCTTGATATAACACTAAACAATCTGATAGTGAGGCTCCAGTAATGGTGGAGCTTTGGAGAATGTTGGGGTATCTCTTCATTGACATGGCTCTCAGGTCCACTCAGACACGGAGTAGTAGCATCTGATAGGGTCATATCTATGGGTCAAAGAGAACTAAACTGCGTACTTATGCTAAACTGAATTGTTTGAAATATGACTGTTTTTACATTTAACTGCGTGTAAAGAAATGACTCATGTTTAATTGAATTGTTAGTGATACATAGCAATATTTGAAACCATTTAATTTTAGTGACTAAACTGAATCGTTTGAAATAGAAATGTTTTTGACACTTAAACAGTGTACTTATGCTAGACTGAATTGTTTGAAATAAAACTATTTATATGTATAAAAAAGGAAATTGGGATTAAATAACCTACAATGGTTGATATTCCATTAAACCAAACCAAACCAACCCATAATATGCTGTGGCTACATTTTATGCTTTGTTTTGATCTCCTCGAGTAAGTAAGTAAAGTTGGCGACCGTAGTCGAGGGCGAACAGAAGGCTCCCTTTTCAGTAGCTACTAAACTGATTTGTAGGGGAGGGCGCTACTCCTTTCCCTGGATTGCTTCACTTTACTCTTGATACCTACCTTATATTGCTGAGTGTCAAGCAAGGAGGTATCAAGTATCATTTTTAAAGTCTTTGGTATGACGGACCATTGGCAAACACTCTACCCACTAGTCCAATGAGCTGGTCAACTGATCCCGATATTGAAGATTAGTAATTGATTTCTTCTGTTATTTGTACGGTTGGGATATTCTACATCATAGGCAAACACGTTGTGGGTCTATAGTTGCTGTGGTGTAGTTCTTTTTCGGAGGTTTTTTTTTTCTGTATCAGGGTTGTTTTTTTCCCTTGTCATTCTTTCAGGTTTGCTTGCTTCTAGGCATTTACTTAGCCAAAGAGCTGGTGAGTCTATCATATTCTTAACGTTTCCATATTTTACTCTTAAATTATTTTGATTCCTTTGAATAAGGTACTTGATTTGTCCTCCATACTTTCTCCATCGCTTTGTCGGTAGAATTTTCTTTAGTTATTTTGGAAGGTATTTTTTTTTATTACTTGACCCTATCTCGAAATCTTTTGAGTGCCTATTTTCTTTATCAATTTCTTTCAGTTGTATAAACAGGTTTATATTCTTGTGTATTTTTCCTTCTGATTTTTTTTGCTTGTTGTCACAGCTTGTTAATTTCTCCTCTTAGCCTCGTTTTCCATCCAGGTTTTGTCTTTCTGTTTGAGTTCCTTTGAGAGATACTAATTTTATCTCAGACTTGTTTTGTTGCCGCATAAATTAGCCTTTTTATTTCGGTGATGTTGTCCGTTGGGATATTAGTTTATTGTTTATTGACCTTTTTGGTTTCTACCTTGAGATTTGTCCAGTCCTGATTTCTTATGAATGGTAATGTAGCTTTCTCTTCGATCATAATTTTTTTTTTTACAAATTTCAAACTTTTTCCGTCTTATTGTATTCTTGGTTTTGTTTGGTTTCTTTGTTTAATGGCATTTCAAACTTCATGGGTTATTTAATTCTATAGCCATCTTTGTTAAAGAACAGTAGCGGTAGTATTTAACCCTTTCTGGGGATTGATGTTCTGGTGCTTGGTTCTGTATTTATTTGGTTTTCAGTATTTTGTGTTTCAGCTAGTATGAGGGGGCTTTTCTTAAGCATAATCTTCACGAGTTAATTGTCCGCATATTTCGAAGATTTCAAGGTCATAACTCCCCAATCCGGTAGGTATTTGGATTGTTATATTAAATTTAGTAGGATATGACCAGGTTTCCATTATCGTTTTCCAATATCTACTTTGATTGGTTTGGTTTGGTTTTATGGCATATCAACCATTGTGGTTTATTTAATGACAAATCCTTTTTATATATATATCAAGAATATATGGTTTAGTTTGGTTGGGTTTTATGGCATATCAACCATTGTAGTTTATTTAATGGCAACTCATTTTTACACTTATATATTAAATATATATGATTTGTAAACATGCTTTGTTGATAGTGCCTGTGGTCTAATGGTTATTGTCATAGGAAATGGACACGGCGATACGAGTCCAAATCCTGGACGAGACTAAATGCATTTCTCATAGCACTAATACTCTCAGGAAAAGTATGAATCCAATTATTTTCCCTCCAGCTATGGGTAAATAGTAAGGCAGACTAGGTTCTTCAGACTTGGTGAGGCAACTATTCTAGGAGAAGGAAAACTCTGAATTCAAACCTGTTAAACTCCGCTTAAAAATTGACCTTGTGTCATATCCTGCCCGAGCGGAGGGGTTGGTAAATATGGATAACGTTTTTAAACGACCCTAAGTTCATTCTTTTGCACACAGTTAAAGTGTGCCAAATATTGTTAAGTATCACTAGCTGTTCAATTGAACATCGGTTATTTTTTACGCACAGTTAAATGATCAAACTGCTTGATTTCTAACAATTCAATTTAGCATTAGTCATTTATTTGCTCACAGTTTAAATGACAAATTTCTATTTGACCCATAGATAGAACCCTATCAGGTACTACCACTCCGTGTCAGAGTGAGCCAGGAAGCAATGGCAATTAAGTTGTTCTCTACATTCCCCAAAGCTCTTTACTCTTCTGCAGAGATGCAGCTGGTGTATTCTACAACCCTAGCCAACTGGGCTGCAATCTACTTTGAGTAGGATTGCTTTAAAAATAACTTGAAAACCGTTTTGTTGTCTTCTTATTTTTTCTGTTGGTGTCTTTGATTTGGTCTTTGTTTGTGTACCTGAAATTATAAAAGCCAATATTCGTAATATAAATACCTGGTTCCTGATGTTAGATAATAAAGGAGCATCTGACGATCATGACACACAAATCCGTCAGTCGAGTTCCACGTTGATTTTTATCGGTTATTTTTCATGGGACGTATATTGTGACGATATCAGACCCAGGGGTTGATCAATATCTGTGCCCCTGTCAAAAATTTGACCAAGTATTTTTGTAAGGAAGAAAATACTCAAGCATGCCACTAAAATGTTGATATTCTTTTTTAAAGTCTAATTCAGAGTTTCGGTCTTAATTTTTAATTCTTCGACTAATCATTTTCATTGTTATCCGTTGAATTTTCCTTTACACTTACAGTCAATGCTTTAATTACTTTTCTAGTTACTAGTACAACGTGGTGTATGTGGGGGGGGGTGCTAGATAATAGTACTCTGTGGTGTGTGAGGGGTTGCTAGTAACTAGTACCAGGTGGCGTTATTGGGGGGAGTTGCTAGTTACTAGTACTACGTGGTGTGTGTTTAGGGGAGTTCCCAGATACTAGTACCACATGATGTGTGTGAGGGGGAGTTGCTTGTTACCATTACCAAGTAGTGTTAGTGGTGGTAGTTACTTGTTACTAGTACCACGTGATGTATGTTGGGGGAGTTGATAGTTACTAGTACCACGTGGTGTGTGGGGGAAGTCGCTACTTTTTCACAACAGTGTTAACTGGTAGTATTTCACTGTAGTCTCTCTGACAGAAAGTCTTTTCAGGACTCTCCTTAGTATCTTAGCCGATCTTAACACTGCTGTGGTTCGAATAGTCTCAATTCTTTCTCTGATTTCCAGTTCCTCCAGCTTTTTTTTCACCAAAATTTGAAGACTATTCCAAGTTTAAAAACTGGAATTGGTATCACCATCACCCTTGTGTTCCATAGCTTTTTAAAGTTCTCTGGCAAGGTCTAACTATTTGTTTATATTTTTTGCTTGCTTTTCTTTTCAAACAGCTTTTTTTTAGTTCTCTGGGAAGGTGTAAGTATTTGTCTATGTTTTTGCTTTCTTTTATTTTCAACAGATTTTTAAGTTCTCTGACAAGATGTAAGTATTTGTTTATCTTTTCACTTTTTATAATTTTCCCTCTGTTGACAGCCGGTACAGAAAAATCCATTTGATAGCAACTAATTTTTTTATTGTTAATCAACACTAGATCCAGCCTTCTAACCAGGATTAAAAGGTCTGTACATATCTTAAAACCCCATAGAATTTTATGAGTTTCATTCTCCAAGACATATTCTGATATATGAATATACATTGTGTCGTATGGTCAAATTTTTATCTCAGTGAATAATATTTCCTAACCAGTCTCATCTAATCTTATACTCATTTTGTGCCTTAATATGTTTGGTCCTGATGGCGTTGTTTTATTCTGCTATTAGAAAAGACTAAGTTTTTCTCTTGAGGTTTTCTTTTCGTAGTCACGTTCGGGTCTTCTTGTGTGCAATATCATCAGTTTGTCGCTTGAAAGATCCATGCAGTTGTTTTTCTTCCTATTTCTGTTTTCTAGTTTTTGTTGTTGTTTTTCTATCTTTTCTAATGTTTCCACTTCTGCTACAAGCTGCTGTAATTAGTTTTTCGTCGCTCTTTTTGTATGTAGTCCTCAAGTCTTGGTATTGATGTATCTATACAGTCCTTAATCCAATCGAGTCCTCTTTCTTCCTCTTTTCAATATGCACATAATCTATATCATTCCTTGGGTGTAAGTCTTTGTGTTTACTCATAGACTTCTTTCTTCTTTGGCCCATTTGTTTGACTTCCTTCCTTGTTTATTCTAAGTATGGTCTTGAGTAGTTTACAAGATTAACTACCCAAATGTTTATTTCCTTAATGAGATTTTGGATGAGGGCTTGGTTTCAGGAAAATTTTTGATTCCTCTGGGGTACTTTTTTCTTCATTTCTGAGCCTCCTTTCTTACACCAATATTTTTTGATTTGTATCTTCCAGTTGTATTGACAAATTTGCCTGCTTTTTTTTGTCGTTTAATTCTTATATACACTTGCGTTTTATCATAAGCCGTTAAGCGGATATATGTAAACAAAACAAATGTGATACATACGCGTTTAAATTTTCATCGCTTGCGCTAGTTTCCTTGTGGCTGAGTGGTAAAATCTTGGATTGACGTTTAAGTCAGCCGGGTTTCGATCCTAGCTTCGGGAATCTAGTGTGTCTAGCCACACTGAAGAGTTGTGATACAGCGAAACAGTCTATCTATGAAGGACAATATATATATATATATATATATATGTTGTGGTCTTCAGTTAAGACCGGTGGAAGAACAACTCAAACAAAGAGTGGAAATTTACTAAGCTTTTTGCTTAGATGTGGCACAAGGCCATATGAAAGGGGCACCCAATGAGACTCGAACTCACTCATTTAGGTTTGCTAGTCGAGCTTGCGAACCATTACACCACCAGAGGCAACTCAAACAACGAGTGATAGGTAAACGTTATTGTAGTAGCAGAAAAAAAAGAAGTCATACCAAGGAATTACTAGCCGTGCTCGCCTTGCAGTCCGTCTATCAAATGTCTCGTAAGGAACAAGAAGTTGTCTCCCGCGAGCGAGCTAAGCTTGGAGAATATGTTTAGGTTAGACGTCCATCTTTGGGGCATGGTAGGATATGTCCCCATACCACTAACAATTCAAGTAAACATCAGTCATTTATTTACACACAGTTTACCGGCGCATTGGCCTATTAGGTAGAGTGTTCGCCAGTGGTCCGGGAGACCTGGGTTCAATCCCAGGTTTGCCTCATACCAAAGACTTTAAAAACAGTACTTGATGCCTCCTTGCTTAACACTCAGCAATATAAGGTACATATCAAGAATAAAGTGGGGCAATCTAGGGAAACGAGTACCGCCCTCCCCTACCCCTTGGTGTGTAAGCTATTGAAAAGGAAGCCTTCTGGTCACCCTCGACCATTGTCGCCAACTTCAAATGTTAAAACAGTTCTATTTCAAGAAATTAAGTTTAGCATAAGTACACAATTTAGTTCTATTTGATCCATAGATAGGACCCTATCAGGTGCTACCACTCTGAATCAGAGTGGACCTGGGAGCGATAGCAACGAAGGAGTACTCTGCACAAATATATATATATATATATATATATATTCCAATCTAAGGATGTCTATGGACAGACACACACTCTCACGGACGCATATATATCTATATATATATATAAAGAAAGTTGAAAAAACAGAATAATCCAAAATTTGATGAATTTATTATGAAAGTCCACATTGAACAGTTTGGCTGCAAGATCCTTCTTCAGATCTTTTAAATTCATGAAAAATCTTGTTAAAACAGCGATAGATGTTTGATGAAATAACAGGAGAAAAAAGTGTGTATAAAACGAAAGATTCATAACAGCATATTCAGTGATCTTTTTTAAAAAAATATTACTAAGTTGCAGTCATATGAACTTGTTGTGTTCTAGTTAGTGAACACAAGTAGTAGTAATAATAAGACAAACCACGATATGTGAGGGAAATAGTTATATTTACAGGAAAGAGTATTTACAAGAGAGAGACTGTTAGTAATTAGAACATAAGATTAGTGATAGAGTAATGATATACTTCAACAATAGGAACAGCTCTTCTGGTCTGACTCGTAGGCATATTCACAGACTGATCTCCGCTATTGCCATATATGGTGGATGGAACAGCTCATTATGCTGAAAAGGTAGGTAATACCCAACAGCACTGATGTTCGAAATTTGTTGGGTTTTTAAAGGAAGATGATAAAAATAATGATAGACTATATTATTTATCTTTACCCTACACCTTTTATACTGTTTGCTCAATCTAAAGTCCTCAAAATTCACAAAAGAAAACGATCTCAAACCATCACCAATACAACTACTAATATAATAAAACCTCCCCATAAAGACGTTATTTTACCAATAACTTTATAGAAAATAATTTAAATAACCTTGGTATTAAAACAGCTTTTTTATCCTCCAAAACTATTCCTAACTTACTCAACACGAAATCCCATCAACATATTAAATCTAATGCTGGCGTCTATTCTGTTCTTCGCAATAACTGTAATATGAAATATATTGGCGAGACTGCAAGAATCCTTAACAAACATGACATTAGATTAAGCAATTCTAATAATGCACTCTTCCTACATATATCTAAAACTAACCAAAATTTCAATTTTAATGTAGCTACAATGTTCGCTCCTATCCATAATAAAAGACTAAGACAAATTTGAAGCCAGTGCTATTTTGCTTTTATCCTCCGTTATTACTCGTCCAAAATTTTTCAATCTATTCCCTTTCTTAGGTAAATTAGTTCCAAATAGCTACAACATATCTAATTTTTATTAGTTTTTTCTCCCCACATGTTTATACCTCCTTGAACCCCATGTATCAAATTTAAATTTATCCTCATAAACAATACGTTCTCACGCATTTCTCTTCCTTTCTTCCATTTTTTAAAAATAATATATTATGACTTTCATTGTTTTTTATCATCTTCCGTTATATCCCTTAGAAACCCAACAAATTTCAAACATCAGTTCACGTGACAACAACGTAATAATATTTTAAAAAAACAAAAAAACAAAAAAAAAAACAACAACAAACAAACAAACTAGAAAAACGCTGAATATGCTGTTATGAATCTGTTTCCTCTGCTATTTCATTAAATATCCATTGCTATTGTAACAACAATTTTCCTGAATTTAAAATCCTAAAGAATGTTCTTACAAACAAAACGTTCAACGTCGAAAATAAATTCATCAAATTTTGAATTAGTATCTATTTTCAACGTTCTTTATACTGTCGGATTTATTTCCTAATCTACTTCCATATATATATATATATATATATATGTGTGTGTGTGTGTGTGTGTGTGTGTGTATAATATCAATATAAAATCCTAAGTTGTTTGCATTTCAGAAAGTGCTAATGCCCTTAGGAAAAGTGAGCATCCAGCTATTGTTCTTCCAGCTCTGGCCAAATAGTTGGGCAGATGGGGCTCTATAACCTTGGTATGGCAACCTGTCTTAGAGAAGGAAAACTCTGAATTCAAACCTGTTTAACTCCGCTGAAAAATAGACCTCGTGTCACGTCCTCCTGTGGAGGGTTTAATTAAATACATATTTATATATATATATATATATATACACAAAGCGACACTGAAAGGACGAAGATATGCAGATAGATAGGAACAGAAAATGTATACATACATTCATATATATTTTTTCGTTAGTTTTTTTGTATTTTTGTATTTGTAAACATCCATCGTTGATTTAACACCACTAATATCATCCCTCACAGTCCTGATGATGGTCCATTAGAACCAAAACGCTATAGTGTCAACTTTGTTTCTAATTAAATCTCTCCTTCTCCTTAATTACCTTGTTATCAATTTTTCTCTCAATAATGTCGATCTATACTCCATTATTTACTTTCACACACACACACACACACACACACACACACACACACATATATATATATATATATATATATTGAGAAATAGATTGATTTTCGCAGCGTGGAACGTAAGATACTGACGTCGTCGAATATCTGTCAATTATCTTCCATAATAGAAAGTACTATTCTATAGAATGTATGTTTGTGTCCTATTAATTCTGCCACGCAGTGTAGGTAGACTGATAGACAGAAAAGGAGATTGAGGGAAGAAAACACACATACCCGAACAAGATTAAGACTGACTGAAATAAGCCGACTTATATAGAAAGATAGATAAACTCGTGGGAATAAAGAATATGAAAGTAATATTTAGTTGCTTGCATTCTTAGTTGCACAAGATGCATTTAGCGTCAAGTGGTTTTTAGTGTCTGAGGGTAGTAGCACACAGAGGAATGCTCCTTCCGTCACTTCCTCTGGTGAAATGATCACATGATAGATTTTATCGCAATCTGCATTTTTTTTTCAATCTTTTATTTATTTATTTATTTTTCCCCACTTTTCCATTCATTGTTTCTTCTTCGAACAATTGTCAAGAGAAAGAATGAACTAAGAACAAATCATCGTCTGAATGACTGAAAACATTGTACAAACACCGAATGGCGATAATCATGGAACAAAGCGTCTCTCGCCGTGTCCATAAAAAATATTTATTGCAACAGAAAACGTTTTTTTTTGTTTTTGTTTATTTCAGTGACATGAAACTAGAATAAAATACATAAACTATTGAGGAAGTCTTACGAAGAGCCTTGTTTTCAAATCCTCTTGTGAATACTAGCCGAAGACTTGGAAAATTTACTAATCTTTACAAAGTTTTATTAAGAGGAATCTGACTACTTATAGTATTTGTTATTTTGAAGCGGTTACTCGTCTAAGTACTGATCAGGGTAATCGCTGCTTAACTTCGGTAATCTGTTTAAGAACCATTGTTTAAGAAAGACTTTCCGTAATCTTGCATTCTTGCATACGATACTTGATATTTTGAAGAAGTCACCCACCTAAGATCATTGCTTCAGTAATTTAACAAGAATCACTACTTCAAGTGTGAACTGCAATTTTCTAAGCTCTCTTTTGATTAGTTTGATATGAACGCCTTACGTGGTATAATGGCTAACAAGTTAGACTGGTAAACTATTATTAGTGAGTTCAAGTCTAACCAGATGATCTATACATCCAGCTTTATGCCACAGCTAAGGAAAACTTATGAGATGGAATCTACAAAGTCCAGTCTCAAAGAGCTAGCACCCATGTCTAAAATGGATTAGGTTCGGGGCAATGTTTGTATCAAATCCCGGGAGATTTGCTTAAACAGACATTGTATCACATCCTACCAATGTTTGTATCAAATCCTGGGAGATTTGCTTAATCAGACATTGTATCACATCCTACCAACTCCATAAGGTTGATAAATCTTTGTTTGGAGCAAACACATCGCTGCTAAACTTCTGTGATCTCACAATGGTTTGGTTTAGTTTGGTTTTATGACATGACAACCATCGTAGTTTATCTAATAACAAATACTGTTTATATATATATATATATATATACATATATGATTTTTTAAAACACATTGTGTATATAACATTCTTAAACAGGTCTGAACTCTTTTTTTTTGCACAAAGTTAGTTTCAAGTATTGCTATATAACAGTCAAAATTTAACATCAGTCATTTGTTTGCACGCCTAGTTTGTTCTATTTGACCCACTGACAGGACCCTATCAAGTGCTAACACCTAATTCAGGGTACTCCTTAAATGCCAACGCTCCCAGGTCAATTCTGGCCTGGAGTGGTAGCACTTGGTATGGTACTATCTATGGGTACTCATGCCGAGCTGAATTGCTTAAAGTAGAACTGTTTTGACATTTAAACTGCGTACTTATGCTAAACTGAATTGTTTGAAATAGAATTGTTTGTCAACATCGAAAATGTGTACTTATGCTAAACTGAGTTGTTTGAAATAGAACTGTTTTCGATATTTAACTGTGTGTAAACAAAAAGCTATAGTTATACTAAACTGAATTGCTTGAAATAGAACTGCTAATATGTAAAAAATGAATTCGGCATTAATAACCAACAATATCTTATATGCCATAAAACCAAACCAAACAAAAGAAAATGTAACCAGTGTCTTGTTCGAAGAATAACAACTATGGTCTCGCATTATCTGTACATGTCAGCGTTAGACATTTCTTAGTAGATTAGTTGGCATCGAGTAATTCATTTTGATGTATTAAATGCCACAGTGATCGACACGAGCAATTTTTCGTTTTAGTTGGGTTTCTTTGGCCTAGCGGTTAGAGTGTTCGCCAATCGCCCGGGAGACCTGGGTTCAATCCCAGGTCGAGTCATACCAAAGACTCAAAAAATGGTACTTGATGCCTCCTTGCTTAACACTCAGCAATATAAGGTACGGATCAAGGGTAAAGTGGAGCAATCCAGGGAAAGGAGTAGCGCCCTCCCCTACACCTTGGTGTAGTAAGCTATCGAAAAGGGAGCCTTCGGGTCACCCTCGACTATGGTCGCCTACTTTACTTTTACTTATAGTATTTAATATCAAAGCCAACCTTGTGGAAGAACTGTAGGGGTACTCTTTAACCCATGGCTAAGGGGAATAAAGGAGCACATACTTTTCCCAAGGGTATTCGCCCTAAGGTGATCGCGATAGAAACGACTAGAGTTCGAAGTCACGTGCTACAATGTTGCAGTCGAGCACATTAACCATTACACTGCCGTGTTTTGAGTGGAGGTGCGTAGCGTAATAGTTATCGTTTTAGAAAATGGACACGACAGCCCGAGTTTACTAACTGCTAATGGCTTTGAGAAAGGCATAAAAGAATTTCTTTGTAATATAATGGCCGAGGAATTTCGTTTTATGCCTTTGGGTTTAGTTGGGCTGAGAACCTTTCAGCTCAGTGCATGGGTTACTTAGGTGCAACATTAACGCAGGTGTTCGCGCGCACGCGGAGCGGACGTGTCACTCAGAGATGTCACAATAGCTCAGATGGGAGACGCGGCTACAGAGTACGGGTGACATCACGCACCGGAAGCGCACGGAGGATTTTGGTAGATTTGAAAAAGTCAGTTGAGTTGAAAACTGAACACCGAACGAGAAGGGTCGACTTTCGCTTGCTCGCCGAGGCCTTGGGCAGGTGTCGCACGAGATATGGGGGGTGGAGGCAGATGGAAAAGCCAGAATAGAAAGAATGTGTATCTCTCTCCTTATGTCGAAGAACCTTTAAATTCAAAGGTAAGAAGAAGTTTCGTACCTGAACTAAGAAGTCGTAAGTGTTTTTCGTTTTTCGGGATTCCTATGTTCTATGTATATATGTTATAAACATTCAATGTACATTTCAATATTTATGTATCTGGCTATGTTACATCTTTTCTTCCGCCAGATATGGGTAAATAGAAGGACAGTCTGTGTCCTTTTGCCTTAGTTCGGAAACTATTCTAGGAGAAGGAAGACCCTGATTTAAAAACTAGCAGTACATCGATGAAAAATTGACCTTGTGTCGCATCCTGTTTGTGGCAGGGGTGTGGGGGGAACACAGGCATGAGAAACGTTTTGAGGAGCTGTAATAATGGCTAAATTATCGTCAACAGAAGACTGCTTCTGTTCAGCTATGGTGAGTACGAATTTGCAGCGGCCCGAGGAGGGAAAGTTCATCATCCACCAATAATACATTGGGCGGCCAAGACTTAGCGATATGAACACCCAAAGAAAAGCTATCCCACCAAGTAAAATAGAGCTAATGGGATATAAATTGCTGATAGCTTTAATCAACAGGAAGAAAGGTGCGTCACCGCACACAGTCCATCGATATAACACATTGTTAATGAATGATTTTATTTTTAGAAGACAACAAAAGTGAGAAAGTAAAAGATTTTGTCTGAAAGATTTCTGGAACATTGAATGAATATTACATTCAGGCCTTCTGTAGAAAAAAAATATCGAATGTTTTACGAGACGATAGGGTTGTTTGGTTGCTAGGTGTTTTATGCCATATCAATTATTGTGGGTTGTTTAAAGCCAAATCTTTTTAAAATTCATTCCATCCCAAAGTTAAACGACTCATTAGAAGACTTGAACAGATCAAAGACAGAATTGGTAGAAATGAAATGTTTGAAATATTAATGAAGTATATATATATATATATATATATATGTGTGTGTGTGTGTGGAGAGAGAGAGAACGGTAGGTTGGAAAAATACAAGATGTGAAAAAATAAGTGGAAAAGTGGGTAAGCTGAAACACTGAAAACGTATTCAATTGATATTTCGTCTTTATTCCATTAAATAGTTCATCAGATTGTTTGTCATTTCAATAGCGTTTAGCATTAGAGAAAATAGATAAAAAGAGAGGGAGGGATCGAAAAAAGGAGAGACAGAAAAGAAAAAAGAACGAAAAGATAGAAATACAAATTTGAGAGGTGACTGCAGGGGCAATTGCCAATGACTATGATTTATTTTTTATAACATCCGGACAATAGGTAAGTAAACAGGGAAAATGCTACAGCTAGTGTTAAGCGTATCAAATTTTTATGAAGACATAGGCAGCAGATACGGAATATCGAAAAGGAAATCATGTAGAAGTATGGAAGTGTGGTTGGGAAATAAATGTCTTTTTATATTATGATACTTGTCTTTATCCATTTTGACTTTCATTTATATTCCCGCGTAAAACAATGTCTGCCAAGTAGGGTAAAAAATGAAAAAATCCAAGGCGTTGTTTAAAGGAATTATTAGAATGAGATATATTTGCAGAGTATATATATATATATATATATATATATATATATACCAAGCCCTACGCACGGGCATAATGCGACACAAAATCAAATTTTTAAGCGGAGTTTAACAGATTTGAATTCAGTTTTCCTTCACATAGACAGATTGCCTAACCAAAGGTAAAGAACCCAGTCTGCCCCAACTATTTACTCATAGCTGGATGGTTGATAATTGGATTCATACCTTTCCAAAGGATATTAATGGTATGTGGAATGCAATCTGTCTCGACCAGGATTTGAACTCATAACACCGAGTAGATTTCTTAAGACGATAACCATTACAGCACTGGCACCTCAACATATATATATATATATATATATATATATATATGTGAGTATATTTAGGCAGCATTTCTTCGTTAATGCAAATTTCATTAAAAATAATAGACATATTATGCCTACATATTCTCTTTTGGATCCGGTCGAATTCCCGTATTACTTTTATCGTATTCGGGGGGAACTGATTTAGGTATTGTCCATAGTTGTATGTATCCCTTGTGCTTTCTGCCCGACTTTGGGCCATCATCAGGGGAGAATGTTACAAAAGTGATGTAACTTTTGTTTTAGCAAATTACTACTGTGTAAGGACGTCTTTGCTGTTGGAGATTATGGCGCTTACTTTTAAATGTAATTCTGTAAATAGTGCCAGTAGCTAAAGACATTTAAGTACGTTAGCACTGGTTTGAAAATTAATTCTATTAAGTGCTGGTTGCAGGTTTCTAATATATAGTGCTTCGAGAATCTGAAGTTTTTGTTTATTATTTTGATGTTCGAGTATTGTTGTGTTGTCGGTGAGAATTTTTCGTAGTTGTTTTGTTGGGCATGAATGTTTTTTTAAATGCTGAGTTATTGAACTTGTGTCAGAAAGGTGCATTGTAAGTCTCCTCGACAGGGTAGTTGAGGATAAACCAACATATATATTATTATTATCAGAGATACAATCTCCTAGGGGACATTTAAATTTATATATAACGTTGGTTTTTTGCAACACCCCAATCGAGGGAGAGGAGTTATTTCTAATGACCAAATTCGAGGTTTTAAACTTATTATAATATATAATAAGTTTTATTTTTTATTAGGATCAGTGGGGAGTATGTTTTTGTGAATCAATGTTTTCATTATTTTTTCATCGGATTTATAATAGTAGTGCATTTGGTTACGATAAAAAAGTTTAATATATGTTTGTTGACTGGATGGAGTCGTACACTGTTTACTGGCACTATTTACAGAATTACATTTAAAAGCAAGCGCCATAATCTCCAACAGCAAAGACGTCCTTACACAGTAGTAATTTGCTAAAACAAAAGTTACATCACTTTTGTAACAGATTCTCGCCTGATGATGGCCTAAAGTCGGGCAGAAAGTACTAGGGATACATACAACTATGGACAATACCTAAATCAGTTCCCCCCGAATACGATAAAAGTAATACGGGAATTCGAACGGATCCAAAAGAGAATATGTAGGCATAAAATGTCTATTATGTTTAATGAAATTTGCATATATATATATATATATATATATATGTGTGTGTATGTGTATACATATATATATATATATATGCTCCCCCACCCCGTAGGTAGAGGAGGTGCCCTCGTGGTGTAATGGTTAAAGCAATGCACTGCGGAATCGTAGTAAGCGAGTTCGTACTCCAGTCGCGCTATTACGTTCACTTTCGGGCAAATACCCTTGGGAAAGGTATGAACCCCCTTATCCTCCCAGCTATGGGTTAAATTGTACCACTACTGGTCTTCTAGGAGAATTGAAGGCTGATATGCCATTAAAGAAAGAAACCAAACTAAACCCGTGGGTAGAGCTCTTTAGTTGTAAATTTGTTGACTGCAACATAAGCTGAAATGCAACAGCTATTCTCATGAACTGAGCACTCGTGTAGCTGATAATGTATAAGTAAAAAGTTATATATTAAAAAATCACTTTACTTACGATGAGAATGATAGTGGTTCTGGGGTAAGATTTCTGATTGGCGGAAATTATAACAGGTTTCAATCTGAAGAGTTGTGATACAATGAAATTTTGTAAGTGGATGACTAAGTGAATAGTTTGTCGGTAACTTTACTTTTTAAACAAGTTGTTAGAACTCATTTACTTAAATTAACAAAGTTAATCAAGTATTTATTAAGTATTCCTATCTCATACAAATAATTTGCACATGTATGTATATATCATTTTGTGACTTAGTCTCTTTTCTCTCGATAAATGACTGGTGATTTAGTCTCTTTTCTTTCATTAAACGACGGATAATGAGGAACAACTCAAAGATACGAGGGGATGGTTTGGTTTCATTTGTTTAATGGCATATCAACTCTTTTTAGGTTATTTAATG
The DNA here is from genome assembly GCA_963585895.1 of Sepioteuthis lessoniana. NCBI lineage: Eukaryota > Metazoa > Mollusca > Cephalopoda > Myopsida > Loliginidae > Sepioteuthis > Sepioteuthis lessoniana. Next base: position 42,897,355 of record OY757937.1, read on the forward strand.
CCAAAGCCATTCTCCTAGAAGAACAGTAGTGGTACTATTTAACCCATAGCTGGGAGGATACGGGGGTGCATACCTTTCCCAAGGATATTTGCCCGAAAGTGAACGTAATATCGCGACTGGAGTACGAACTCGCTTACTACGATTCCGCAGCTCAGTCGTTGTGTTCATTATTCTTTTTTTTTTTTCATGCTTCCATGACCTCAGAAACTAAACGGAGAGAATAAAGCCACGAACTTCATAAAGCTTAAAAAGAGTTGTGTCTGTCTGGTTTCCCCTCTTTATCCGATCATTAACTGCTACCAACTGAGCAATCATCAGATTCCTTGTCGTGATTCCTCTATTCCTCTTAAAACCAAACAATTAGAAGCAAACCTCTAAAGACTTTGATCAAATATTTAAAAGTAATACTATATATATATATATATATATATATATATATATATATATATATATATATATACCATTTCTCCCTTCTTTCATGGCTTCAGAGATTGAACGGAAAGAATGAAGGAACAAGTTCCTAACGGCGAAGTTGATTTGTGTTTTCCCCTCCCCATCTAACAATTAGCAATCACCGATATATATGTCGCCTGTGACTACGCTAAAATAAAAACAAAAAAAAATTGATCAATTCCTGAAAGATGACATTGATTTCAGAAAAATAAACCGGCCATTCGATATGTGTCCTGAGTGCCAATTTCCAAGATATAAAAAAAAAACCTTGCAAAATAAAAAAAAACAAAAACAAACAAAAAAAAACAAACAAAAAAAACAAACAAACAAACAAAAACAAAAAAAAAACAACAACAAATAAACCCCCCCCGAAAAACAGAAAACACACTTTCACATCTTTTCACATCTGAATCGAATAAGTTGTATTGATCATAAAATAACAAAATCATACAAATAACTAAATGATTATTAACTTTTTCGAAGGTTAGAAAAACATGAAATGGTTGACATAGAGATTCTTCTCAAAATATTTTCTTTCAATTTCCTCTACGCTTTTTAAATTGGCGCAGAAATGTTTGGCGACATAAGCTCTAAACGTTTTTGTTTTGAACACCACATGAACTCGTGTATTAGTCGAATTTTAAATACCAAACTTTTAGGCAGAAGAAAACATCTATAACCAATATACGAGTGATAATTTCTGATGAAATAAAAATTTTACTTATGTCGTTTCTTTGTTTAATGGCATATCAACCTTAATGGATTATTAACCTTTCTTTGTTTAATGGCATATCAACCTTTATGGATTATTAACCTTTCTTTGTTTAATGGCATATCAACCTTCGTGGATTATTAACCTTTCCTTGTTTAATGGCATATCAACCTTCGTGAATTATTAATCTTTCTTTGTTTAATGGCATATCAACTTTCGTGGATTATTAAATGCCAAACCTATCCTTGAAGAAGAACAGAAGTGGTTCATATTATTTCTAAGGGTATAAATCCGAAAGTGTACGTTAAAGCGCGACGAGAGTTCGAACTCGTACTACGATGCTGCAGTCCAGCACGTTAACCACTACACTATAGTTACTCCCCCAATTTCAATCTCAATGAGAGGGACAATGAAAACCAACCCTTGTTTTTAAAATAATGAATTCTTTAAATGAATGATCTAGTAACATTAAACAATGATTACACACGAGTATATGAAAATGTGCTTGTGTATATACTACACCAGACAGTGGTCCAGTCGACTGGAGCTTTAGAATACACCGACTGCATCTCTGCAGAAGGACAGAGAATCCACAAACGAGTGTCCTGGAATGACTCTAAAATATATCTGATGGCGAGGCTCCAGTAATTCTGGAGCTTTGGGGAGTACATGACACCCCTTCATTGCCATCGCTCTCAAGTCCACTATGGCCTGGAGTGGTAGCACCTGATAGTCCTATCTATGGGTCAGAACTGTTTCACATTTAATCTGCATAATCATGCTGAACTGAATTGCTTGAAATAGAACTGTTTTTACATTTAACTGTTTCTAAACAAAAAAAAAAACCTGTGTACTTATGAGAAACAGAATTGTTGTAAATAGAACTGTTTGATCATTTGACTTTATGTAAACAAATGACTGATGTTTAATTAAATTGTTAGTGTTACACAGCAATACTTGAAGATATTAAACTGTGTGTAAAAAATGATGAATAGTAAATAGAATTATTCGTATTAGAAAGAAATAAGTGAAACCATACAACTGTATGAAAAAAATGAATTCTGGTTCATTAAAAAATGTATCTATTTAATATATATGTGTAAATGATTTATCATTAAAGGACCTGCAATGGCTGATTTGCCTAAAAAATCAAACCAACTAACCAATCCTCTCGATAGGAAAAGCTGTTCATCTTGGTTATGTGAGGAGACTCTCTTAGCGTCGTTATCATCGCAAAAAAAGGAATCGGTGATTCGAGTTCGAATCCTGGACGTGACTTTTTACGTTTATTTTGTGCTAGTGTCCTAGAAAAAAACTATTAATCCTCCTATTCTTTCTTCCCTCCTAATCACGGGTAAATAGCGGAGCAGAATGGGTTCTATGTTTTCGTAAAGAAACTAACTGAAGGAGAAGGAAAAACTAGTTTCAAACTAGTACTAAGCCTAGTCAGCTGGGGCTATAGAATATACCGACTGCATCTCTGCAGAGGGATAAGACCCCTCTCCCAACAAGTGTCCTGGGTATAACACCAAAAAACAATCTGAGGGCGCGGTTCCAGTCCTTGAACTTTGGGAAATGTAAAGTATCCCTTATTACCATTGCTCCTTGGTTCACTCTGAGAGGGTCTTATCTATGGGGGAAATAGAAATACTTGACATTTAAACAGGGTGCAAACAAATGTCTAATACTAAACTGAATTGTTTGAAGCAGAACCGTTTGATCATTTAACTGTATAAATAAATAACTGATGTTTAATTGAATTGTCAGTGATACATAGCAATTCTAGGAAACATTTAACTTAGCTGACATGTTAAATTAAATTGCTAGGAACTGTTTAATCATTATTTATGGGTCAAAAAGAACTGCTTGACATTTAAACAAATGCCTTATGCAAAACTGAATTGTTTGAAACATAACTATTTGCGTTATATAATTGCGGAATGATTTTTTTTATATTATCATTTTTCGTTGGTTATATCTTATCATTCGGTTTAGTTAAGCTTAGAACTATTCGGCTAAGTGCACGTGCAGGTACACACATTGAGCGCAGGTGTTCACGCTCGCGCGCGGAGGATGTGACATTCACAGATGTCATAATAAAAATCCCAGATAGAAAATAGGACTGGGGTGCGAATGAGGTCATGTCCGGAAGCGGTGAGCTGGGATTCTTGGTGATTTTGAAAAAAGCAGTTAGTTGAGATCTGACGCTGAACGAACGAGTTGATTTTTGAGCCTGGAAGATGCTAGTCCAGTTGGGTCTACGGGATGCGCCGCGCGTTGTTGGGTCAGATGGAACAGTCAGCATAGTAAAAATTGTGTGTCTCTCTCCTCGTGTCGAAAAGACTAAACTCAAGGTGTCAATCAACGTTTCGTACCTGAATTAAAGAAAGTCGTCAGTGTTTCGGGATTCCTATACATATGAACGTTTTTCATATTTTACAGATCTGTATACTTTACGTATTCGTATCTTGGTCGTATTATGGCTGTATGTTACATTTGAACATATAATTGTGTCAATAAATGACTGATGCTTAATTTCTGAGATCAGGTATTATTTATATTATTTACATTTTTGGGCTATTGTCCTCATTTTTGTCGCCATGTTTATCACAACGTTTCGGCCGTTGTACGCTCTGAATTTCTTCTGGTGGTTGGAATGTCGGACTTAACCCTTTATTTCATCATATTTTTGGTATATCAGGTCCGTCCCGATCCTTCAATCTTTCGCGAAATAAAGGGTTAAAAATGTAAATAGCATAAATAATACCTCATCTCAGAAATATAGACAGATATTGAAGGATTGGTACAGACCCGATATGCCAAAAATATGACGAAATAAAGGGCTAAGTTCGACAATCCAACCACCTGAAGAAGGCCTGAGCGTACAACGGCCGAAACGTTGTGATAAACATGGTGACAAAGACGAGGGCAATAGTCCGAAAAAGGTAAATAATGGACAACGCCAAGGTTTTATTTTTCTTCAAATTTCTTTATAAACAACCAAAGGTCTAAATTGAATGAGAATTAAATCAGAACTCTTTAATCAATATACCTGTACCTTAATACCAAGCACTCGTTTTAAAACATAAAGATCAACATTTTTGTTAGAAAATAGGCAAGATAAATTTTTCTGAAATTGGATATTCCTTTATTAAAACTTTTATTAAAGTTAACACGATGACCTGAAAACCGTTTGACTTGCCGATGTACTTTTGAGGTTTTGGAAATGTTGAAATAATTGAAAGCTTTTGATTAACGGTAGGTAACTTGGGAAATTCAGCGAGTAGGCTAATACAAATTGATAAATATATACATTAGCGAGCCGAATGATCTTAACAAGTTTTATACGTTTAAATGTTCTTTCCTAGACTTTAGCAACATTTTCAAAGTCCATTACCTCACACGCGAATTCGGTAAAGTTTTTTTCCTCTTTTCAATCCCTGCATACATACGGAATAGAATTGTGATACTAGACAGAATGAGACCGAATTATTTTTCAGCGCGTATATACACGTATCTAAGTGTTGTTTTTGAAGTGTGTATCGGGGTTACCAATCAACGTATCACGGAAAATTAATGAAAACCAAGAAATTACACTGGATCTAGTGAGGTAATCACACATCAATCAGAAAGACGCTAATCATATTTGTCACTTCGGTAATTTCTGGTATTAAAAATCACTTAGAAGAGGACCGAAATAACAGATACTGAGGTTAATATCATTTATAGATTCAATGCGTTGGGCGATTATTGATCTGTGCCTGTTTAATGGATGTTTCTTCTTTCTTTTCTTTCAGGTCTTCAGATAACGCTACATAGGCCCGCGAGTGAACTCTGTATAACAGTGAGTTGAATAACAAACCTTATGCACCATTTGTCCGTTCGTCTGTACGATTTGGCAGTTTTCGTTTCGATTTTAACCAAACTTTCTGGAATTGTTTGAGACATGTCTGAAAATGTTTCAATGTGTACTTTCAGATCCGGCTCTTAGTAGATTTATGGTGAAATCTGTCTGTTTCCTTTTATGTCTTTCTGCTTCTTCCTCGCTGTAAGAGGAATGACTATCTGACCATGCTTACTAACTGTCTTGGTTGCCCAGTTGGCTAGGGCTGTATAGAATACATTGACTGCACTTCTGAAGAGCGGTAAGACCCTCACTGCAATGAGTCTCCTGGATATGACGCTAAAGAATCTGATAGTGAGATTCCAGTGATGCTGGAGCCTTGGTGAATGTGGAGTACCTCTTCATTGCCATTGCTTCCAGGTCCACACCAATTCTTCTACCAATTTTTTGCTGTTTTATTTCCTGACGTCTAATGCGCCCCCATTGGGGGAATGCTGACGGGGCCGAATGTATTTTTGGATTTTGCCGGACGCGTGTGGGCTGCGGCCCTGCGTCCAGACCTACTTTAAAAAGGGGCCTTGTGCCATACTTGTCTGGCAATAGGACGGAGAACAAATAAAATTCTGGTCCGGAATGGTAGCATCTGATAGGGCCCTATCTATGGGTTAAAAAGAACTAACTGCATACTTATGCTAAACAAAAATGTTTGTGATTAGAACTGTTTGAATAAACTGAATAGCTTGAAATAGAAATGTTTTTGACAATAAAACTATACTTACATTTTAACTGCATACTTCTGCTAAAGTGATTTGTTTGAAATGGAACTATTGTTGACATTAAAACTGTACTTACAATAAATTGAATAGTTTAATATAGAACTGTTTTGACATTTAACTGTGTGTAAACAGAATCAGTACTTATACTAAATTGAATTAGCTGAAATAGAACTGTTTAAATAAACTGAATAGCTTGAAATAGAAATGTTTTTGACAATTAAACTATGTACTCATGCTAAACTGAATTGTTTTAAAATGGAACTGTTTGCATAAAAATGGATTTGCCGTTAAATAACCTATAACGGTTTATATGTCATAAACCCCAAACAACCAACCAACCAACCATCACTCTCTTGGTAATCATTACAAAAGACAGTTGTCTATTTGTCTTATCTAAATTTACTAAATCCTAGGTATGAGCAGTCTGCAGTCGAAGTAGCAAATCTTTGGAATCAGTAGACCAGTTCATATACCTCGGCAGCAACATCTCATTTCCGTAAGTAATGTCAACATACGCTAAGCAGCGTGGGCTGCTATTTTCAGGCTATCGATCATATGGAAATCTAACCTATCTGATAAAATAAAATGAGGCTTCTTCCAAGCTGTAGCTTTGTCCGTGCTATTATATTGATGCACCACGTGGATATTAACGAAATGCATCGAGAATGCTGCGTGCTATTTTAAAGAAGTCCTGGAAGCAATATCCCACAAATAAGCTGCTAAGTGGACACCACATGCCTCCTAATACACAGACTATTCAAATTGACGAACAATACATACGTGATTCCTTCTGTAGAAGTAAGGACGAACTTGTGACTTTCACGCATGGACCTCTGCACACGGATGTGGCAGTGTTGGCTGCCGACAAGCAAAGAATTAGAAACACCCGCTCTGTGCTGACACAGGATGCAACCTAGAAAACCTGACAGGAACGATGGATGATATAGGTGGATAGCGAAAGGGAATCCGTGCTCCCAGCGTGACTTGATGATGATGATGATAATGATGTATGACACTGAACTGCGTCTGATTTTGAGGCCCCAGTTCTGGAGATTTGGGAAGTGCAGAGTACTCATTCGTTGTAAATACTACCAAGTCAACTCTAAGCCGAAGTGCCACTACCTGATAAGGTACCCTCTATGGAACAAATAGATCTGTTGAGAGATAATTCGTATTCATTTGGACTTCGTGCATATTCCTGAAACTATTCATATACAATTCAAGTTGTGTGACAGAACTTATTGCTTTGCTGAACCCCCATCTGTTGTTACGAAGGATTGTTTCTGGACTTCAATTTTCTGTAACTTCCCATTTTTGTCCAGTCGGCTGGGCTGTAGAATACACCGACTGCACCTCTGCAGAGGGGTAAGACCCCCCAACAAGTATCCTGGATATGGCACTAAACAATCTGATGGTGAGGTTCCAGTAATGCTGGAGACTGTGGTGGATGCAGAATACCCCTTCATTGGGATCGCTCCCAGGTCCACCTTGAATGGTTGCAAATAATAGGGTCCTATCTACGTATCGAATAGAACTAAACTGCGTACTTATGCGAAACTGAATTGTTTGAAAGGGAACTCTTTTTAGACATTGAAACTGTGTACTTATGTTGAAATGAATTCTTTGAAATTTAAGTGTTTTGACATTTAACTATGTGCAAACAAAAATATTCTTATACTAAACTGAATTATTTAAAATACAACTGTTTATATGTATAGAAATGGATTTTACATTAAATAACCAACAATGGTTGATGAGCCATAAAGTCAAACAGACCGTGGTGCCCGCGGTGTAATTGTTATCGTCGTAGGAAATGAACACGGCGACACAAGTTCAAATCCTGGACGAGACTGATTGCATTTCACATAGCACTAATACCCTTGGGAAAGGTATGAATCCAATTATTCTCCCTCCAGCTATGGGTAAATAGTAGGACAGACTAGGTTCTTCAGCCTTGGTCAGGCAACAAGTATAGGAGAAGGAAAACTCTGAATGAAACTCTGAAAACCTGTTAAACTCCGCTTAAAAATTGACCTTCTGTCATATCCTGCCCGAGCCGAGGGGTTGGTAAATAGGATAAAGTCAAACAAACCAAACTTCCCAATTACTGATGGGACCCATTGTCTTCCAGTTGAACATTTCCAAAACCCTCACACTGTCTACATTTGTTTTCCCACTGGATGCATATCTACTTACCCCCAACACGGACCAGATGTTACATAAGGCCATTTTTAAGTGGAGTAAAGCTAGTTTGAAATCAGATTTTTTGTACTGTTAAAGTGGTTTTCTAACGAGAGCTAAAGAAATCAGTCTGCCCTATTATTTAACCAAAGTTGATGGGAGGGAAATAAATTCCTGCCTCCCCAAAGGGTATTACCACCAAGTAAAAAATCGAACCTCTTCATTCAGAAATTGAATTCGGGCCACCGATTCCATTTCCTATGACAATAATCGTTACGATTATACCACCTAAAATGTAGATTTATGCTACCCCTCCGAATCCAAAAATGATAAAATTGAATTTTCATTTACAATATTTATTTGCATATTTTTTAAGGGCATTTGGGATCACCACATGAAGCCAAAGCTATCTTCCGAACGCCACACTGGGTGTAAACAAGCCAGTAATCCGTAGTAAATAAACAATAAAAACAAATGAAATGCCCTTTAAATAGGAATAAGTTAAGCTGGCAAACTGCAGTCGAGATAAACCCGAAGGTTTCCTTTTCAATGGCTACTACACCGAGGTGTAGCGGAAGACACTATTCTTTTCAGTTGATTGACCCACTTGCCTTTGATCCATAGTGTTAAGGAAGGAGACATCAAGTATCATTTTTAAGTCTTTTGGTTCGTTTGGATAAGGATAAAAGTGAGTAAAATTGGTGACCGTCGCAGAGGACGACCCGAAGGCTCCCTTTTCAATAACTCCTACATCGAGGTTTAGGGGAGGGTGCTGCTCTTTTTCTTGGATTGCTCCACTTTACCCTTGATACGTACCTTATAATGCTGAGCGTTAAGCAAGGTGGTACCATTTTTTGAGTCTTTGGTATGACTCGACCTGGGATTGAACTACGGTCTATCGGGCTTTTGCTGAACACTCTAACCACTAGACCAATGAGCCGGTCGCGGATAAGGATAATTATCCTAAACTTTAACAAAAGCGACTCTACATGTTTCACTTTTATTAATAACTATCTTACAACATTATGGATAAATACAGCTTACAAATGATTAACATAAACTTTAATGAAGGGTCTCGGTGGCTAATGTGCTGAACTGCAAGACCGTAGTAAACTTTAATTATAGAGATCCTACATCCTTTATTTTTAATTAGGACCTTTCGTTGGATACCATAACAATAATATCAATCACAACTATCGTCATCATCATCATGTCGTGCCGCTGGCACGGATATCCCTGACCCTCTCTCGCCACTTCTCCCTATCCTTCATCACCTCTGGCAGGTCTTCAGGGCTACATCCCGTATCCTCACATAGCTGCTGAATGTATGTTCGTGTTAGTCGTCCTGCTTTTGCCCGGCCATATGTGAGGGTCCATTGGAATACATCGCTTATGAGCTTGTCCCTGCTTATCCAGCAGTGTCCTGCATGTCTGGTTCGTCTAACTTGGATAGTTTTCGTGATGGGAGGAAGGTGTCTATATAGATGGTGTCTTGTGGGGTGTTGCCGTCAGGACTTTTTCAATATTCCTCTCAGCATTCTTGTGTAATTGCCGTCTATCTTCTTCTCCAGCCATTTTGTTAGCGTCCATGTAGTGAATCCATACAGCAGTATCGATACGACAGCTGCCTGGAAGAAACTGCGTTTAATACAATACATATACATATTCAAATACATATACAAATACAGGAAGACACTGTCGTTTCAGGTACGAACGCGTTTATTAATTTCTGACTTCGGTCTATGGCGACACGGGGAAAGAGACACAATTCTTAAAAGTATTTGCAAACAATACTATCTGACTCAACCCCAACGAGTGGCGTATCTTGTGATCTGAAAGATCTCTATCGGTAGAGATCCAAAAAACCCAACCACATCTTTCAACTGTCAAAATCCAACTCCCCACGACCGAATACCCAACTCTCGTCTCAATGGTCCAATCTCAACTGACTCTTTTTCAAACTCCTCAAATTCTCAGGACCATTTCTTCCGGGCATGACGTCATCCACACTCCACCCCCATTCCTGTCTGGGGGTTTATTATGGCAATGGTGATTGTCATATCATTTGTGCACGAGCGTAAACTGCACTAATTGACTATGCACCTGAACTCTTACCCCGAATAGTTCAAAGCCCAACCAAACTGAATGATAAAATATAATTAACGAAAAATGATTAATATATAAAAATATAAAAAAATCATTACTTAATTATATAACACTTTTATAACCAGTATATGATATGGATAAATACGGCTCATAAATTATCATCCTATGCTTTTATAAAAGCGATTCTATATCCTTTACTTTTAATAATGACCATCTTATAACATGTTTGTAATATGGGTAAAGTATTTCTAGTCTGGAAAATTCCTTGTTTAAAGACAACGTTTTCTCTCAGACATCACGAGGAGGGTTAGTTAAAAAAATGGCGTAAATGGTCGATGGCAAGATATCATCTTAGACATTTAGCCCTCAATTAGTTCAATATGTATTTATCAGATTGTACTTAGAAGTCTTGTTTAATTAAATTTTCTATGCCGACGTTTCGTAGGAAACCATATTCTCATTTCTCCTATATTTAGACAACAGCAGAAATAAAACAAAGTCCAACGAGTCATATTGAAAGTAAACTCATGTGAATTGAACTTGATGACCTTAGCTGAAAAACGAAGACAATGATTCTATCAATGTCTAGCTCACTTGGTATTTCCTGAACGGCAGCCTCCTCCAAGAGAAGAGTTTATGAAGAATGAATATGACTGGTTAGTGTTCTAGAGATTACGTAAAAAAATCTAAAAACTAAAATAAAAAAAGGCATTAAAAAAAATCAGCGAACGTTTCATATATTTAGAGCCTGGTGCGGCAACAAATAATCGATTTGTTGTATTTGAAATTACCTCATTAAATTCTGCCTATCAAAAATAATTGGCTGTACTATCTTTCTCTCTCTCTCTCTCTCTCTCTCTCTCTCTCTCATTGTATCTCTTTCGTTTTTTTTTCTTTACCTCTTCCAGTTTTATACTTTGTAAGGAAAAATTAATATCAACAGATAGCAATAAATATACTTTGGCTGACACTGACGAAAGTAGCAAGCACTTGAAAGAGAGAGAGAGAGAGAGAGAGAGAGAGAGAGGGAGAGAGAGAGTAAGACAGGGAAGAGAAGGAGAAGAAAAAAACACTAATGAACATTGGATAACAATGGGGAAATAGAAAGAAAGAAGGAAAGAAAATGAAAATTAAAATCGAAAAAATTGCCTACTTCCGATTCAGTCAGTGATCTCAGATTTACACCTAAAACACATACACACACACACGCGGACACACACAGACATACACACACGTACACACAGTCATACACAGACACACATACACACGCACTCACAGTCACTCACAGACACATAAACACATACATACACACAGACACACGCAGAGATAGACACACACTTGCTGACACGGATACTCTAGCATATACGCTTAAACACAAAAACATGCACGCTGACATACACTCAATCGCACACACACACACACACACACACACACACACACACACACACACACACACACACATACACACACACCGACACACATACACACACCAACACCCACCCAACCACACACACCCACACATACAAAATGCCTACAAACACACACGAATAACAAAAAATACACACAAATACGCACAGACGCACATGCAGACACACAGATATACACCATAACACAGAAGAAAAGGAGCTCTTAGATTAACGGTTATCGTTCGACGATTATCTCAGTTTTACACCAAATACACTCAAAAAACGCACACAAATATACATACACAAGCACCTACAAAACGCACACAAAAAAACACGCGCACACACAAACATGTACTGATATATACACAAAAACATACAATGATCTCAGTTTTACACCAAATACACTCAAAAAACGCACACAGATATACATACACAAGCACCTACAAAACGCACACAAAAAACACGCGCACACACAAACATGTACTGATATATACACAAAAACATACAATGATCTCAGTTTTATACCAAATACACTCAAAAAACGCACACAAATATACATACACAAGCACCTACAAAACGCACACAAAAAAAAAAACACGCGCACACACAAACATGTACTGATATATACACAAAAACATACAATGATCTCAGTTTTACACCAAATACACTCAAAAAACGCACACAAATATACACACACAAGCACCTACAAAACGCACACAAAAAACACGAACACACACAAACATGTACTGATATATACACAAAAACATACAATGATCTCAGTTTTACACCAAATACACTCAAAAAACGCACACAAATATACATACACAAGCACCTACAATGTAAAGTACCTAACACACTTACATACATACAAAGAAAATGCACACATACACAAACACACCCACAAATACCCACACACATCTACACAAAGAAACAGTCGGAGGCACATTTAGCGAAACAGTCATGGAAATAGAATCGTCAACCCGAGTTCAAACCTGGTCGTCCCTGTTTACAATTCGCTTCACACTCTTGACCTTGTGGAAGGTATACATAAAATCCTTATCTTCTACTTTAAATAGAAGCAACAATATCATCATGAACCGCAGTTATAAATGGTATATAATCGGTGTACATTTCGTCTAGTAAATAAAAATCTGAAATCAGGAAATTAACAGTCTGTATTGTCACACAGAGAGTCATAGTAAGGCTTAAAACATCCTATATTTAAATACAGAGCCTCTCAATATAAAGGGTGTCTCAAAATATGTAAAGTAAAGTTGACGACCGTAGTCGAGGGCGACCAGAAAGCTCCCTTTTCAAAAGCTACTACATCAAGGAATAGGGAGGGCGCTACTCTTTTCCCTGGATTGCTCCACTTTACCCTTGATACGTGCCTGAGTGTTGAGCAAGGAGGTATCAAGTACCATTTTTAAAGTCTTTGGTACGACGCACCCTGGGCTTGAACCCCGGTCCTGGATAATTGACGAACACTCTAGGCCAATGAGCCCATCTTAAAGTAGATGCAACCCATTAATATCATAATGCTTTATTACCGAGAAAAGTGCAATGGCAATCATTTGGAATACGTCTTGTAAAAAATGCATCCTTTAAGCTAGACATCAAATCAATATTTTTTAGATTGTTATAAAATCAGCATCCAGAACATGCAATCTTTTTTGAGTCTCTTGTCTCAGTAATAAATCATAATCATATCAAAAAGTTGCATTTATTATTAGACAGTTTCGGATGATTTTATCTCCAAATAAGTAGTGACACTAGATATTTTTCCTCTTTTGTCTAAGGCATTGTAACTAAGAATGGATAGTTGTTATAGTATATTATTTTCAGATATGAAATAAAAAAGAACATGACATTATTATTAGTTGAGTTATTAGCAGGCACATGGGTCCCATGTGTATTTGTGACACTATGAAGGGGGTGCGCCAAGCAGACGATCTTTTTGTTTGTTTTGGCGCGAAACCAAACAAAGGCCTGAGCTCGAGATCTCGACACGACCGGAAGTGGGCAAGGGAACGCCAGTCAGAGAGTTGGAAAAAGGAACTCAGAGAAGAGAGTTGGCGAAGGGAGACGCTGAGGGGCAGTCGACACCGGACAGCAGAAGAGACCAGTCGGCATGAGACAGGGTCTAGGAGCAGTGAGGGAAGACCAAGGAAAAAGAGTCAGCATTCCTCGTGGCTTTGTGGAATTTTCGCGAAGGATGCACGTCAGCGTTAGTCTACGGATGCACAGAGAATGCAGTGTTACAGAACATCCCTTCTTGCACTTTGAGTTAACCCAAGCCCATATCGTTCCTTTGTTCTTTGTTCTTTTTCTCCCGCTCCCTCGGTTGTATTTCTTGTGGCCATAAAGAAATGTGAAATGTCCCGGTGGAAACCACCAGATGATTCACTGGCCAAGACACAATTGTTTCGAAGAAGTTGATAAGTACTGGGGGCCGCGGAGGTATTGTCACATATTGAGACACCCTATACATGGGACTCAAAAAAAAAAACAACACACAAATACATGCGCATACATACCTTTTCACACATAAAACACTCATGAACACATACGCACACATACCTTGACAAAAAGACACACAAACACTCATAAACTCATACACACACATACCTTGACACAGACAAGGACAACACACTTATGAACACATACACACAGATACCTTGACTAAAAAACAAACAAAAACACACACGCACACAGACCTTGACACAGAGACACATAAAACACTCATGAACATATACGCACACACTCAGAGACCTTGGCAAAAAGATACACACAAACTCTCATAAACACTTCGGCAGACATACCTTGACAAAAAGACGCACAGAAAACACACACGAATACATACACACACACCTTGACAAAATGGCACACACAAAACTCTCATAAACACAGACGCAAACATACCTAGACTGAGACAAGCATAAAATACACATAAATACGACTGCACACATACCTTAAGAAAAACACACACACAAAACACACATGAACACGACTGTAGAATCGTAGTAAGCGAGTTCGAACTCCAGTCGCGCTATTACGTTCACTTTCGGGCAAATACCCTTGGGAAAGGTATGAACCCCCTTATCCTCCCAGCTCTGGGTTAAATAGTACCACTACTGTTCTTCTAGGAGAATGGCCTCGGCATTAAATAACCTAAAAAGGTTGATATGCCATTAAACAAAGAAACCAAACCAAACCTCATGAACACATAGGTTGACATACCTTGACAAAAAGATGCACACAAAACACACACGAATACATACACACAAAACCTGACCAAAAGACTCTCACAAAACTTTCATGAACACCTAGGCACACACACCTTGACACAGAGACACACACAAAACACTCATGATTACATACGCACACATACCTTGACGAAAAAGACACACACAAAACACTCATGAACACGACTGTAGAATCGTAGTAAGCGAGTTCGAACTCCAGTCGCGCTATTACGTTCACTTTCGGGCAAATACTCTTGGGAAAGGTATGAACCCCCTTATCCTCCCAGCTCTGGGTTAAATAGTACCACTACTGTTCTTCTAGGAGAATGGCTTTGGCATTAAATAACATAAAAAGGTTGATATGCCATTAAACAAAGAAACCAAACCAAACCAAACCTCATGAACACATAGGTTGACATACCTTGACAAAAAGATGCACAGAAAACACACACGAATACATACACACACAACCTGACCAAAAGACTCTCACAAAACTCTCATGAACACCTAGGCACACACACCTTGACACAGAGACACACACAAAACACTCATAAACACATACCTTGACGTAGAAACGCATACTAACATAAACTCATACGCACACATATCTTGACACAGATGCACACACTTAAACTCATAAACACCTACGCCAACATACCATGACACAAACAGACACACAAACACTTATAAACACATACCTTAACACAGAGACATCCACATAAACACTCATAACCATATTTCCACTACTACTTTGATATAGAGACACACACAAATACAATACATACAGGAAAAATTATTTCCCAACTTTCCTAATTAGTTTTAATACTTTTGAATTCATTCCAAAAAAGTTATTCTGGAGGTTATGCTTAAAATCATTTGACTTTCTTTCTCTTCTTCATTCTAAAAATTATATCTTAAAGCATTTGGTCACTGGAAAATCACCATTTCTTCCATCAAAAGAATAACTTCTTTCATATAATTTCTATTATTTTGAGCCATTTCTTGAATCTGCGAGAAGCTCTCTGAAAGTAATGGCGTCTACATTTTCGACTTTTTCAATAAAATCATTGGACAGAGCGTCTTCTAAGCTATAAAAATTCTCTTTTCCTACACAGACGCCATCATTAGCCATACATTTTCAGCATCAGTCAACAGGAACCTGAACAATGCACTCGTAAAAATCTGAAACCAACTTTTTGCATCCGGGTCGTAGTATTAATACAAAAATGGCAAAAATTATGAAATTAGAACACTTAAAAGATGTTCACTGTTTGTTTTATCTAGCAGTAAATAAAGTAATAACAGTTAAGACGTCAATTATTTTTTATTTAATAGCTTAACACTTTGACTTACGGATTTTTATTTAATTTGCTTTCTGTACAAATAACTTTTATCTGATTATTTCTACTCAAAAATGTTCCAAGATAGTTTGGTTTGGTTTCTTTGTTTGATGGCATATCAGCCTTTGTAGATCATTTAATGCCAAAGCCATTCTCCCAGAAGAACAGAAGTGGTACTATTTAACCCATAGCTAGGAGGATAAGGGGGTTCATACCTTTCCCAAGAGTATTTGCCCGAAAGTGAACGTAATAGCGCGACTGGAGTACGAACTCGCTTACTACGATTCTGCAGTCCTTCGCTTTAACCATTACACCACGAGGATACCCCACAGTTCCATGATATTCCCATTGTATGTAGGTTCTGTGGATACCGGTTTTATTTGATTTCCAAACAAATGGTAAATTCGTGATCAATTCTAAGCTAAAATGTTCCGTGTTCACTTTATAAAAAGTTCTAGCATTCCCACAGAGATTAGTGTGGGTACTTCTGCAAATCTCAGTTTTATCTGTTTCCTGGACCATGTAGACCTTCCTTATTGCATGCTCCACTCTGAAATACCTAAGTTTTATCAGGATTAGCTCATCAGTCTATTAGACCGGGTAACGAGCAAGTAAACAAACAAACAAACGTAAGAAATTATATTAAATATATTGAAATAAAAACGTTTCCAAAAGTTTTTACAGAACATTTTATTCATAGCAGCGGTATACAATCATCAAAGTATTTGTCAAGTTGTCTATGAATTGCCACCTCTTTTCGGATAAATTACGTATTTCATCTCGAAAAAAAAAAAAAAGAAAAGAAAAAACACAGGTTAGGATACAATGTGCCCATTGAGGCATTTTTCGATATCTTCAACGTCTTGGAATGCCCGAACAGACAAGATCTGCGCGGAAAGAAAGGAGTCATAATCTGGAATGTAGACTTCGTGTAGAATAAACTGCCTATCCCGTTCTTATAAGTATTTGCTTCATTGAGTTTGTAATCTAAGGACGGCCATTGTCATTCAATAAAATCGACTTCTTTCTCTCGGCTAAAAAACTTTGTTCACTTACAATGTGTCAGTTGTTCATTGTAGCGTTGTACAGTAACAAACTGTCCAGGTTCCAGAAAGCCGAAAAAAAGAATTTGCTTTGAATCCCACCAAACTTTTTTACCAAGTAGATTCCACATGAGTTGAAACATTCTAGACTATTCAAGATCGATTCACATCCTTTATCCTTTTGATTTTTCAAATATATATATATTGTTATCCACAGACTGTTTCGTTGTATCACAATGCTTCAATGTAGCGAGGCACGGTTGATGTTTCAAGTTAGGTTCGAAACCCGGCTGACTTTACCTCAATAGGATATCTTACCCCAAAGCCATCGTTCCTCTTTTAGTAAGCAAATGATTTTTACGTACATATTTATTCACATGTACGCTTATCATCTACTGGAGTGATCCATTTATGAGAACTTTATGTACACGATGCATATATATATATAGCATATATATACGTATGCATACGATGCATATATATATATATGTATATATACGTAAATATTTATATCGTATATCTAAATATGTATACGCATCGTACCACCTAAAAATAAGTGTTTCTCATCTCCTCGAGTAAGTGTACTGTCATGAGTTTCCTATATTTGTAAAAAATACAGTCCTCAAAAGAAACATATAACTTGGTGTTATGGTTATCGTCGCAGGAAATGGACACGGCGACACGAGTTCAAATCCTGGACGAGATGTTGCATTTCACATAGCACTAATGCCCTTGGGAAAGGTATGAATCCAATTATTCTCTCTCCCGCTATGGGTAAATAGTAGGGCAGACTAGGTTCTTCAACCTTGGTGAGGCAACTAGTCTAGGAGAAGGAAAACTCTGAATTCAAACCTGTTAAACTCCTCTTAAAAAAATAACCTTGTGTCATATCCTGCTCAAGCGAAGGGGTTGGGTAAATATGATATAACTTTTTTATAAATCTATGAAAATTATAGTCATGAGTGACATGAGATGAGTTAAGATTTATTTGTTTTACGTTTTGTCCTGGTCTACTAACTAGTATTTGAGTATTTTCCGATTTAAAAATAAATACAGGGTGTGGAAGTAAAATTAGGAATATTCTAGTATAAAAATAAACGACTCTATTATAAACAAGATTAATTCTAATTTAAAAAGAAGATAAAATCAGATGATAGTTACACACAGCTGTAAATTTATTCAATATGGCCACTATTTTTTTCAATTGTTGTATCAACACGCCTTCGAAACGATTTGCATGCCTTCAAAATAAATTTTTCAGAAATTCTAATCCATTTCTCCTCAATAGCAGTCTTAAGCGAACCAATATTTGGATGGGAAGTTGCATTGATTAAGGTCTAGGCTTGATGGAGGTCATAAAGAAACGCTAATTATTTCGGAAATTGTTTTTGGCTTGGTTTTGGCGTTAAGCAAATAATAGATTCTTTGTGATTTCTTTTCTTGTTCACTCATATTGGGCTGAATTTTTATTTAAAAAAAGTACTTGAATAATAGTAGTGTAGTAGTTATTGAAAAAGGAGCATTGGGATCGCCCTCGACTATAGTCAGCCGACTCACTTATGTATAATTTAGGCGCCTCAGGTGCTGTAATAGTTAGTAAACTAAACCAGAAAACCTTCACGAGTGAGTTTGAGTCTCATAGGGTGCCTGATTCATTCGGCCTTGTGCCAGATCAAAACAAAAAGCTTCGTAAATTTCTGCTTACTTATGTATAATAAACACTAGTCGAAGTACCTGTTTACGTCGTGTAATAGATCAAAACTTGGATTGCTGATACGTTTGAAATCAAAGAGTTCTTTTGTTCTCACCCAGTATATTTTGTTAAGCTGGCCGACAATAACATTGGTTAATGTTGGTAATATTTCTGTGCAGGTTGAACTTTTTCGCGAATAACCCATGATTATTTTTTCCTTGTTACAAATAACAACGAAGTCTGACAAAATGGTGTTTGAATAAAAAAATGCATACAAAGCAGAGGTGTTATTGATTTCCTCGAAAAGAGAAAGAAATTTCAACCGTTGACAATCATTGACAATGGTAGAATTTTTACAGGGACAAAGCAGTGAACATAAGCATGTTAAAGTAGGATGAGGTGTTCTAGCAGTGACGGATTACAACTAGGGAATGTGTACGGGGTAAAATTTTGGTTTCAGTACGTTGTAAGCGATGGGGATATCGAAATATCTGTATCTGATGATACCGATAATCAGACTAGAACAAGAAGACTACCGAATGATAGCTGGTTAAGACTTGCGAATGAGGGTCTATTTCTGTACTTTTGGAATGTATGACGGCACCTCTTCATTGGCATGACTTCCATGTTCATTCTGACCAGGACCAGTTTGAAAATTATTAATATTAGACAGGAATACTTTAAACAATGTTACAGCGTGCAAAAAGGATTATCATTATAGACCAATAATGATAGTTGTAGTACCTCTTAGGGTTTTATATATATATATATATATATATATAGAGAGAGAGAGAGAGATTGAGTCAATGTGATATATATATATATATATATATATATATATATATATATATATATTTGAGATAATGAAGTGTTTTCCGGTTTAAAATCATCGTGAGGACATTTTTGTATCATGAATAATCGGGGAATATAATTTTTCAATTGACTTTTGCATAAAATAACCTATCAGGTGTCGTCATGCCGTCAAACAGACCTAAAAGTCTAAATAGCAATGGAATGATCATTCTGTTGGGACGCTTGGTGTTAAGAATATATATATATATATATATATATATATATATATATAAAATTATAAAAGCTTTGAGTATCAGGTTGGTTGGTTGGTTAATTAGTTATGTTTAACGGCGTATCAACCTGTGTACGTCATTTAATGCCAGCTTCTGCTTATACATATCTATAAAATATATATGATTTATGAGCAAATCGCTTGTAAGTAACAATTTTAAAACGAGTTAGAACTAATCTATTTGCTATATATTGAATAATTTAAAGTATTCTTATCTGATACTAATAGTTTTATTTGCTCACAGTTAAATAGTTTCGCACACAGTTAAAAGTTTTAAGTATTGCGATTGTTAAATGGTTTCAAGCGTTTCTATGTAATATTAATAGTTCAATCAAACAATAATCCTTTGCACACAGTTAAATGGTTTCAAGTATAGTAAATGATCAAATAGTTCTACTTGAGCCATAGATAGGACCTAAACAGGTACTATCAATCCAGATAAAGTGGACCTGGAAGTAATGGAAATGAATGGGTTCTCCACACTCTCCATAGCTCTAGGACTGGAGCTGTATCATCAGATGGTCTTGTGTCATAGCCAAGACTCTTGCTTGGTGGGGGAGGTTTCTCCTCTGCAGATATGTATTCAGCGTATTCTAGAGAACCAGACGATTAGGATTAGAAGAATTAGGAAGATGAAGGATAATACTAGTCAAATATTATTAATAATACTGATTGAAGGAGCAAGAAGAATTAGGAAGATGAAGGATAATACTAGTCAAATATTATTAATAATACTGATTGAAGGAGCAAGAAGAATTAGGAAGATGAAGGATAATACTAGTCAAATATTATTAATAATACTGATTGAGGGAGCAAGAAGAATTAGAAAGATGGAGGATAATACTTGTCAAATATTATTAATGATACTGATTGAGGAAGCAAGAAGAATTAGAAAGATGAAAGATAATACTAGTCAAATATTATTAATAATACTGATTGAGGGAGCAAGAAGAATTAGGAAGATGGAGGATAATACTTGTCAAATATTATTAATGATACTGATTGAGGAAGCAAGAAGAATTAGAAAGATGAAAGATAATACTAGTCAAATATTATTAATAATACTGATTGAGGGAGCAAGAAGAATTAGGAAGATGAAGGATAATACTAGTCAAATATTATTAATAATACTGATTGACAAAGTAAGAACAATTAGGAAGATGGAGGATAATACTTGTCAAATATTATTAATGATACTGATTGAGGAAGCAAGAAGAATTAGAAAGATGAAAGATAATACTAGTCAAATATTATTAATAATACTGATTGAGGGAGCAAGAAGAATTAGGAAGATGAAGGATAATACTAGTCAAATATTATTAATTATACTGATTGAGGGAGCAAGAAGAATTAGGAAGATGAAGGATAATACTAGTCAAATATTAATAATACTGATTGACAAAGTAAGAACAATTAGGAAGATGGAGGATAATACTTGTCAAATATTATTAATGATACTGATTGAGGAAGCAAGAAGAATTAGAAAGATGAAAGATAATACTAGTCAAATATTATTAATGATACTAATTGACGGGTCAAGAAGAATTAGGAAGATAAATGGTTATACTCATCAAAATCTACTACCAATAATAATTGACGAAGGTTCATCTAAGAGCAATAAAGATCATTTACATGGTATATAATATTCTCCATGGGTAGAGGCTGTAAAAAGTAATTCTAAATTCATACAAAATATTATCAAATTAAAGGATAAATCATTTTTATAAAACCCTTGTTGATTTCTGCAACTTTTCTTAAACAAATTGGGCCTACAGACATTTCAAACCTGAAGCTTCGCTCTTAGAGCCAACGTCTGTCACTCTTTAAATAAAAACGCTTCGGTCACAGAGGTCATCTTTTGAAGATTGCAGTCATCTGCTGTTGGCTGGACGAAAGTCCATTGTTTAAATTAAGTTTTACCTCGACCAGTCTGAATGCAAATGTTAAGCAAATCCATTTGGGAAATTTTGATTTCCCCGAAATTGCTGCCCTACATATGACAGACTCAAGTTTGCTTTCCGGGAAGAAGCATTTTGGTGCAAGGTAACTTGTTATGTTACACAAGAAAGTGTGTCATCGGTATCATGGTGGTGAGACTCCAGTTCTGGGGCTTTGGGTAGTGTGAAGTTACTTTTTTGTTTTAATTCCTTCCAGGTCAACTCCGATCTGTCATGACATTACTTGTTAACATCAATGGGTCAAAAAGATCAGTTTATTATCAAATTATTAGTATCACATAGGAATACTTGAAATCATATGACTGTGTAAAACAAATTATTATTATTATTATTATTATTATTATTATTATTATTATTAAATTTGAATTGCTGATTAAAATCATAGACCGCTCTTGGACGAATACCTCTGTGAAAGGTATCAGATGCCCCCTTATTCCCCTGGTTACAAGCAAATAGCATCGCAGCTGCTCTTCCGTGATGATAGCTTCAGCATTAAATATCCCACGAAGGTTCATATTAAAATAAACAAAGAAACCAAACCAAATCAAATCAAACCTAAAATCATATAAAAGTAAAAGTAAAGTTGTCTCCCTTTAGTCAAGGGCGACCAAGAGGCTTCTTTTTCAATTGCTACTACACCGTGGTGTAGGAGAGGGCGCTACTCCTTTCCCTGGATTGATCCACTTTACCCTTGATACGTGCCTTATATTGCTGAGTGTTAAGCAAGGAACTATCAAGTACCATTTTTAAGTTTTTGGTATGACGTGACCTGGGATTGAATCTAGGTCTACCAGACCATTGACGAACACTCTATCCACAAGCCAATGAGCCGAAATTCTTATTATTAGAGAACACAACTTGAAATTTTCCAATTTTTTATGAATTTCACTGTATGACGATTTTTTCCTTATTATTTGGCATAAATAGGTATTTCCGAAAATAAACCGAAACCCCCACCAAATATTGTCACTTTAAACTTTGATTTTTGTCACCTTGGTAATGAATATTTAAAAACATAATGGGGACAGTATTTAGGAGCTGATTCATGAAAGAGATTTATATTACAGTCTCAAATCTAAAATCTTACTCACTTCTAAATATTTTTGTTGATAGTTGTATAACTCGTGATAGTTTGCTTTGATTTGGTTTCTTTGTTTAATGGCATATCAACCTTTGTAGGTTATTTAATGCCAAAGCCATTCTCCTAGAAGAACAGTAGTGGTACTATTTAACCCATAGCTGGGAGGATAAGGGGGTTCATACCTTTCCCAAGGGTATTTGCCCGAAAGTGAACGTATAAGCGCGACTGGAATACGAACTCGTTTACTACGATTCCACAGTCCATCGCTTTAACCATTACGCCACGAGGACACCCCCATATAACTCTTGAGTAAATTCTTCAAAATTTTGGTCGATATGTTGTTTTATACAGATCTTAGGTGAATGTAAAAATGTTAAAATTTGTCTTTTTTCATGTCGGGAAAAGTTAAATCTCTAAATTCTATAACCCAGGACATAAAATCAAAGTTTGAAGGAAACAATTGATATTTTCTCTACTTCAACAATAAAGAAATAATACATACAATACAGGAACTGAATGTATTTTATGTATTATTATCCCGGTTACAAAAGGAACGTCTGAAGGGTTTAATAGCCACAAGGAATAAAGAAATAACAGACTTGATCTAGGAACAAACTTTGGAGTTATTAGGATTAGATAAAAATACTTGAAACTATTTAACTGTGTACAAATTATTTGCATTAAGAATAATTCTTGGGAGCAATAATTATTTTTCAAATTATTATAATTACTTTAAATTATATAATTGCTTGTAAAAAAGAAGTGCCTCAATAAGCATTGACATGTAAAATTAACTAAATAGCAAAATGGAGAAATGACGATAAAACTTTGAAGGAGAAGCAATAAATTTATTGGTCTTCTCATTTTTTTAAAGTCAAAGGATTTGTTTGAATTTAGTTTGTTTAGAATCCTTTTTTCTTTTTTTTATGTAAGTAAAGTAAGTAAAGTTGGCAACTGTAGTCGATGGTGACCCGAAGGCTCCTTTTTCGATAGCTACTACACCAAGGTGTTGGGGAGAGTGCTACTCCTTTCCCAGGATTTCTACACTTAACCCTTGATTCTTACCTAATAATGCTGAGTGTTAAGCAAGGTAACATCAAGTGCTATCTTTTGGGTCTTTGGTATGACTCGACCTGGGATTGAACATTTGCGAACACTCTAATCAAAACCTCATTATCGCAGTGACAGTTTCTTTGAAAGACCCAATGCTAGTTATATTTTCTGTATCTTTCCTGTGTATGGAGTCAAATGCCCTGGAGAAATCGACAAACAATTCCCTGATAAAATAAAACGTGATTTTTTTCAAAACTGTGGCTGTCCTAGTATTACTTGTTGGATGCACCATCTGGACGCTAGTAAAATGGATGAAGAAAAACCTAGATGGGAACCACGCAAGAATTCTACGTGCTGTTTTGAACAAATCCTGGAAGCATCATTCCAGAAAACAGCGACTGTCCTGAGTATAACATTGAACTGCATTTGATATATCTCTTGTTGAGGGGCAAGACTCCCCGCAAAGAAGTATCTTGAGTATGACAGTGAAAGGCATTTATGGATCTCTGTAGAGAATTAAGATTCCCCGAAAGAGGGTGTCCTGAGTATAACACTAAACTGCATTTGATGTGTTCCCTGTCGAGGGGCAATATCCCCCTAAGAGGATTACTGAGCATAATACTGGACTGCATTTGATGTATCCTCAGTAAAGAGGTAAGACTTCCCCAAAGGGGTGTCCTGTGTATAACACTGAATTGCTTTTAATGTATTCACCTAGAGGGGCAAGATCCCCCCACAAAGTATGTCCTGTGTATAACATTGAACTGTATGTGATATATCTCCTGTAGAGGGGCAAGACTCACCTAAACGAGTGTCCCGGATATAACTTTGAATTGCACTTGATATATCCCCTGTACAGGGGTAAAACGCCTCGAAGGTTTGTCCTGAGTATAACATAGAACTGCGTATGATGTTGAGAAGCCAGTTCTCTAGATGTAGACGATGTGGAATACTCATTCATTGCTATAACTCCTAGGCCCATTCTGACCCGGAATAGCAGTACCTATTCACGGCTTATCTATGGACCAAATGTACCCGTTTACATCGATAAGACTCTGTGCAATGAACATGATTTCCTAAACTCTAGACATAAAATAACCCAAGACGGGTTGACATCCCATTAAAACCAATCAGTGAATCAATCAACCAATTACTTTTAATTGATTTGTGACATTATCGTGCTAACTAACAATAGTTAATGGGGTCACCCCAAGTTGTGGAATTTCTTGTTTTTTTCTTTCTAAACTCCAAGCAAGTAGAAATGAACTCATGCATGACTTAAGCTCTATCATATTTCGTTGTTCTAAAGTTTTGTGTTGGTTCCAAACAATAATTGATCTTATTCCTTCTACTTGAGGCTTCGATGCCAAACCATTACTCTTAGACAAACGCTGATTTCATGTACAATTAAATTTCTGAGTGTCTTGGAGCAATAAGACCGGGCGAAATTTCCACATAATGCCAAGTTGTGAAATTTTAAAAGTAATCAAAACTGCTGACATTTCAGTTGTTTTATTGCATTTTCACTGCGCCCATTCGAAAGGGGGAAATAAACACGACGAAATAAACCAATAAATTTGTTCAAATCTCAATGAATTTCAAGATGCACGTTAGGGAGTCATGAACTTTAGATTCCCTGTGCTGGGGAGTTATTTATTTGATTCGTTTTATTATTGGCGTAAACATGAAAACACGCAACACAGGAAAGATAAGATCACTTTATTCTCATAGGCTTTTATCCAGAACATTCGATTTTAAAATCCTCAATGGGGACTAGCTCATATAATAGAAACCAAAATGTTTTCTTTCTGATCATTTGCTTTTGATGATATTTTATTTAAGTTAATTCTTTATTAAAAGTATTTGAAATTTTAATAAAAATAAGAAACTTAAAATCGAAGTATCACCCAGGGCGTCTATAATGCGTAGCAAGCTAGGTTTGTAGCCAATAATTAGTGAGTTCGATTTTCACTGGGTGCCCCGTATTGCTGACATTGTGCTAAGCTAAACTGATTTTATTAAATGGCAACTAATAATTTCATTTACAGAAAAATTTACATTTTTTTAAAAGAAAATGTTAATTTCATTAAAAACAAAGGATACTATGATTTTCAGATTTCTAGCGGAACAGTATATAAGAAAAACGAATATCATTATATATTGTTTATTACCAAATTATATATTCGTGAATAAAATAAAATATATGGGAAAAATTAGCACTGACTTTCAGATAAGGTTTGTAGGGCAACACTTAGTTTCAAATTAAATATTTCGCCAGCTCAGTCAGCTGGGACTGAAGAATACACTGACTGCATCACAGCAGAGGGGGGAAAAACCAACTCCCGAGTGTCCTGGATATGACATTGAATAATTTGATGGTGAGGCTTCAATAATGCAGGAGCTTTGGGAAATGCAGAGTACGCCTTCATTCACTTTGACCCGGAATGGTGGCACCTAAGAGGGTTCTATTAAATAGAAATGTTTGATATTTAAACTGTGTGCAAACAAATGACATGCTAAATTGAATAGTTAGAAATAGAACTGTTTGATCATTTAACTATGAGTAAACAAATAACTGGGGTTTAATTGAATCGTTAGTGATACATAGCAATACTTTGAACCATTTAACTTTGACTTACGCAAAATTGAATTGTTAGAAATAGAACTGTTTGATCCTTTAACTCTGTGTATCTAAAATATGTTTACAAATCATATATTTAATTTACCTGAAAAAAAGAGTATTTGGCATTAAAAAACCAACAATGGTTGATATGCCAGAAAACCGAATCAAACCAAATTTTTCGCTACTAAAAATCAAAAGTCTGCCTATAGAGGAGATTGTTGGCATTTTTATTCGTGTTGGTGCGATTGAAAAAATTATGAATCCAGCTCTTCTGCCCACGGCTATACGTACATAGTAGTGCACTCTGGATTCTTTAGCCTTGGCAGGGCAACGAGTCAAAAAGAAAAATTCAAATTCAAAACCAGCTTTAAAAAATTACCTTGTGTTGTATCGTGTCTGTGACGGAGGGTTTGGGTAAATATGTATGAACAAAATTTGACATATATCTCATGAATTGTTTTACACATATATCCAATTCTAAGGGAATTCCCAAGGTGTAGTGACTAACATACTGGACTACAACATCGTAGCGAACGAGTTCGAACTCCGGTAGCGCTTACATTCACTTCCCGTTTGATACCATTAGGAAAGATATGAACCCCCTTATGCCCACAGCCCTGACAACTGCTTTTTACAAGGATGGAATTGGCATTAAATAACCGAAGAAGGTTGATACACCATTAAGCACAGAAACCAAACCAAACCCATCCTACATCGTAAACTGATAATCTGAAATCAACATGACCAAATTATTTCTACCACCAGCTGGAAATTTAACGTAATTTGTTCGAGCTTGATGGATTCTTTTCTAATTTAGCGCTAAGTTAATGTAATCATAGTAAAAAATATTTTCTTAAAAATCGGCACCTCTGTTAGAGCAACAGTTAAATTAATCTAAAGTTTTTCTATACGAGTTTGATCTTTGTTACAGAAAAAAGCCACAAGAAATTTGGAGCCAAAAGTGGAGCCGCTTTCTTATTTGCTAGTATCACCCAGAATAATTCGATAACACAGCCTTGTACACGAAATTATTTTCACTTGAAAAGTATTTCCTAGTCAATCAGTACTGTGAGTAAATTTGTTATTTGAAAAGCTACAGTTATTCGTAGAGGAAAAACGGAAGCGATCTAAACTATCAAATTTTCCCTGCTATGTCCTTATTGAAAGACTCATTAAAATTCCTCACCTTGATTTTACAACCTGACAGAAAAGCAATCTGAGGAGAGTCAACTTAGCTAAGTAGGTAATGCCTGGTCTTTAACATCATATTAAGTGAATTCGATATCCAGTTGTGTTCTCTTTCAGATTAATATACTTGAGAGATGTATGAATCCTCTCATTCCCTGCAGCTGTGGGTTAAATACAATCACTTCTGTTCTTCAATCAGGATGACTTTGGCATTAAATTACCCTCAAATGTTGAAATGCCATTAAAAAAAAAAGAAAATGAAAAAGTAATCTAAAAAGAAGTCATTAAATTGATAATAAAGTTTTTAATTTCTTATCAGTATTAATTTTACATTATCGATTGATGCGATCTATTTTTGACAAGTAGTGTAGCATTCAGTCATGTGTTGAAACATACAACTGTATCAATGTTTGAAGAAAAGCCGTTAAACTCAATGTTAATCTGAGACCACGGCTCTCATTGGATGGTTTCAGTCTAGTGACAAAAACGATTCCAGAGTTAAAATAAGTTAATCAGTCTGTGAGAAACTCTCAGCGCAAGAGGTTGGAGGTTCCGTCATCCGCTCATTAATTCCCAGTTTAAATCTAAAGCGGATAAAGAAAAGAAAGTCCTCAATGAATGAAGACCCTGTGTACAAAAGGTTGTCGTTGTGTTGTCATACCTCAAAAAGGAATATTACCCAATTGTCAGGGGCTGTAGAATACACCAACTGCTTTACTGCAGAGTAGTAATACCCCACCTCCTCAACGAGTGTCCTGGATATGATTCAAAACAATCTGATGGTGGGGTTCCAGTAATGCAGGGGCTTTGGGGAATGCAGAGTACCTTGTCATTGCCATCTCTCCCATGTTCACTCTGGCTCGGAGTGGTAGCACCTGATAGGGTCCAATCTATGGGTAAAATATAACTAAACCCTGTACTTATGCTAAACTGAATTGCTTGAAATAGAACTGCTTTGACATTTAAACTACGTACTTATGCTAGACTGAATTGCTTGAAGTGGAACTGCTTTTGACATTGAAACTCTACTCATGCTAAACTGAATTGTTTGAAATAGAACTGTTTGACTAAACTGAATATCTTGAAATAGAAATGTGTTTGTAATTAAACTGAACTGTTTGAAATAGAACAGTTTATTTGTATAAAAATGGATTTGGCATTAAATAATCTATAAAAGTTGATATGCCATAAAACCCAAACAAACAAACAAAAAAACAAGCAACAACGAAAAAGAACAAAGTTGGCAACACGAAGGAGACATTAAAGTGACCGAGGGGACAAGACGACTGACTGGAGAAGAGACGAAGTGAAGAACTGTAATGAAGAGAACTGTGGATATTGGAGTTGACCAATTGCAGAGCAATGGCCACATGATATTGACCGATCGTCCGAGTAGTACCCTTATGAATATAACGTAGATCGATTTGGGACAGACAAAATGCAACACAATATACAAATTAAATTCAGATTAATTTAGTAACTAAAAGTTAAAAATTTATTTTAAGTTAGGGTAGATTATTTGATTTAATGGCATATAAACCTTTGATTGTTATTTAATGCCAAATCCCGTTTAAACATTGAATACAACGACCTTTTTTAACCATAGATAGGTACTAACGGGTACTATCCATCCATGTCAGAGAGTCATCATCATTATTATCATCATGTCATGCCGCCAGCACGGATATCCCTGACCATCTCTCGCCACTTCTCCCTATCGGTCATCGCCTCTGGCAAGTCTTCAGGGCAACATCCCGTATCCTCACATAGCTGCTGTATGTATGTTCGAGCTTGTCGTCCTGCTTTTGCTCGGCCATATGTGGGGGTACATAGGAGTACATAATTTATGAGCTCGTCCCTGCTTCTCCAGCAGTGTCCTGCATGTCTGGTGCGTCTAACTTGGATAGTTTTCGTGATGGGAGGTAGGTGGGCGTATAGTTCGTGCCTTGTTGCGTGTTGCCACCAGGACTTGTTCAATATTGCTCGCAGCATTCTTGTGTAAATGCCGTCTTGCTTCTTCTCCAGCCGTTTAGTTAGCGTCTAAGTAGGGCATCCATACAGCAGTATCGACACGACCGCTGCTTAGAAGAAATTATGTTTCATTTTATCGGTCAGGTCTGATTTCCATATAATCGAGAGTAACCGAGAGTAATGAAAGGGTACTACGCATTCCCCAAACGTCTTGACGGAATTCTCACAATCAAATGCAGTTTAATGTCGTATCTAGCATATTAAATAGTTTCAAGTATGGCAAACACTATTAAATCAATTCAACATTTTTCATTCGTTTGCACACAGTTAATTTCAAGGGTTGCCATCAAATACTAATAATTCAATTTAATATTGATCATTTGTTAGTGTGACGTGGTATGCCACCGACAGGGGAAAAGTAAGGTTAATTTCCCCTACCCTCTGTGTTTGAACTAACAAATCCCAAGACTGACCGTTAAAAGGGCGATATGAACGAAAGTCAAATTACTCACACTCCATGATCTATAACGAATCCAGGTCAGAATGAAAGCCAAGGGCTGCCTGCACTCCGTGACCTATGACCGGTTGGACAGAGAGGGGAATATGGGTCATTGTGGTAGCATGACCGGATGAGGTGGAGGAGAGGAAGAAGCCAAATGATTGGCCGAGCCTTTAGCGCCGAAAAATAGGACCTTTTCGTCGGAGGAAATTGGGAAAAGGATTTTCAGTTTTGAGGACAGAAGTCGACGGATAAAGACGTCGGTTTACAGCCGCTCCGGGACAATGCCCCGTAAAAAGCATAGAACAGAATCTTTGGACAGTAGTCAGCTGAAAGGCTTACCCAGCCGATTCTGGGGATGGATGTCACTCGTCCGTAAGAGTTAGTATACAGTTAAATGGTTTTAAGTATAATAAATAATTAAATAGTTATATTTGGCCCATAGATGGCGCTGCAAGAGGTACTACTACTCCGGGTCTAAGTGGACCTGAGAGTAATGACATTTAAAGGGATACTCCACTTCCCCCAAAACTCCCAGACAGGAGCTTCACAATTAAATAGGTTTGTGTGATACCTAGGTATCTGGTTGAATGAAAGTTACCTCTCTACAGAAGTGCAGTCGATGTGTTCTAAAGCACCTGCCGACACGGCTGTAAAACTTAGGTGTTGTTACAGATATACTAAAAAAATTGAGTGCGGCCTTTAAACATGAAAAGATTTGCTATACCTAGCCTAGAGGTTGGCTTGATGTGACACACAGACGGACGAACGGATGAAGCAATTCTATCATTGAAAAAGTTTGGCTGATAGCCTGAAGATAAAAATGTCTACTTGGAGACTCAAAACAGGCCACTCTATCTAAATGAAATAAAAATCATTTATTTCTTGTGTGTCTCTAAAGACGATACAGTGGGCTACCTGTCAGTCATCTGATTTTATTTCATAAGATTAAAGAGAGACATCTATATCGATGCACATTCAGATGAGATTAGTGTGACAAAAAGACAAGCTTAAGTAAACAAGTATAGGAAGATTTTGTAGCGACAGTCCACTCAATAGTAATAGCTTATGAGCATTCGAAACCATGTCTTTTAACTGGGGTTGCTTAAATACCGACTTTTCATATATATATATATATATATATACGCAGATTCACACACACACACACACACACACACACACACATATATAAAGTAAGTATAGCATAGACAAAAAGTGAACGCGGCTTGGTGACTGTCAGTTTCTCGCCTACTCGATCACCAGACACACTAAAATATTTATGCTCTATCACCTAAGCAAAGCACTCCCTATCTGTCAATATAAGTATTTATCCTACCCTCTGTACGAATAGGATGCGATATAGGGTCAATTTTTAACAGGTTTAGATTCAGTGTTTTCTTTTTTTCGAGACCGGTCGCCATACCAAAATTAAAAAGCACAGTCTGCCCTACTATTTAACGATAGCTGAAAGGAGAATAGGTGAATGTATACTTTTCTAAAAGTTGTTAGCGCTCTGTGAAATGCAAACAGTTTCGTCCCGATTTTGAACTTACGTTGGCGGGTTAGGTTGGAATGAATGTAATATTCGATTTGATTTGGAGGTGCCCGTGGTGTAATGGTTATCGTCGTAGGAATTGGACACGGCGACATGAGTTCAAATCCTAGACCAGACTGATTGCATTTCCCATAGCACTAATACCCTTGGGAAAGGTATGAATCCAATTATTCCCACTCCAGCTATGGGTAAATAGTAGGACAGACTAGGTTCTTCAGCCTTGGTGAGGCAACTAGTCTAGGAGAAGGAAAACTCTGAATTCAAACCTGTTACACTCTGCTTAAAAATTGACCTTGTGTCATATCCTGCTCGAGCGGAGGGGTTCGTAAATATGGTAATATTCGATTTCAGTGGTGTAACGGTTAAAGCGATGGACTGCGGAATCGTAGTACGCGAGTTCGTACTCCAGTCGCGCTATTACGTTCCCTTTCAGGCAAATACCCTTGGGAAAGGTATGGACCCCTTATCCTCCCAGCTATGGCTTAAATGGTACCACTACTGTTCTTCTACGAGAATAGCTTTGGCGTTAAATAACCTACAAAGGTTGATATGCCATTAAACAAAGAAACCAAATCAAACCTAACAGAAAAGGAAGGCTACACACCCGTTTTTGTGCAACAAAATTGGTTTCTGAAAAAGCTTTGTAGCAAAATATGTCAATTTGATTTTTTGTACTGTCTTCTTTATATATATATATATATATATATATATATATATATATATATATATATATTCATGATCATCATGATGTCACGCTGCAAGTACGGATTTCCCTGACTCTCCCTCGCCATTCGTCCCTATCATGCATCCCTTCCAGCAGGTTTCTTGACTACATCTTTTGCGTAATGTGGAGTACCTCTTCATTGCCATCGATCCCAGGTCCACTCTGGCACAGAGTGGTTACACCTGAAAAGGTCCTATCTATTGGTCAAATAGAACTGTTTGACATTTAAACAGCGTCTAAACAAACGACTTCCGTTAAATCGAATTGTTAGAAATGGAGTTCTTTGACCACTTTACTGTATGTAAATAAATGAGAAATGTTTAATTGAATTTTTAGTTTTATATAACAATACTTGGAACCATTAATTTCAAATGATTAAGTCATGTTGAATTGAATTATTAGTGTTAATTAGCCGTACTTGAAACTCTTTAACTGTATGCCTAAATTGAATTGTTAGTGTTAAAGTGTTATGCTAGAAAATATTCAATTAAGGGCAAATAGATCTATTGATGTTAGACAGCAATATTCTTTAATATTAAATAGATCTATTCATGTTAGATAGCAATATTCATTAATGCTAAATAGATCTATTTATGATAGTGTCACATGGTCTACTACTGAGAGAAGAGAAATAAGGAATTTCTACTACCCTCCGTGTTTGAATTAGCAGGCTGCCAAAGATTGACCGTTAAAAGATAAATAAAGAATGTAGGTCAACTTCGGCCGGCCATTGAAGGAAGAAAAAAATATGGGTCAAGCTATCTGTACCCCTTAACCTCACTCGGGTGAAAAGAGATAGCAGTCCAAACGGATCGCCTACAGAATAAAAACCAACAGATGTTTGCACTCTGTGACCAGGAAAAGGAAGAAAAAGGGCTAATGATTGGCTAGAATCCTAAAGCGGAAATAGCCCACTTTCTCGTAAGCGGAAATAAGGAATAAGAAAATCAGTTTTGAAGATGAGGTCGCCGTGAAGAAAGCGGAAAAAATCTTGGACAAGGAGGACCTATGCCTTCAAGCCAGAGCATTATGAATATATAAAATTCTGTCAGCCCGTAAAAGAGAAAATACTCTCCGAAGGAACCCGCGGAAAAGATAAGTAAACATTAAGACTGTTTCTCCTTACACCCAATTATATACTCTCTCACTCTCAATCTAAAAAAAGACGAAAGTAAAGAAGAAAAGGAAGAAAGACATTTATAGTTATGTATTATCTGCTGATAATATAGCCGACACGTTGAATATGTGTGTCCGCGTGTATATTAAAAAGATTGTTATATTTTAATGTCCCCCACGCGTTGAAATTTGTTCATTGTGTCGTTTGCTATCAAGTTGCTTATTTCGTGTTTCTTTTTCAGCTTCTTTCGCCTCATGTTATTCTCGCCAAAATTGTCCTATTCTTTCCTTTAAAAATATCATACGGGAAACCAGAGTTGTCGACTACTACAGTTAATATTATTATACCAAAACCTAGAGGTCCATACCTTCCATATTCTAGGGATAGGAAGAGCTAGTGGCCTGGTGGGTGTGTGTGTAAGGTGAAATTTGGAACCCCTTGCCAGCGGCGGTCAGTCTAGCCCCAAATTAACCCCCACATAATATGACAGTTCCTATATGCCCGAGAAAGGACTCTGAACAAGGACTTATTCCACGAGGGATCAAGTGCCAGACCGCCCTGTCTCCACACGTGCGAAAAATAAATTCCCGTCTTGGGATTTTTATAATTTTGCAGTCACAATAGGTAGCAATATTCATTAATACTAAATTGATCTTTTGATGTTAGACGGCAATATTCATTGATACTAAATATATCTATTGATGTTAGATAACAATATTCATTGATACTAAATAGATCTATTGATGTTAGATAACAATATTCATTGATACTAAATAGATCTATTGATGTTAGATAACAATATTCATTGATACTAAATAGATCTATTGATGTTAAATAACAATAGTCATTAATACTAAATAGATGTATTGATATTAGAATATTTGAAACAAGTTTCCTGTATGTAAACAATAGTAATACTTGTGAGCAAATAAATTAACTCTGATTAAAAATAAGATTACCTACAAGCTATTGACTTACAAATCATATGTGTTTTTATTTAACTGTATTCAAATAAATGAGCTCTGTCTAGTTTTATAAAGTTATCTACAAACTATATGTTTACAAATCAAATATGTATGAAATGGATTTGACATTAAACCCAACCGAACAAAGTTAAACTAATTGCCCAGTCGGCTGGGGCTGTAGAATACACCAACTGCACCTCTTCAGAGCGGTAAGGCCCTCCCCCAAATGAGTGTCCTGTATATGACACTAAACAATCTGATGGTGGAATTCCAATGATTCTGGGGCTTTCGGGAATGTGGTGTACCCATTCATTGCCATTGCTCCCAGGTCCACTCAAGCCCGTTGTGGTAGCACCCGTTAGGGCCCTATCTATGGGTTAAATAAAACTAACGGCATATTTATGCTAAACTGAATTGTTTGACTAAACGGAATAGCTTGAAATAGAAATGTTTTTCACTATTAAACCGTACTTATATTTAAACTGCGTGCTTATGCTAAACTGAATTGTTTGAAATTTAACTGTTTTTGACATTGAAAATGTACTTACACTAAACTGAGTTGTTTAGTATAGAACTGTTTTGACATTTAATTGTGTGCAAACAAAACCTGTACTAATACAAAACTGAATTAGCTGAATTAGAACTGCGTGACGAAACTGAATAGTTTGAAATAGAAATGTTTTTCACAGTTAAACTGTACTTACATTTAAACTGCGTACTTATGCTAAACTCAATTATTTGAAAGAGGACTATTTTCATAAAAATGGATTTGGCGTTAAATGACCTGCAAGGGTTGATATGCCATAAAACCCAAACAACCAACTAAATCAAACCATGAGTGTGGAACGGCGCGCAGAAATTTTCATTTCCACACACACACACACACACACACACAAATATAGATATAGATAGTTTGTTTTTGTTAGTATGGTTGTTATTTTAGTTTCAAGCAATGTTTCTTAACCTTTGCCATAATCTTTGCAAAGGTAATTTTGGAGAAAACAAGATTAGGAAGTTTGGGTTTCTGCAGTCTGTCTAGTGGAGAAGGATTCGCTATTTAGAACCCTTCTTAAAACCCTGAATTTTAGCTGGAATCGAAAACCGCTAATTGGCCTCTGTGGAAGTTGAGTCATTATTTAAACCCTGGTTGAGGTCGTAAGTTGAGCTCTGAAAGACATGAGTTTAACATTGGAGAAATGACAGAAGGATATTATTACTCTAAACTAGACACGTCTTCATTTCAGCTTCAGCTCAGGTCAAATGCACAACTAACTGATCAACTGCATAGCCTTGTTAATATCAATTTACTTAATGTAAAGTAAAGGTAGAGTTTTGATTTGAAAGATTGTATTGCGGCAATATTTTACATTCAGTGTCTTCCAGAAAAATTAGTATCCAAAATAATGGCCTTTTTCTAAGTTCTAACTTTGATGTCAGAATGCTGGAAACTACGTAATAATTATATGCATTTACCAAACCCCTGGGGGTGTCCTCGTGGTGTAATAGTTAAAACGATGGACTGTAGAATCTTAGTAAGCGAGTTCGTACTCCAGTCGCGCTATTACGTTCACTTTCGGGCAAATACCCTTGGGAAAAGTATGAACCCCCTCATCCTCCCAGCTATGGGTTAAATAGTACCACTACTGTTCTTCTAGGAGAATATATTTGGCATAAAATAACCTACAAATGTTGATATGCCATTAAACAAAGAAACCAAACCAAACCAACCCCTCCGTAACGAGTATGATGTGAGACAAGGTCAATTTGTTAAGCGGAGTACAGCTGGTTTGAATTCAGAATTTTCCTTCTCATAAACCGGTTGGCTTACCAAGGTTAAAGAATGCAGTCTGCCCTAATATTTGCTTATGGCTGAAAAAAAGATGGGTTGGTCTTGGGTGATCGATTTCATTTCCTACCACGGAAACCGTTACGTTAGATACGCCTCCACGGGATAAGTAAATGCCTGTGGGAATTTGAAAGTGAATTCTCTTCCAAAAACAAACCCAGGAATTATTAAACAAATATCAAATCAGTTATTTAACATCAAAGACCATAGCAAAAGTTAGATTCTTTGGTTTTGTATTAAGATCTTCGTCACAAATAATTTGTCTGTTTTAAAGAGGGCAAATCTCCTCATGTTTCAAGATAACCGGGAGTTTTAAAACAATAACGATGATAATTGTACTCCTTTGACAATTTTTGAATCCAAAAGAAATATAGAGAAGAGATCATCTTGGCGAGACAATAGCACAGGTTATTTTGATTCTCTCTCTCCATCCATCCCTATCGATCAACACCCTCTATAAGTCGTCTACAATCCATACAGTGTCCGCATAGAGTTGATGAATGTAAATTTGTTGCTGGTCCGCTAACACTGGTGTGTCCATTTGTTGTAGTCCATAAGAAAATGTCGTTGTAGAGTCCGTCCTTAATTACCCAGCAGTGTCCAGTAGGTTTTGATCCCTGGAATGGTCTGCAAGCCGAGAGGTAAGTGGACGCTCAGCTGTTCTTTTCTAGCGTGTTACTTCAAGAATTTATTCAAAACAGCACAGAGCATTCAAGTTTAGAGCGTACCGAACTTGACTCCGAGCACGTCTTTAAAGTCTAAGTGGTGCAACCATACAGTAGAACTGGTATGGCTAAAGTTGAAAAGAATTTTTTGTTTCAATTTGTCAGAGATCTCAGAGTTCTATACATTCGTTAACCTTTCAGTAGCAGTCCATGTTTTCTCTTTGTGTATACTGAAATCATTTTCTGAAATGATTATATTAGTTCATCTACCTCGATAGCAATATATATATATATATATATATATATATATATATATATTGCCCATTATATATATATAAATATATGAAAGTAAATCATCATCATCATCATATCGTGCTGGCAGCACGGATATCCCTGACCCTCTTTCGCCACTCCTCCCTATCGTTCATCGCCCTAGGCAGGTCTTCAGGACAACAACCTGTATCCTCACATAGCTGCTGAATGTACGTATGAAAGTAAATAGTATATATATAACAGTAAATATATATAGCTATATGTGCACGTATATATATAAGTTAAGTAAGATGGCCGACCGTAGCTACTAAAATACCTATTACACCAAGCTGTAAAGGTGGATGCATTCCTTTCCCTGGATTGTCCCTCTTACCCTTGGTCCATACCTTATAATGTCGAGGCATCACGTACCGTTTATTGAGTATTTGGTGTGATTCTACTTAAAATTCAACCCTGGTATCCCGGACTACTTGCGAACATTCTAACAATTATGTCAATATATATATATCTAGAGAGAGAGATAGAGAGAGATAGATAAACTGTTTCGTTGTATCACAACTCATGATTCGACAATAGAGAATAGATTTTAAAAAATTAACAAAAAATAAGAAATTTTTCTCCCTCAATACTTCAAGACGATTTTTCTCTTTCCTTTAGATATATCCTTTAGATATTCCATTATAGTCAATATCTTTGATGTAACGGGATACACCTAAACCCCTGCCTCCCCTCCATCCCTCCTCTTTTACTTCCCTTCCATTTCCTCTTTCTCAAAACCTTTCCCCTTCTTGTATTTCCGTCTTTCTCACTGAAATTAATCCACCTCATTTTGGTCAAATCTCTGATGAAACCTGATATACATGACGGTGCCTAGTCTTGACAATCTACACAGATGATCACAGTCGAAACTAATAACCCCTATCAATATCACTCAAACCCATATCTATTTGCCTCCCTTTCATTTCCTTGTCTGTCTCTTGTATTCAGATCCTTTCCCTCCCTTTATATTTCATATTTTCATCATAATTTTATCTATTTTCTCAATTGCTAAAATGTAGGAAAACTCAACATTTTTTTTTTAATCTGAAAAAGCTCTTCAGTGAATAAATAACGAAATATCATTGCTAAACAATGTGTTAACTGTTTGGTTTATCCTCTTTTCCACTTATTATTATCATCTTGTCAGATTTACCAAAATCTACCATTTCTTCACATTTACCATTATATATATATATATATATATATATATATATATGATAGTAAATAGTATATATATAATGGTAAATAGTATGTATGTATATATACATATTTATATAATAGTAAATACTTTATATATATATATATATATATGAGAATTACGCTCTCTCTTTCTCCCTCTCTCTCTTTCTCTCTCTCTCTCTGTATATATATGTATACGCTATTTATTATGACATCGATATATTTATTCTATTTACTATTATGTAGATATATAGATATATGATAGAAGTAGTATATATATATTATAATATATATATATATATATATATATATATATATATACTCTTTAACATTATGTATATATTGATATATTAGAGTAAATGGTATATATATAATAGTAAATAGTATATATATGTGTGTGTGGGTGTGTGTGCATTTCTTATGGAATATATATATATATTTATATATATAAAGAGAGAAAGAGGGAGAGAGAAAGCGAGAAAGCATAATAGCAAGCAGGATGGTGTAACAGACAGCAGTATATATGGTGAAATACGTAGACAACCTTCAAAAGAAAACTGTGTATAATCAATACTTTAACCTGATCGAAAATTGAAAAAAAAAAAACAAAAACAAAAAAAAACAACATTAAGCGAAATTCAATAAATTTTCACTAAAGCAAATAGTGAAACATCAATAGGCCAAATTTAATTCTGCGAAAGACAAAGAAACATTACCTGATTAAGGAATCCATGTTGACTTGCAGGGTGAGTCTCAATTTGGCTGCTGGTAATAATTATATCATGTTAGGATTTGCAAGTATATTCTTCCTTTTCACATCGTTTAAAAAGAAAAAAAGTTCTGAATGTGAGTTCTTGTATAACTTCTTAAGAATACTCGTTGTTATCAACTGATTAATTCAGTCTTGGTAAATGCAGGATGTCTTCATACCATACTTATCTATGTATCATCAAGTCCTACTGACAGCATGGATTCCTTTA
Source organism: Sepioteuthis lessoniana (assembly GCA_963585895.1). Taxonomy (NCBI): domain Eukaryota; kingdom Metazoa; phylum Mollusca; class Cephalopoda; order Myopsida; family Loliginidae; genus Sepioteuthis; species Sepioteuthis lessoniana. The sequence continues at coordinate 42,936,954 of OY757937.1, forward strand.
ACTCTCTCTCACCATCCGTCCCTATCATCTTGGCAGGTTTTTAAACAGCATCTATTGTCCACACAAAGTAAGTTTTTACTGGTTGAATGTGTGACAAACAAGATAGCTGTCTTTTCTGTTGATATTGACGAACTACTTGTAGGTTACCGCGAATGGTCTTGTATAAAACGTGTCATAGATAGTTTGCTGTTAAAATATCTCATATGACGAATGTTGTAGTATCAACCCTGTTTTGATACACAGTGGACTCTTCCAATAGGGATATAACATTTGACTGAAATCTACTTTGCGAGTAAGTAGTATATAGCTCTAGTAGCAATTCAGTTAATGGGGCACGCCCCCGGCGAAGCTCTTTTGTGTCCTGTGGTGGGGCGCTCTCGACCGGCTGTGGTTGCGTGCTGCACGGTTCGGTCGGGTGTGTTCCACCACTGGATACATCACCTCTGGCCTCAGGGGGCCTTCCCCCCAGGCTTTAACCCTCTTCGGAGGGGTTGGGTTTATCGCCCGGCGCCTGAGGCGCCCCGAAAAGGGGAATGCCGACGGTGTCCGAGGCATTTTTGGAACTGCCTATCGCGTTGGGCTACGGCCCTGCGACAGGACCCACCTTAAACACGGCCTTGTGCCATATTCGTACGTTGGTGGGACGTAGGATAAATACAGCACTCTTCGGCCGGCTGTGTTGCTTGCGACGCGAATCTGGTTGGGTGCGTCACGTCTCTGGATACGGTAGTCCGTCAAGGCTGCCTGGCGCGGGTTCCGTGTGTGCGGGGGGTAGCATTCGCGTCACGTTGCAGAAACCGACGTTCCTCGAGCCTCAGGAGGCCGTCCTTCCCGGCTCTAATCCTTCTCGGAGGGGCTAGCTTTATCGCCTGCTATCTGAGGCGCTCATTTTTAGGGGAATGCTGAGGGGACCCGAGGTATTTTTGTGAATGCCGGGGGCGTCTAGGCTACGGTCCTGCGCCTGGACCGACCTTAAAAAAGGCCTTGTGCCGTACCCGCTCGTTTGGTGGGGCATGCAACAAATACTGTAAGTAGCAATAGCTACTTTGGCGACATTATATTACTTGTTTTACTGTAATACTAACCTTTTTTCTTCTTTTTTAATACGTGTTTGTCGTATTTATTTTATACTCTTTTCCGACGACATAATTTCTTGCAAGTTCGCCCGAGGACAAACGCACTCTAATGCATATGTTGCGAACATATATCATCATCATCAAGCTGTGATGATAGAACAGATTCTTTTGACTCTGACTCACCACCTATCCCTTTCGGTCATCGACTCTAGTAGATTCTGTAGACGGCAACCTGTGTCCGCGCAAAGCTGAAGAATGTAAGTCTTCGCTGGTCGAAAAAGTCTTATGTGTTCAGTGGTGTGCACAGAATATTCCGCCTATGATTTCGTCTTTCCTTCTTTAGCATAACCCAGCAAATCTTGTATATATTACTTAGATGGTTTGTGACATGGGCGGTAAGCTGCTCTACAGCTGCTGTTTTGTGGAGTGTTACTTCTATGACTTGTTAAAATCAGCACATTTAACCCTAAAGTCAGGGGGTGTATCATGCACGAGAACTACACAACATATTTTTGCTTTGCTTTGGCTTTATGGCATATCAACTATTGTAGGTTATTTAATGCCAAAACCTCTTTATACATATATATTAAATATATATGATTTGGTTTGGTTGTGTTTTATGGCATATCAATCACTGTAGGTTATTTAATGCCAAAACCTCTTTATACATATATATTAAATATATGATTTGGTTTGGTTGTGTTTTATGGCATATCAATCACTGTAGGTTATTTAATGCCAAAACCTCTTTATACATATATATTAAATATATATGATTTGGTTTGGTTGTGTTTTATGGCATATCAATCACTGTAGGTTATTTAATGCCAAAACATCTTTATACATATATATTAAATATATATGATTTGGTTTGGTTGTGTTTTATGGCATATCAATCACTGTAGGTTATTTAATGCCAAAACATCTTTATACATATATATTAAATATATATGATTTGGTTTGGTTGTGTTTTATGGCATATCAATCACTGTAGGTTATTTAATGCCAAAACCTCTTTATACATATATATTAAATATATATGATTTGGTTTGGTTGTGTTTTATGGCATATCAATCACTGTAGGTTATTTAATGCCAAAACCTCTTTATACATATATATTAAATATATATGATTTGGTTTGGTTGTGTTTTATGGCATATCAATCACTGTAGGTTATTTAATGCCAAAACCTCTTTATACATATATATTAAATATATATGATTTGGTTTGGTTGTGTTTTATGGCATATCAATCACTGTAGGTTATTTAATGCCAAAACATCTTTATACATATATATTAAATATATATGATTTGGTTTGGTTGTGTTTTATGGCATATCAATCACTGTAGGTTATTTAATGCCAAAACCTCTTTATACATATATATTAAATATATATGATTTGGTTTGGTTGTGTTTTATGGCATATCAATCACTGTAGGTTATTTAATGCCAAAACATCTTTATACATATATATTAAATATATATGATTTGGTTTGGTTGTGTTTTATGGCATATCAATCACTGTAGGTTATTTAATGCCAAAACCCCTTTATACATATATATTAAATATATATGATTTGGTTTGGTTGTGTTTTATGGCATATCAATCACTGTAGGTTATTTAATGCCAAAACCTCTTTATACATATATATTAAATATATATGATTTGGTTTGGTTGTGTTTTATGGCATATCAATCACTGTAGGTTATTTAATGCCAAAACCCCTTTATACATATATATTAAATATACATGATTTGTAAACACATTTTGTTGATAACGTTTTTAAACTACCTTAAACTCATTTTTTGCACATTTAAGTAGTCCTAAGTATTGCTATGAATTACTAACAATTCAATTAAACATCGGTTATTTGTTTACACACAGTGAAATGATCTAACAGTTCTATTTCTAACAATTCAATTTCGCAAAAGACATCTGTTTGTACACCGTTTGAATTGTCAAACAGTTCCATTTGACCCATAGATAGGACCCTATCAGGTGCTATCATTCCCAATCAGAGTGGACCTGGGAGTGATGACAATGAAGTGGGAGAGTCTTACCTCTCTGCACCGATACAGTCCGTGTATTCTACTGCCCCGGCCGACTGGCATCTCAACATAGATGGGATGACCAAAAGTAAATTATTGCCCAGTTGACTGGGGCTATAGAATATACCGACTGTATCGCTGCAGAGGGGTAAGAAATTTCGAATTTCTAAAAAGATATTTAAAGATAATAAAAATTTTATCCAATAAATAAAATTTGTCTTTACTATTTAATGAAACATGCTTATATATATATATACATATATATATATATATATATATATATATATATATATATAGTGATTGCTACATCTTATCCGATAACAGTCGTCTTTACTGCCAAAATTTTATTTTAAACGTCCAGATCAATAATTCTGAAGTAAGTCTTTTGGCTAGCAACTGTATTACAAGAAATAAGGCAAATATGAAAACGTGGCTTGAATTTTATACAGAGGCAATAAGATAAACGAGCGGTACATCATTTTTTTTTATCTTCATGTGTCTTTAAAATCCAAGACACGATTTCTACACTTTACCACAAACAACATATCCATTGCTATGGGGGCTACATGCCAACGAAATATTATAAGTTTCTTGAGTTAATAAGTTTCCAGACTTTTTTTGTACAGGCATTTAAAATTGTCGTAGGCTCTTGAAAATTCAGTATGTTATTGCTATACATCTTATGAAATGACCGGCCAAAGTTTATGATTTGAGGTTCAATGAAACATCTACAGCAGCAATTGGAATACATCCTGCTAAAGCCTGAATGTTACAGCTGGTGAATTTCAAAAATGCAATCTGGACATGTGGACACTTTAGAAGAACGATATGCAATAAAATTCCGTTTTAAACTTGGAAAAGATGCCACAGAAACGTATGGAATGCTTTAGACTGCTTTTCGACCATCTTGCATGAATCGAGCATCAGTTTTTGAGTGGCATAAGAGATTCAAGGAAGGCACGAAATCTTCGAGGGATGATTAGAGGTGTGGGAGGAGTAAGGATGTCAATACACCCGAGTTGTTCGGCCAAATAAAGAATTTCATCTATAAGGACCGTCGTGTGTCTATAGAGACAATAAGTGCACAGTTTGATGTCAGTGTGGGAACTGCAAGGACAATTATACGTGAGGAAGTGAAGATGCGGAAGATTTGTGCGAAGTTTGTCCCAAGGGTGCTTAGAGAAGAAGATCAGAAAGAAAGACATTGTCATGACAGCAGGGAGATGGTCGAGCTGATCCATTCAGATCCCGCAGTTCTTGATGCTCTGGTGACCTGCAATGAAAGCTGGGTCTACTGCTATGACCCAGAGACCAAGAGACAGAGTTCCCAGTGGAAGCATGCTGGCTCTCCCAGACCCAAGAAGGCCAGACAGAGCAAATCCACCCACAAACTTTGGATAATCCCTTTTTTTAGACAACACTGGCATGATCTACATGCATTCCCACTGGACAAACAGTCAACAAGTAATACTACATTGAGATTTTAAGGAAGTTCAGGAAGAGATTCCTTGAGAAGAGGCCAGCACTCTTCAAATCGGGTCAGTGGCATTTCCACCAGGACAATGCACCAGTCCACAACTCCATCCTTGTCACAGACTATTTGACCAAGATGGGCATCAAGACTGTTCCTCACTCTCCCTATAGTCCAGTGTGACTTTTGGTTATTCCCTAAGCTCAAGGAAAAACTTGGAGGCTGTCGTTATGAGATAATTGAGGAGATGAAAGAGGCTGTGAGGAAGGTCATTGACACGCTCACACAACAGGACTTCCGTGGGGCATCCCAGAAGCTGTTGGAACGGTACAACAAGCGTATTGCAGCTGGAGGAGATTACTTCAAAGGGGACTAGAGTTTCATGTGTGTACTATCACTAAAAGTGCCCATACGAAAAAAGTCTGGCAATCGGCAAATCCCCGATCAGAGATCTTAACACACGGGGGTTGGGGAGCAAAAATATTGTCACCCAAAGGAGACTGTTTCCTTTATTTATAACTCTTCAGTGTGGCTTCAAACTGGGATCGAAATCCGGCTGATTTTATGTCAGTTTGACATCTTACACCAGAGCCATCGTCATGCGTGGTGTAAGTATGGGAATTTCGTACGTATACTTTTTACATATACGTTATCGGCTACCTGGAGTACTTAATTCTTTTGTTGTGTGTGTGTGTGTGTGTGTGTGTGTGTGTGTGTGTGTGTGTGTGTGTGTGTGTGTGTGTGTGTGTGTTGTGAAGGGAAATGTGTGAATGAATCAAAGAACAGTTAAAAAATTTAATAAATCATACTTCTTTAACTTGTTGATAAACAACAAATGTTATCGTAACTTAAAAAAAAATGCCTCGATATGATATCAGCAAGAAGAAAGTTATTAGCATAATTTTAAATATAAGTAAAATATTTTGTATGAGTAAAAACTCTTTGAATGAGTAAGTCACAATGTAGAGGGAAAAGTATGTTTATACGTTGATAATGAATGCATCTGGATAAAAAAAAAACGTACTAATGAAATGTAATGTTAGCACAAGCACCGATATTGAGGAAAAGGAAAACAATAGATTTTTGCTCGTGAAAAATAATTAAGCGATGTTGAAATTAAATAAATTCTTGAAGGAAATGAATATTAGATTTTCACTCAAGAGAAAGAAAGATGAAAGTTGAATAGAAATGAATCTATATCTACTAAAGGTTTATCTATTTAATCATTTTATTTATAAGATTAGGCTTGGCTCTAAATTTGATAAAAAAAATAGGTGGACTTATCTATGATTCTAATTGGTTAAAAAATGTACTTTTAACAATCTAGGAGAGAAAATAGTTTATAAATTATGTTGTTTTGATCTTTCAAAATTTGCGTGGCCATTCAAATATTACCGTCGGTGATCTGAAAGAAATTCTCAAAAAACCAAGGCGCCGATAGCCAATGAAATCAAAAATATAGAAGCCAAAGTTACAGCTTCTCAGGCCTATTTTTGTACAAAAATTAATATATTTTAGTGTCGAAATCTAATAACTTTCGACGCGTGTGTGCGCGCGCGCGCACACATACACACACACACACATATATACACATATATATATGTAATTAAAATTTACAGCTGAAAACGGTTCATATAGTGAAACTAGAGTGCTCTATGCACTAAAATGCAAAGCAATCTTACGATAGTTCAATTATGAAATCGAATAAAAAGCTTGTGATTAAATTTACGCGCCAGATCTTTTGGTGAGCTTGTATCGATGTATGTGAAGTCCATGATAAGCTAGACAGGAACTGCACGAGAATGATACAACTAATTACTGTAAGCAACACCGTATGAAACATCAGCTGCACGGCCACTTACCTCCCATCTTTAAAACCATCCAAGTCAGACGAAGATGAAATGCGGGACACTGCTGGAGAAGCGGAGACGAACTCAAAAGTGATGTTCTCCAATGGACCACTTTAGGCGGTCGTGCCAATGTTGGCCTACCAGCAGGAAATTACCTACAGCAGTTCTACGCGGACACAGGATGTAGTATGGAGGACCGGTTGGAAACGATGGATGATAGGGACGGACGAAGAGAGAGAGAGAGAGAAAGAGAGAGAGAGAGGCGATCCGATGATGTCGATGATGTCTCTCTCTCTCTCTCTCTATATATATATATATATGAGAGAGAGACAGACAGATAGACGGACTGACAGGGTTTCGAAAAAATATTTTCAAAAATTCATTTAAAAACATTTTTATGATTTCGACACATGCGATACAGTATTTTGAAGAGTAAGTTTATTATTAAGGCTTTACGAACACCAGGTTTTCTATTTTCAATCCGGGTATCGAACACTATTACTGCTAAGAAGGTACTTTATATGCTTGAATTGAACATAGGAAATTCTGTTATTGTCGTACGACGGCATTTTAGAATACGTTTTATAAAATTACCTCCGACTAGACAATCCATCTAGGATTGCTGAATTGAATTTAAACCAGATGATGTTCATAGAAAGGTAAAACTCCTGGGAGACCATCAATAGTAGAAAAACATTTGGAGCGTGTTTGTCCGAGTTACCTAGGAAGCCCAGAACGTTGGAAGGTCAGGAGGGAGTTGTCAAATTACACAACATAGTCTTTGTAAAATTTTATAGAGATGACTGAAAATGATTTCTGACAAACAGCAGTTACTCCAAATCTTAAGGGACCAGAATAAAAGCAATCATAAATGTTTAGAAATATTGGAGTGTTGTAAACATGCAGATAAGTTTATGGAGTATCTAATTTAAATAGTGGTAATATACCTCAAGACTCTTCTGTCAAACTGTGTATTGTGAGTGTCAATGGCAACGAATTTTTGGAAATATTTTTTTAACACTCTTCATTTCTTTTCTGGAATACTATATATATATATATATATATAATCCGAAGAGAAAATCCAAGGGGTAGGAGTATCCAATTTGAGTGCTCGATGTCAACGACTATAGATGTTTAATTCATTTGGGATTAAAAGTACATCAAAACTCAATGTGTAGAGCCAAAAGAATTCTATTTATATAAAAATAAAAAGGAAAAAAAAATCACTTCTTTGGTGTCTTGATGAATTTATTTCTGGTCTTGATGACCATCATCAGATATTACACGAAAAAATTAATTTGGTTGTTCTTTTATTGCTTCCGGTGAGAATAGAATTTTTAAAAACATTAATTTTTAACCAAAATAATTTTCTTATAAGAATAATTTTCTAATATATTTTTTATCAAATTTTTTAATCAAGAAATTTTTTTAACGTAGACATATTATATTCAATTTTTTAATACAATATATATATATATATATATATATATATATATATATGTGTGTGTGTGTGAGTGTATATATATATATATATATAAGTATATATATATGTGTGTGTCTGTGTGTGAGTATATATATATATAAATGTGTGTGAGTAAATATATATATATGTGTGTGTGTGAGTATATATATATATGTGTGTGTGTAAGTATATATATATATGTGTGTGTGTGTGTGTGTGTGTGTGATTATATATATATATATATATATATATAACGCTTATGGAGTAATGGTTATCGAACGATGTTACTTGCATTTACCATACAGCTTTGGCTTTGAGAAAAGTATGAATGTTACAATGCATCCTCAATTTATGGGCAAATGGTAGGAAAGTTTGGCTTATTTCACCTTGATAAAAACTCTGAATCAAAACCTACTAAACCTTGCTTAAAAATTGACTTTGTATCACATCCTGCTCGTATCGGGGGTGGGTAAGTTCACACATGCATACACACAGTATCACACAAAAATACAACCACATACCCACACAGACATACACACACAGACATTCACACACACACACACACACACACACGCTCAGAGAAGAAAATAAAAATTTAGCAGAAATCAACTATACTCATACTTCCTCAACACACACACACACACATACACCCACACAATGACCCAGAATAAAACAACCAATAAACTTTATAGCATATCAAATATCAAAGAATTATTAGAGAAAAAGTAGAGCATCAATTAAGTACACAGAACACACTTTTAGAAAAGGAAAAAGAAGAGAAAAGAGAAAAAAGATGCCAAAACCAGCAGAAAATCTATCACAGAAGAGACAGTCATAACTATATAAATTAAAAACCTCAGCTAAAATCATTAAAGCTCTCTGAATATTGCAAGAAGCAAGAAACATAGAGTAAGAAACATAAAGAACATCATCATCAGCATCATCATGCTGCTAGCACGGATCACCCTGACCATCTCTCGCCACCCGTCTCTCTTGTTGATCGCTTCCGAGAGGTCTTCCAGGCTACATCCTATATTAGCACATAGCTGTTGTATATAGGTTCTAGCTGGCTGTGCTATGCTCGTCCACTTGAAAGGGTCCACAGGAGTACATCCCTTATGAGTTCGTCTTTACTTCTCCAGCGGTGTCCCGCAAATCTGGTTTGTCTAACTTGGGTAGTTTTCGTTATAGGTGGTAGGTGGCCGTACAGCTGCTGTTTTGTTGGGTGTTGCCTTCAGTACTTGTTCAATTCAGCTCGCAGCATTCTTGTGTAATTGCCGTCAAGCTTTTTCTTCATACATTTAGTTAGCGTCCATATAGTGCATCCATATAGCAGTATCTACACGATCGCTGCTTGGAAGAAACTGCGTTTTATTTTATCGATCAGGACTGACTTCTATATTACTAATAGCGTGTTGATATCGTTATCGGTTGATGAGACGCTGTTTCCGAGGTAGGTGAACTTGTCCACTAATTTCAAAGGACTGCCATTTAGTGTGGAGCTGTCGCTTCTTTGATTAAAGTACATGCAATTTCAAAAAATATAAATCTGTTTGTGGACCTATTCATTTTGAAATATTCAATTCTTTCCCTCTGTGGACCAAGAAAAAGAATTTTTATATATACGTACATACACGTACATACATATATAAGTAGCTGTTTTACGGAAAGTTACATCATGGTAAACGACTTAGGGTTGAAGACGATATATCGATAAACTTGTACAGAAGTGATGACTGAGCTTTGTAAATGTTAGATGCACGGTGAATCGAACGCTCCATCTTGAAACGAACTCTTCGGAAGCATCACTTAATTTCGGTCGATTTGTAAAAAAAACAGACTATCTAGTCATATGAAATCTCATGACAGCAAATAATCACTGGCTCATTTTTACACAGGTCCTCCCGCAGCAACCTACAGGGAACACGTGTCATTTCAGTGACAAAGTATTTGGGTCTTCAGCAATAAAGACAGGTGTCGTGTTTATCATATATGCAACAGGGATTAAAACGAAGAGCAACATCCTTTCCCTCGGCTACGTTTAGTAGAATTTACGAGATGGCCTTCTTTCTAAAGAAGTAGCAGTCACTATGAAAAAAAAGTAGATAAAAAGAGGATATGAATGGATTCTGATGACAGCAGTCTGTATCTGTGTTCCCCCTTCTTTTCTGGCTCATGGGGAAATTTTTATGCATAAAAAGTTAAACACTGTAGTTAGAAATGTAGAAAGGAAGAAATCGTCATTTAAAAGAACAAAAGCTCAATGAAAAGGGTGCATAGCTGTTTGAGATGATATCAGTTGGGTAAAAGTCCGCTCATCCCAGAGAAAGAATTAAACTTTCTAAATTTATTCTCGTTGATATTTCAAAATTTTTGTCGATATATATTTCTAAGACATCTTTACCTTACTATCGAAATAAAATTTAGTCTTTAAAACTTGGAAATTTAATAATTCGTATCCCTTTTAGTGTGGTCCGTGAAATCTTTAGCAATTGAGTGAAATCTAGGTGGGATTTTGAATTTGTCTTAATAGCCAAAAAATCCACTTCCTCACCAGTAACTGGTGTAGGGACATTTGGAAATGTAATTTGTCCCTATCCCCAAAAATATAAATAAAAAAAGAGAAACACAGATGTTAAACTCTAAGCTGATAATTCAGACACAAAGTGAGTAATAGTAAAGTTGTCTCCCTTTAGTCGAGGGTGACCTGAAGGCTCTCTTTTCAGTAGCTACTACACCGAGATGTAGGGGAGGGCTCTACTCCTTTCCCTGAATTGTTCTACTACCCTTGATCCGTACCTTATATTGCTGAGTGTTAAGCAAGGCGGCATCAAGTACCATTTTTTTAGTGTTTGGTATGACTCAACCTCGGATTGAACCCAGGTCTCCCCAGCCATTGGGGAAAAAAAGAGACAGAATATCAGGATGTAAAACCATTCAAGCAAACCTTGGTAGGGAAAGAAGGATTTTTGGAGATGCTAAGTTTTAACTTAGACAATTTGAAATTGTAAGTATATGTTAGCTGAACTATTATTCCATTTCGCGAGTTGCGTTTTGAAGAAAAGCGAATAAAGACAACGTAGAGTCTGAAAGTATATAAAATAAAAGAAATTCTACCAGAATAAAAATATTTAATGCGTATCATAAAAAAACAAAACAATTTCCCCAGAATAGAATAACGATACAATAATACAATCCAATGTGTGGCTGATCAAGTTAAGATAGGATATTTGGACTTTAAACTTTAGGAAAACCAGGTCATTTTTTACTTCTATAACCACTCAGATATCCTGCCCTGGCTTATTTAGGATAAGTCTCTGTGGAGCCACACAAATATATAACACTGCAAACCATGGGATCCAATATGATGAATATGAAGCAACGCAGTTAAATCCAAAGTTGGGTCAACGGCGTGCTCCAACAGATGCTGGTGGGGACCAACCTCACACGTCAAAGGTCAGCATCAAATTCAGTCAGGAAAATACATCTACTCGCCTTTAAGGGTGGCGCCAATTGATGAGAGAATAGGAACAGCCAACAAAGGTCACCATGGCTCTATTTCAAACTGTACATCCAAACCGCATCGTTTTTCCTGCAGGAAAAGAATTAACGGGTTCTGCTGAGGTTCGAACTCAATGTTCGAAAAATCAGCGACAAAGCCCAAGCCCAACTAACTTACATGCGAAAACATTGTTAACATTGTGACATGTAACTATAGTCATCATCATCATGTCGTGCCGCCAGCACGGATATCCCTGACCCTCTCTCGCCACTTCTCCCTATCATTCATCGCCTCCGACAGGTCTTCAGGGTTACATCCTGTGTCCTCAAATAGCTGCTGTATGTAAGTTCGAGCTGGTCGTCCTGCTTTTGCACGGCCATATGTGGGGGTCCATAGGAGTACATCACTTATGAGCTCGTCCTTGCTTCTCCAGCAGTGTCCCACGTGTCTGGCCCGTCTAACTTGTATAGTTTTCGTGATGGGGGCAAGTGTCCGTATAGTTGGTGTCTCGTGGGGTGTTGTCGCCAGGACTTGTTCAATACTGTTCTCAACATTCTTGTGTAATTTCCGTCTAGTTTCTTCTCCAGCCGTTTAGTTAGCGTCCATGTAGTGCATCCATATAGCAGTATCGACACAACCGCTGCCTGGAAGAAACTGCGTTTCATTTTATCGGTTAGGTCTGATTTCCATATGATCGAGAGCCTATCGATAGCCGTCCATGCCTTCGTCAGTCGTGTGTCGATGTCTTTTTCGGTTGATGAGACGCTACTTCCTAGGTAGGTAAATTTTTCTACTAGTTTCAGAGAGGCTCCGTCTAGTGTGGCAATGTTGCCCGTTTGGTTGTAACACATATATTCAGTTTTTTGTGCATTGACATGGAGGCCAATGCCAGCTGCGGCTCGTTCCAGACTATGCAGTAGTGTCTCTGCTTGATTAGTAGTTGAAACGTAATAAACCGGGCACCAGAGCTCAGAGGATGTTACCGAACACAATACAGATATTGTGAAGGTGCAAGAGAATAGATATTAGCATAGTGAATTAGAAGCAAAATAATATGATACCGGTAATGGGTGAACATTTTTCATGGCAATTCTGTTAATATTGCAATAGGAGGTAGAAATGGTTCCCAGATTTCGTGCCTTAAAATCACGAGATGCCATAGAGAAAGACCAACTGAGAATGATGTGTGCTACATTTAATGGCAACCCCCATCACAACGACCGTCTCTTGCTACTGTTCTGTTAAAGCCAATAATGAAACGAATATTACCAGTTTGTACGGCAGACTCTCTCTCACTCTCGTTGCTCAACAGAGTCTCTAATATAACGTACCGATCATCGGTGGTGACATGAATGCTGAAATAGGCAAAGAGGAAAATGATAAATTTTCCTTACGTAACCAGTGAAATAAAAATGACGAATGTCTAAAAGATTTTTCACTAGGGGACAGTGTTTCATCTTAAAAACACTAAATTCCAAACAAAAGGAGTATAACCTATGGCCCTACTCCTAGCCAAAGAACACTAAATCACCGTTAGATTATTTGCTCAAGAATAAGAAGTGTATAAATAGCTCTTTGAACTGTGAGGTATAGTACTCCTTTAAAGGAGTACGCCTGAGTCCATGCAGAAATAAGAAACAAACAGTCAAAACCACACATTACGATTAGTCCTCATTTACTAATTGAGATACAAGTAATAAATATATGGTAAATATGAGAAACAAATTTACCAATCTTCAAGAGACATCTGAAAGACATACTCTGATTATGAAACCATCGTCACCGCCCATATAGAAGCAGCAAAGTGTATTCTAACTAACCCAAGCGTCAAATACAGAGTTCCCGGGATTCATTAGTAGTTAGGAAAAAGCGAGATAACATGAAAAAAGATCATCCATACTCAATAAAAGCAACCCAACAAATGTCGACACTCAGGAACTTAAGAAAGATAGAACTAACCAACGCATATCAAAATGAACAATTCAAGACCAAATGAATAAAAAGGTAGAAGGTAGACAATCGCAAATAGCGCAAAGATCTACTCAAGAACAAAACAAAAAGCTGCCAACCAAGAAGAAAAACTTTACGAGTGCATAGAACATTTTAAGAATCTGCTCAGAAATTCTCCTGAAATCATTGACAAAGCTCTTCAAAAATGGTTAATGGCTAACAAGACATCAAATTAGGACTGTTTAAGGACAAAGAATTTGATTTAGTTTTTAATAAAACTAAAACGGAAAAGGTACAGGCCTCGATGAAATACCCCCAAAAATTTGGGAGACAATAACATTTGAACGCATACTTTTTTCAAAAAATATAACGCATTTTGTAAACAAAACTTCAGGAATTGACGAAAGTCTGCATCTGTCCGTTTCCTCAAGATAGATGACCACGAAATCAAAAAGAACTACAAAATCAATATTCTAACTTCTATAGATTCTAGGGTTTATAATGGCCTACTTATCAATCGTATTTGACCCGAAATTAGAAAAATCAGAACGACTTTCTAAGAAATCCGTTCACAATCTTACAGATTCTGATAATCCATCGAATTATTGAAGAAGTACGAGCAAAGAACATCGAGGCAATACTACTGTCAGTACATTTCTTACAGAATTCGACGTCTTAAGCAAAGGAAATAAAGAGTCAAAACTACTGATGAAAACAACTACATTCTTGAAGGAACAGAATATTGAGTTTTCACGCAAAAAAAAAAAAAAAATGAAGATTAAATTGAATAGATTTGAAAACGAATTTTCTCGCTTTATTTATAAAAAATTTCATAGGTTCAAAATTTGATAAAAAAGTGGACTCATTTCTTTATGATTCTAATTGGTTAAAAAGATATATTTTTAAGAATCTTGGAGGAAAATATTTCTTTAATTATTTTGTGTTTTAAATCTTCAAAATTTACGAGGCAAGTAAGCTATTATCATCTGCTAGGCCAAAGAAATTCAAAAAGAGGCAGCTTCTAAAACGAACTGCCGATTGGTCTATAAATGTAACAAAATAGAAGCAAAAATGAGAGCTTCTTGAGCCTATTTTTGTAGCAAAATTAACACATTTTTTGATACTTGGAATTAAATAATTTTTCTTATGTTATATATATATATATATATATATATATATATATGATTTCATCAAAATCGTTGAGGTCTCATTCACCTGTCTTTAATTAAATTTTCGAAGACTAAATACTTTGCACGATATAAATTAGTGCCATTGATATTAATTATATGTCATCCTTCATAGCAAATAGGTCTCGACTATTTCACCTGTTTTAATCACAACATATATTTCACTACGATGTAAAATGCATTCTGTCACGTTTTCAAAGTAAGATGTGATGAAGTAAATAATGAGGGTATACAATAAAAAATCCTTGTGCGAAATTCTGTTTTAAATTGGGAAAACTTTTCCGGAGACTTTTTCACATCTGGCAACAGGATCGTTTAAGTCGTATGCAATATCACGAATGGTACAAACGTTGAATATTGGGAGAAACATTCACCAAAGACGACCAGAAATATCAAGAATCCTCCACTTCAATGGATGTCGATCACAAGTTGAACGTTTTGGTCTTGAACAGTTAAATTTTCCTCTCAATGAATTTGGAAAATTATTTCCTGATGATTTGACTGAAGGCAGTTTTAAAGGAAGATCAGACATCTGCATTCATCACAAAGGAAGTATGATTATCCTCACTTCTCTTAAAGGAAGAATAGACAACTGTATTTTTCTTAAAAGAAAAATAGATAAAACTTACTTTTCTTACAGAAAAAGTCGACATAAAAACATCTCTTCAATTCATTGGTTTGATTTGGTTTCTTCGTTTTAATGGCATATCAACTCTTTTTAGGTTATTTAATGCCAAAGCCATTCTCCTAGAAGAACAGTAGTGGTACTATTTAACCCATAGCTGGGAGGATAAGGGGGTTCATACCTTTCCCAAGGGTATTTGCCCGAAAGTGAACGTAATAGCGCGACTGGAGTACGAACTCGCGAACTACGATTCCGCAGTCTATCACCTTAACCATTACACCACGAGGACACCCCCTAATTCAATGGTGATATACATACTTCTCTTAAGGGATAAATTGACATCTGCTCTTCACTTTTAGGAAGAGAAGAGTTCTACATTTCTCTTGAAGAGTTGGTTGGTTGGTTGCTTGCTTGGGTTTTATGGCATATCAACCTTTTTTATATAAATTTTTATGTCAATCAGTTCTATTTCAAACAATTCAGTTGGTTATGAGTACCCAGTTTAACTGTGAAAAACATTTCTATTTCTAGCTATTCAGTTTAGTCAAGCAGTTCTAATTCAGCTAATTCAGTTTAGTATTAGTACAGATTTTGTTTACACACAGTTAAATGTCAAAACAGTTCTATGATAAATAATTCAGTGTAGTGTAAATACAGTTTCAATGTCAAAAGCAGTTCTATTTCAAATAATTCAGTTTAGCATAAGCACGCAGTTTAAATGTGAGTACGGTTTCATTTTAGCATACGCATGCCGTTAGTTATATTTAACCCATACATAGGGCCCTATCAGGTGCTACCACACCGGGCCAGAATGGACCTGGGAGCAATGACAATGAAGGGGTGCTCCATATTCCCCAAAGCCCCAGCATCACCGGAACCTCACTATCAGATTGTTTAGTGTCATATCCAGGACACTAATTGGGTGGGGGTCTATCCCTCTTCAGAGGTGCAGTCAGTGTATTCTACAGCCCCAGCCGACTGAGCAAAAAAGAGTAGACACATGCACCTCTCTTAAAGGAAGAGTAGACAGTAAACTTCTATAAAAGAACAGTAAACATCTGCTCTCCACTTAAAGGAAGTATGGAGATCTAACCTCACGTCATTACGGATATTGTAGGCGACACATAGTTTAATATGGACTTCCATCCACGCACAAATGAACAAGACCGGAAGTAACCCAAGTTTCTGAGGCTTTCATGCTAGTGTCGGATTCTTCTTCCCCCACAACCCTCCACTTTCGAGCTTTTGCAAGCTCCACCCGAGTTTTTTTTTTTTAATTTCCAATGATGAGGACAAAACCGACTAAGGAGAATACAAACTACACTTTTATCTCAGTCCGAGTGTACCATAGCCATGATATGGCTATGTGTGTAACGTACATCGAATGTCCATAAAGAATTCCAAAGGAATCTCGAAATTCGAAAAACACGGAACGACTTCTCTGTTCAGGTACGAAACTTTTTATCACCTTTGAGTTTAAAGGTTTTTCGACATAAGGAGAGAGAGAGAGGCATAATCTTTCTATTCTGGCTTTTTCATCTGCCCCCCCCCCTCATCCCGCGCGACACCTGCCCCAGGCCTCCGCGAGCGAGCGAAAGTCAACTGTCTCGTCCGGTGTCTAGTCTCAACTCTACTAACTTTCTTCAAATTCCCGAAATCCTCGGTGCGCTTCCAGTGCGTGACGTCATTTGCACTCTGTAACCCCGTTTCCCATCTCGGGCTATTGTGACATCTCTGAGTGACACATCCGTTCCACGCACGCGCGTGAACACCTGTGTTAATGTTGCACCTAAGTAACCCATGCACTGAGCCGAAAGGTTCTCAGCCTAACTAAACCCAAAGGCATGAAACGAAATCCCTCGGCCATTGTATTAAACGAGTGCTGTGTTAAAGATGTCATATTCCAACCAAACTTTTGCGACAACTTGGACGTTTCCCATTATCTACTGCGTCATTTGGGTGTCATGTTAAATACCTTCTCTTCTCTAATCAAAATCGGTTACTTGATAGTGTTCATCCACGCTCCAGTAACATACAACAGAATACACTGGTCTACATTGTAACAGCAGTGATCAACGATATCTGAGCTGAGGTGCCCGTGGTGTAATGGTTATCGTTGAAGGAAATGGACACGGCGACACGAGTTCAAATCCTCGTCGAGACTGATTGCATTTCACATAGCACTAATACCCTTGGGAAAGGTATGAATCCAATTATTCTCCCTCCAGCTATGGGTAAATAGTAAGACAGACTGGGTTCTTCAGCCTTGGTGAGGTAACTAGACTAGGAGAAGGAAAACTCTGAATTCAAACCTGTTAAAGTCCGCTTCAAAATTGACCTTGTGTTATATCCTGCCCGAGCGGAGGGGTTGGTAAATATGATACCTGAGCTGACGTATAACTGGGCTGCTTTTAAAAGAAATCCAAATGCCCGATTCCTTACTTGCAAGGGAAATTCATGTCTTTTCTTAAAACAAGATAAAGAAATGAATGTTGACTGACTCAGAAGAAGAACCCGTTTCGATGGTTTCAGTGTTTACGCTATTAACAGGTAGGCCACATATGCTCCCGGGCAATAAATCTGACCTATGGATCTTTTGTAATGCACGTATGATTATGGCGATACATTTTTCAAATATTTATCTCCTAAAAGTAATGCTCTGTATTTATTGAATGGGACGCAGGTTTGTTTCTTTTTTGTTTTTCTTTTAAATGCTGAACTAATCTGTATGTCACAGATAATATATTACAGATAAATGATGCAAGAAATGTGGATGACTGCATGGAATCCATCTGTCATCGTTAGACCGTAAAAATGTGTATTTGTTCATTCGAAATTATATTAAGTGAACTCGCCTTGTAATAGCAATAACCGCCATTATAATGTATTGTTTCTTCTTTTTATCTATTTAAGATGACAAGTGACATTTCGCATGCAACCAGTGAGGCTTATTACGATGAATTCTCTCCAATTGGGATTCGCTGCTATGAACATAAGACCCGGGAATATATATATATATATATATATATATATATATATATATATATACATATATATATATATATATATACATGCACACACATATATATGTATACATATATATATATTCATATATATGCATATATATATGCATATATATATGCATATATATATTATTATATGTATATTCATATATATATTCCTATATACATATTCATACATATATAAATATATATATATATATATATATATTCATATACATATACACATATGGGTACATATATACATATGCATACAGGCATATATATATATATATGTATATATATATATGTATGTATGTATGTATATATATATATATATATATATATTCGTTGAGTTTTCTCACCAGTGATATATGCTAGCTTTTGTTAGGGATCATGAAATAGCAAATCACCCGAAATAAATCACATTATTGTTTGTTCTTCGCACCAGCTCTGGTTTTTTTTATTGAAGTCTCGGGAGGCCCCATAGCTTAGGGGCTAATGTGGTAGACCCCTATAATATAGTGAGTTCGAACTAAAGTCGTGCTGTCACGTACACCCTCTAATAAATAACCTTAAAAAAGGTATGGGCCTCTTTATTTCCGAAAGCTGTCAGTTAAATAGTACGACTACTGTTCCTCAGTCAACGCGGCCTTGGCAGTAAATAACCCAGGAAGGTTGATATCCCATTAAAAAAAGAAACTAGAATAACCAAATCACTGATGTCTGAGTAACGTTAACTATCCTCAGAACTTTTGTAATTATGCGGCTGATTTTAATATTGTTGAGAATGGTCACAATTCATTTTTTTCCATTTCAGTGTTTTTCACACAAGCGTTAGCTGATTGTTTTCTACTAGAGTTTGAGTAAGCCTCCTCAAGTCTCCAGGACTTTTCTTAGCATTCAGGAAGATCTAGAAAGAAACTGTAATTTGGATGGTATCCATCTGTCATTTCATATCCATCCAAATCCTCCAGTCTCCAATCTCTTTTGTGACTGTACCAAGTGCGCCAATTACAGTTAGTATCCTTGTCACTTTCATGTTCTATAGTTTTTTGTTTTTTTTTTGTTTTTTTTTAATTTCAGGTTTCTTTCAGTTTTAGCCTGTGGTCAGTCCACAATTCGGCAGGTTCTCTGCTTTTGTTGATTATCACAATTTTTTTATCTGGCCAAGATTAGATGATCCATTTGTATCTCAAAATCCCAAAGAATTTTGTGTGTCTCTTTTACTTGGACAGATTCTGATTTGTGCATTTACCATTGTTCGTATGGTACCATATTCTTTTTGCGTTAATTTACTGCATTCACTTATTATGTGATTGATCGTTTCGTCTCAATTACCACATAATCTACATTTGCTATTTTGTTGCATCTTGTCTTTTCTTGCTTTTACATAGTCCTTATGGCGTTATTTTGTGTTGTTGTCGAAAGACATCCAGTTTCTCTTTTAAGGTTCACATTTCTCAGCCATATCCATGTACTCTTGTGTAAGATTTCGCTTATTATTTTACTCCTCTCGAGTTTTTCACATTAGTATTAGCTGATGGTTTTTCACTGGAGTTTGAGTGACAGCAAGTATCCTCAAGTCTCCAGGACTCGTCTCAGTATTCTGGCCGTCCTCAGCAATGCTGTCATTTGGATAGTCTCTACCCATCCGCTAACTTCCAAGTCTTCCAGGCCCTTTAATAATCCTTTTGTTACTTTGCCCAACGCACCAATCACAATTGGCACAATCGTTACTTTCATGTTCCACAATTTTTTCAATTCTCTAGCAAGGTCGAGGTACTTATCCTTCTTTTCACTTTCCTTCAGATTTATTCTGTGGTCCGCCGGGACAGCAAAGTCGACAATTTTGAAGATTCTCTTATAATAAGGTCTGGTCTTCTGGCCGGGATTAGGTGATCCGTTTGTATGTTAGAGTCCCATAGGAGTTTATGCGAGTCATTTTCTAGGACAGGCGCCGGGTTGTGCGTATACCATTTGTTTGTATGGTCGAATTGAAATTTCCTGCACATTTCCCAGTGGATTACCTTGCCGACCCAGTCGTGCCTCGCCTTGTACTCCTTCTGTGCTAATTTGCTGCATTCGCTTATAATGTGATTGATCGTTTCGTCTCTGTCACCGCATAGCTTACATTTACTGTTTTGTTGCGTCTTATCTATTCTCGCTTTGATATGATTCGTTCTTATGGCGTTGACCTGTGCTGCTATATCATTATTATCATTATTTGCTTTCCGAGCTATTCAAATTAGCGTTTGCTTTCATGGTTGTCTCTGTGACAGGAAGCCACCTCAAGTTTTCTGGACTCTCCTAAGTATTTTAACAGATCTCAATAATGCTGTAGTCTGGATGGTCTCGTTTCTTCTGATTTCCTATGCCACCAGTCTTTCTTCCTATCGTTTTTCAACCGTTTCAAGTTCCTCTATAATAAATGGTATCACCATCACGCCCATATTCTACAATTTGTTTTACATTTTTGCTGTCTGGCATGGTCCAATTGTTTGTTAATCTTTTGATTGTCTTTTAATTTCACTCAATGGTCTGCTGAAAAGGCAAAATTCACAAGACAGCAAAATCTCTTTTTTTTTTGTTTATTACAACGAGTCAGGTCCTGCCGATATTAAGTGATCCATTCCTATCTCAAAATCCTGAACAACTTTGTAATTTCATTTTCTACGATGACGTGAAAAACCACTCGTGCTTCGTAGTCTACTCTTTTTGTGTTAGTTTGCTGCATTCGCTCACTATGTAATTAATAGTTTAATCTTTTTCACCACATAACCTGCACTTGCTATTCTCTGGCATATTGTTGATTGTTGCTATAATAGAATTAGTCCTTATGGAGTTGTTTTGTGCTGCCATCCGAAGAGGCTATTATGATTATTATCAGTACATTTCATACCAACTGTAACTGTTGGGTTTTCAATTGAGTCTGAGTGACAGCAAGTTTCCCCTGGTCTCCAAGACTCTTCTGAGTATCCTGGCTGGGTTTAGTAATGCTCTGGACTGGATGATTTCAATTCTTCTTCTAATTTACGGTTCATCGAGTCTCTATACCAGGTTCTTTACCAACAGCAACGACTACGATTTGTATTAATGCTATTCTCAAGTTGCATAGCTTTTTCAGTTCTCAGGTATTTGCCTAGTTTTTCACCTTCTTTTGAATTTTACTCTGTTGTGTACATGCACAGCAAAATCCACGACATGACAGGTTCTTTTTCCTTCATTAAAACAAGGTCTGGTCTTCTGGCCCAGATTTGGTGATCCTTTTGTACCTCAAAGTCCCAAAGAATTTTATGTGTTCTATTTTTAAGGACATATTCTGGTTTGTACATGTGCCATTTGTTTGTATGATGAAACGCCGACTTCTTGCACTATTCCTAGAGGATCACTTTACCCGCTCAGTTGTGCCAGTTTTTGTTTTCCTTTTGTGCAAGTCTACTGCATTCACTTACTATGGGATAAAATGTTTCATATCTATATCCACATAGCCTACACTTTGCTATTCAATTGATAATTATTATTATTATTATTATTATTATTATTATTATTATTATTCCTTTAGAGTTTTTCACGTCAGTGTAAGCTGATGGTTTTTCACTGGAGTTTGATTGACAGCAAGTCTCCTTAGGTCTCCAGGACTCGTCTCAGGATTCTGGCCGTTCTCAGCAATGCTGTCAATTGTATAGTCTCTACCCGTCCGCCAATTTCCAAGTCTTCTAGGCCTTTTAATAATCCTTTAGTTATTGTGCCAAAAGCACCAGTCACAATTGGTACAATCATTACTTTCATGTTCCACAGCTTTTTCAGTTCTTTGGCAAGGTCGAGGTACTTATCCTTCTGTTCACATTCGTTCAGATTTATTCTGTGGTCCACTGGGACAGCAAAATCGACAATTTTACAAATTTTCTTTTTTTGTTGTTGATTATAATAAGGTCTGGTTTTCTGGTCGGGATTAGGTGATCCGTTTGTATGTTAAAGTCCCACAGGAGTTTATGCGGTTGTGCATATACCATTTTTTTGTATGATTAAATTTAAATTTCTTGCACATTTCCCAGTGGATCACCTTGCCCACCCAATCGTATTTAGTCTTATATTCCTTCTGCGTTAATTTGCTGCATTTGCTTATTATGTGATTGATCGTTTCGTCTCTGTCACAGCATAGCCTACATTTACTGTTTTTTTGTGTCTTATCTATTCTCGCTTTGATATGATTGGTCCTTATGGCGTTGTCCTGTGTTGCTATTAGGAGGAATTTCTCTCTTAAGGTTTCCTTTTCTTAGCCAGGTCCAGGTTTTCTAGTGTGAGATGTTTATTAGTTGTTTATTATTATTATTATTTTACTCAGGTTTAAAGAATTCTTGCCGATTTTAAAAATGACGTAGTCAGAATAGTCTCGAATCTTCTTCTGACTTCCAATTATTCCAATCTTATTCCCCAGCCTTTATGTACCGTTTCAAACGCTTCATTCACATGTAGTATCACTGTTACCCTCAAATTGCCATCGCTCTCAGGTCCACTTTGGTCGCGAGGGTCCTATCTATGGGTCAAATAGAATTGTTTGACATTTAAACTATGTACTTGAACATTAAAAATGACGTATGCTAAGCTGAGTAATTTGAAATAGAACTGTTTTTACATTTAACACTGTGTAAACAAATGACTGATGTCTAATTGAATTGCTAGTGTTAAATAGCAATAAAGTAAAAGAAAAGTTGGCAATCATAGTTGAGGGTGACCCGAAGGCTGAATGTTCCCTTTTCGATAACTACTACATCAAGGTGTAGGGTAGGGCACTACTCCTTTCCCTGGATTGCTCCTCAACCCTTGATCAATACCTTATAATGCTGAGTGTTAAACAAGGAGGCATCAAGTATCATTTTTTGAGTCATTGGTATGACTCGACCTGGGATTGAACCCCAGTCTCCTAGGCCATTGGCGAAGTGAAACCTTTTAATTGTGTGCAAAAAATGAGCTCAGACTTGTTTAAAAACGTTACTTACAAAATATGTTTATAAATCCTATATTTAACATATACGTATAAAAAGGACTTGGCATCAAATAACCTTCAATGGTTGATATGCCATAAAACCAAAAAGATTTTTCTGTTCTCTAGTCAGATCTGCGTATTTGCATTATTTTTATTTTCATTCAATGTTTAGCTTAAACGGCGAAATCAATTAGATAAGTTCTTTTTTCAGGTTAGATTTTAAATTTATCAATCAAAAGCCAATAGAATTTTAGGCATCTCGTTTTCTTGGACGGATCCTAGTTTTTCAACGCACCATTTGTTGATAAGATTAAATTACAATATCTTGCTCAATTCGGAGTAGACCATCTTTTCTACCTCCCCGTGTCTATTCTTGTTCATCTTTATGCCAGTGTACTGTATTCACTTTTTATGGGATTAACTATGTCATCTCTTTTACTAGATTGCTTAAACTTGCTGTTCAGCGTATTTTGAATTTTTGCTTTGACATAATTAACCCACAAGGAGTTAATATTATTATTTCATTCTTAGCGAAATTTTCACGTCAGTTTTAATTGGTGGTTTTTCACTGGAGGCTGAGTGACAATAAATTTTCTGGTGTCCAGAACATTTCTAAGTATTTCTAAGTATTCTAAGTTTCGTTGGCGACGAAAGTTGAGGCTCCCTCTTCAATAAATTCTACTCCAAGATGTACGGGAGTGCGCTACCCCTTTCCCTAGATCACTCCACTTTACCCTTGATCCGTAACATATAATCCTGAGTGTTAAGCAAGACGGCATCAAGTACCATTTTTTGAGACTTTGCTACGACTCAACTTGGGATTGAAATCCGGTCTCCTGCACCATTGTCGAAAACTATAACCATTGTGCAAATGGCTCGGTTATATATATATATATATATACAAAATCTGCGGCATAAATAGCAGTTTTGCTTCCCATAAAATCTTCATCAGATGATGACCCTGGGTTCAGGCATGGTTTCGATGCCAAAGCATCATTACCACTAAGCCAGGGCGTCTCTGCAGTATCTCACAATACTACGTACGAATGCCATATCCGCTTAGATGCAGTTACAGTCTTATTTGGGATCTTTTTTTTATATATATATTCCCTCTTCTCTACTGTTGAAAGTCTGAGTTTGGTTAAAATTGTAGAGGTTGAGTTCGAAATAAAACCTCGACATCCAATCTCAAAAAAAGAAATATATCTGTGGAACAGTCATTCTTAATACACTGGTCCTGCAGGTCTTCGTACTTTTCCAATTTGCGCTAATGTGCCCAGTCGATGTTAACCTCGAAAGGGATCGTCAATCCAGCAATGATAACTTTCTTTGAATTAACTGACCAAATGATGAGATCTGGACACTGGCTAGTTGCTCTTAATTCCGTGGAAAAAGCGAGTTGCCGATCTACGTCAGCAAAAACATGCCAGCTCGTGCAACCATCAAGGAATGTTGGTTTTGCCTATTTCTATGTGAAGTTTTCGAAATGTTTCCTATTTTAATAAACTGAATACATGTTTTTATACATAAAATTTTATTAGCAGTTTCTTAACACATTTTTGCAATCTCAACAATTATCCCTAAGATATCATTGTCTCACCATGTGTAACATCTTAGGGAATACTGACATCCAGTTAGAACGTGTTTGAGATTAGCAATTTTCCCACATGCATATATATATATGCATAATTCCCACATGCATATATATATATATATATATATTTACAGGTATATATAAATTTATATATATACATACATCTATATATATATATATACATTTATATATTCATATATATATACATATATATATACATGTATATATATGTATATAGATGTATGTATATATATATACATACTTATATATATATATATATGTATGAATATATATATCTATATATATGTATGTATATATATATATATATATATACGAGGATCATTAAATAAGTTTCCAGACTTTTTTGTATGGGCACTTTTATTGATAGTACACACATGAAGTAATCTTCGAAGTAATATCCTCCGGCTGCAATGCACTTGTACCGTTCCAACAACTTCTCAAAGGCCCCACCGAAGTCCTTTTGTGTGAGTGTGTCAATGACCTTCGTCATAGCCTCTTTCATCTCAATTGTCTCATAACGACAGCCTCTGAGGTTAGCGAATAACCAAAAGTCACTGGGAGCAAGGTCGGGACTATAGGTAGGGTCAGGAACTGTCTTGATGCTCATCTTGGTCAAATAGTCTGTGACAAGGATGGAGTTGTGGACTGGTGCATTGTCCTGGTGGAAATGCCACTGTCCTGATTTGAAGAGTGCAGGCCTCTTCCCTAGGAATCTCTTCCTGAACTACCTTAAAACCTCAACATAATAACCCTTACCCTAACCCTTTGGCCAATCAACTCTGGTGTATTGACTTCCTTACTCCTCCCACACCTCTCATCATCCCTCACAGACTCCCTGCCTCCCTTGAATCTCTTACGCCACTCAAAAACTGGTACTCGATTCATGCAAGATGATCCAAAAGCATTCTGAAGCATTCCATAAGTTTCTGTGGCATTTTTTCAAATTTTAAAACAGAATTTTATTGCACATATTTTTTCTAAAGTGTCCTCACGTCCAGATTGCAATTTTGAAATTCACCAGCGGTGACAATCAGGCTTTAGTAGGGTGTATTCCAATTGCTGCTGTAGCTGTTCATTTGAACCTGAAATCATAAAAACTGGTTAGTCATCTCATAAGATGTATAGCAATAACATGGTGAATTTTCAAGAGTCTACGACAATTCTTTAATGCCTCTACGAAAAAAGGCTTGAAACGTATTGAATGCACCACGTATGTGGGTATATATATATATATATATATATATATATATATATATATATATATATATATAATAGAAATATGGGCAAAGTTGGATGAATCAAACGCTTACCTCAAATTTAGATGTGTGATATTTCGTTTCTCTTTATTTCATCTTCACGAAGTCTGAAGAAGTTCGTGGAGATGAAATCATCATTATCATCATGTCGTGCCGCCAGCACAGATATCCCTGACCCTCTCTCACCACTTCTTCCTATCATTCATCGCCTCTGGCAGGTCTTCATGGTTACATCCTGTGTCCTCACATAGCTGTATGTAAGTTCGAGCTGGTCGTCCTGCTTTTGCTTGGTCATATGTGGGGGTCCATAGGAGTACATCACTTATGAGCTCGTCCTTGCTTCTCCAGCAGTGTCCTGTGTGTCTGGTTCGTCTAACTTGTATAGTTTTCATGATGGGAGGCAAGTGGCCGTATAGTTGGTGTCTCGTGGAGTGTTGTCGCCAGGACTTGTTCAATATTGCTCTCAACATTCTTGTGTAATTGCCGTCTAGTTTCTTCTCCAGCCGTTTAGTTAGCGTCCAAGTAGTGCATCCATATAGCAGTATCGATACAACTGCTGCCTGGAAGAAACTGCGTTTCATTTTATCGGTCAGGTCTGATTTCCATATGATCGAGAGCCTATCGACAGCCGTCCAAGCTTTCGTTAGTCGTGTGTCGATGTCGTTTTCGGTTGATGAGACGCTACTTCCTAGGTAGGTGATCCAAATAAAATATCACACATCTAAATTTTAGTTAAGTGTTTGATTTATCCAACTTTCCACATATTTTTATGATACTGTTAGATTCAATACATATCTATTTTTTCAACATATATATATGATACCAAGTTTTCTAGCCGTCCTTAATAATGCAGTGGTTGGGCTGGTCTTGATTCTTCCTCTGATTTACCATTCCTCCATATTTTTTCAAGCCTTTTTGGACCATTTCAAGCGTGCCAACCATAATTTGTACCACTGTTACTTTCATATCCCACAAGATTTCTAGATGTCGGGCAAGATTCAAATAGTTGTCTACCGTTTCGCTTTCTTTCGTGTTCAATTTGCTGTCCGCTAGAACGGCCAAATCTACTTGACAGCAAATTCTTTTTTCTTAATTAACACTAGGTCTAGTCATCTGGCCGTAATTGAATGATCCATTTGTAATTCAAAGTCCAAGAGAATTTTATGCGTCTCATTTTGATTAGTTTCGGTTGGGTTTTATGACATATCGACCATTGTCAGTTATTTCGAAGGTGCCTGTAGTGTTATGGTTATCGTCGTAGGAAATGGACACGGTGACACGAGTTCAAATCCTCGACAGGGCTAATTTATTTCACATTGCACTAATACCATTGGTTAAAGATATGAATCTAATTATTCTCCCTCCAGCTATGGGTAAATAGTTGGGGAGACTAGGTTCTTCAGCCTTCATTAGGCAACCAGTCTAGATGAAGGAAATCTCTAAGGTAAAAACTGTTAAAACTCTGCGAAAAATTTGACCTCGAGTCACATCCTGTTTGTGGGGAGGGGTTGGTAAATACATTGTAAGTTATTTAATGCCAAATCCTGTTCATGCATATAAAGTTGGCGACCCTAGTCAAGAGTGGCCCGAAGGTCCCTTTTCAATAGCTATTACACCGAGGTGTAGGGGGGGCCGCTACTACTATTTTTTGGATTGCTCCATTTTACCCTTAATCCAAACCTTATAATGCTGAGAATTAAGCAACGCGGCATCAAGTACCATTTTTGAGCCTTTGCTATGACTCGACCTGGGATTGAACCCTGGTCTCCAGTACCATTGGCGAACACTCTACTCATCAGGGCAATGGTCAGTGTCCGATCCAAACTTTTATAAATTATGAGATTGACAACAAACTGGGCAAGGATGACCAAGACAAGAGGATTATTATTATTATCATTATTATTATTATTATTATTATTAAACTCCTTGCGTATTTTTCACACCATCGTTAGCTGGCGGTCTTTCACTGGAATCGGAGTAACAGTAAGTCTCCTCAGATTTACAGGACTCTTCTCAGTATTTTCACCAATCTTGACAATGCTGTGTTCTGGATGATCTCTATTCTTTCTCTGATTTCCAATTCCATCAGTATTTTTTTGGGAACCATTCCAAGCCCTCCAATGACAATTGATATAATTTTCATCTTCATGTTCCACAGCTTTTTCAACTCTCTAGCAAGATCCCAAAATTATTATTATTATTTTTATTATAATTATTACTCCGACTGTTGCATTGCTACTGCTTCATTGATTGTATATTTCAGTCGGACAATGCACCCTGCATCATAGCCTCAGGGATTTCTTCTATTCATATCATCTCTTCTTTCAATAAGCCCATCGATGCTACTATACAGTGAATCCAGCCGGAAGTTTCCTTTGAAATCTTCCAAGGTGCAATCGTCCTGCTTGCTTAACAAAGCTCGGTGGTATTTCTTCCTTAATTAGCTTTTCTGTTCCTCACATTCGCAAATATCGTTGTTAGCATCTTTGTTAGACCGCCCTTTGCTTCAACCGCCCCTGCGTAACCATCTTACCGGTTCCTGCCATTTCTTTTATGTATGGTGAATTCTCCCAAGGTTAGATTGTTACTTGATCGACGTTGAGCTTAAGAAAAAGACAAGGAACGCGTCAAATCCATTATTTCATTAGAGTTACAACAAAGCAAACATAACCGGCCCCAGCACAAACGTCAGAAAAGGACGCTAAAATCTTTAGTGGGGGGGGATAGTTTAAACCAGTTGGAAAGAGGGTTTATAGTGAAGGCCCAAGGATCTAATAGAGGATGGGAATATTTGGGAAACAATTTCTTGCTTCAGTATTATCTTTCTAAAAGAATTACGGACCTTTCTAGAATTTCGGCCACTTTTATTTATAGAGATATATCCAGAAGTGATCCAGCCTTATAATATCAACAAAAGATTAGCCTACCTAGGATAATGATGATTTGGTCCTAAACATATCGATACGTCTCAAATTTAGTCGTGTATCCCGTCTACTTTTGAAAACAGTCTGTAAAATCCTCTTCAGGGATCGCTAACAGCTGTCTTACTACGCTTTCCTTGATCTCATCCATGATCGGAAATCATCTCTGTTGGTATTTAACTAATACTCTAAGTCAGGATGTGAGAGAAAAATGATTTAACATGGGGTGGGGGTCTCCAAAAGAAACACGCATTCTTTCGACTAAACTGGTTGTCCAACAGGGCATGAATATTCGGTCTGCCCAACTATTTACCCATTGCTGGGAAGTAGAAAAGATGATTTGTCCCTTTTACTTTTTTTTGGATGTGTTCTACTCGAAAAGAAGAACACATCTAAGAGATATGAACAGACACTGCACTCTAATCCCAGCCCAAAGGTCTTCTTTTTCTTTTCTTTGATTGTCTGAATGTCCAACCTGTATATCTTTCTAAAATCATAATATATTTTCCTATTTTTTATTACTTTTACGGCCCTGTCGTTAGAGTTAAGAATATGCTGATTGTATCCACTTCAAAGAGGTTACCTTCTTCATCAAAATAGTTGGGTCCTAGGTATGACATTCAGATGCTTCGGGGTATATGGGGAGTGTGGAGTACCATTACTTTGTTATTACACTCAGGTTCAATTCGACCCAGAGTGGTAATGTCAGTTAGAGTCCCATCTATGTCTATAGGAGGTGCCCGTGGTGTAGAGGAGGTGCCCGTGGTGTAATGGTTATCGTCGTAGGAAATGGACACGGCGACTCGAGTTCAAATCCTGGAAAAGACTGATTGCGTTTCACATAGCACTAATACCCTTGAGAAAGGTATGAATCCAATTATTCTCCCTACAGCTACGGGTAAATAGTAGGGCAGACTAGGTTCTTCAGCCTTGGCGAGGGGAACTAGTCTAGGAGAAGGAAAACTTCGAATTCAAACCTGTTAAACTCCACTTAAAAATTGACCTAGTGTCATATCATGCCCGAGCGGAGGGGTTGGGTAAATATGGTTAGAGTCCCATCTATTTCTATAGGTTAAATATACACACTTGCAAATTATTTTTATTAGATAGGAATAGCTGGTATTCTATTACTAAGTGCCCCCTCCCCCCAAAAAAAACTTTTAAGAAACCACACGTCAAATGTAAATAATTTAGTAAAGTTAGCGACAGCTGACATGAATGACCAGAAGGCTCCTTTTTCAATAGCTACTACACCAAGGTATAAGGGAAGGCACTACTCCTTCCCTGGATTCCTCCACTTAACTCTTGATTCTTTCCTTATAATGCTGAGTGTTAAGCAAGGCGATATAAAGTACCATTTTTTGAGTCTTTGGTATAACTTTACCTGGGACTGAACCCCGGTCTCCCGGACTAATGGCGAACACTCTACACATTAGGCCAACAGTAAACGTGCAATGAACGTGATTCTCTAGCCTCTTGGTATAAAATGAACCAAGACAGGTTAACATGCCCTTAGAATTAATCAATCAAATAATATTTTTATTTTCAAAAAATGAATTGTCTCACTTGTCTTATTTGTGTTATATGTTATATGTCTATATATAGATTAATAATAATACATTATTAGACTCCTAACACATTTTTAGTCTCTTGATCAGGACCACGAAGTCGGAAACACATGTAGAGCATCTTTATATAAAATAAAAACTAATAATGTGCGAACACGTTATTAGTCTGTTGAAGAGAACCACGGAATCGGAAACACATGTAGTGCATCTTTAAGATAAAAACTAATAATGTGTGAACACGTTATTAGTCTGTTGAAGAATATTACGAAGTCGGAAACACGTGTATAGCCTACTTATATAAAATAAAAACTAATAATGTGAAAACACATCATTAGTCTCTTGAAGAGGACCACAATTTCGGAAAGACGTGTAGAGCATCTTTATATAAAATAAGAACAAATAATGTGAAAACACATTATTAGTCTCTTGAAGAGGACCTTGAAGTCGGAAACACGTGTAGAACCTACTTATATAAAATAAAAATTAATAATGTGAAAACACATTATTAATCTATTGAAGAGGACACCAAAGTTCGAAACACGTGTAGAGCATACTTATACGAAATATACTCCTAAAGTAGCCACATTCAAATTCATTTGCGAATATTTTCCTTTTAAAATATTTACTTTTCTTTCATATATGTGCGTGTGTGTGTGTGTGTTTGTATATATATATATATATATATAACACTCCGACATTTTCTTAGGTGTTATCTACTCACTAATTATATCTTTGTATCAAATAACCAATATTTTTTTAAATTTGATTTCATCGATATTTGTCTGTCGCATCGTCACATTCCTGGGTGAGAACAAAACCTATGGTTTTCACACACTGTGGGAATCAAGTTATACAACAATATTTTTATATGAGTCTTTTCTTTTATGTTCTGTAGGCAGATTCTACGAATTTACATAAGACAGAAATTCGTTATTAAAATATTCTTTTTTCTTTCTTCTGTTTAATTCATTTTTCTTTATATTTCCCCGAAAATAATATCTCCGAAAAACAAATAAATTATTTATTTCGCCAAAAATGGTATTTGCTGGAGAAATATAAAGCAAAAAACAAACAAAAAATGTTTCTTGGACATTAGATTATGATAATTCTTATTCCCAAAGAAATATTCAAAACCTATAAGTTGTTAGACACGTCAGCAAATTTGGAGCCTAATGTTGAAAAGGCATTTATTTTACTCGTCTAATATCAACTTTTCAATATGATATATATATATATATATATATATATATATATATATATATATATATATATATATATATGATTACCTCACCCACCCCCGCACAAGTGTGATCTGACATAAGGTCACTTTTTTAAGCGGAGTTTAACAGCTTTGAATTAAGAGTTTTACTCTTTTAGACCGATTGCCATACCAAGGTTAAAGAGTCTAACCTACTATTTACTGATAGCTAGAGGGAGAATAGTCGGATTCATACTTTTTCCAAGGGTATCAGCGAAATGCGAACAGCAAACAACCTAGTCCAGGAATTGAACTCGCGTTTCTGTATCCACTTCTTATAACGATAAATATTACACCACGAGGGCTTCCTTACACTAGGAGCACCTATTATTCCTTGTAAATGCATATAATCAAGTTTTTCTTCAGTCGGTGGGGCTTAGAACACACTGTCTCCGCATCCATGTGTTCGATAAATTTGTTTTAAATTGTTTGCATTCGACTGGAGTGTGCCCCCCCCAACGACAAATCCCAAAAACTCTTACGAAAAAAAAACTACACTGAAAATATAAATATTAACATACAATGAATACTGTTCCTTAACCTCAAGACATAAAATAGCCCTATACGGGTTGACATGCCGTTAAAATCAATAACTAAACCCAGTTCTGAATCATCATCATCATCATCAAGGCATGATGAAACTGGGTTTCGTTTTACTCTCTCTCTCTCTCTCTCTCTCTCTCTCTTCTTTTTCCATCCGTCCCAATCGGCCATCACTCTTGGTAAGTCTTGTAGATTGCGTCCAGTGTCCACACAGACCTGATGTAATGTAACTCTTTACTTGTCAGACATGTAGAGGAGTCAATAAGAGGACGTTGCTCAAGTGTTCGTCCTTACTTCACCAGAAGTACTTACAGGTTTTACTTTGATGATTTGTGTGATTGAAAGCAAGTGACTGTATGGCAGCCGTTGAAAGACTAAGCGGTGCAACTATTCTCTAGTACTGATACGGCAAGTGTTTGGAAGAAATCCCGTTTTATTTTATCGGGCCAATCAGTATCAGTCCATGATTTACCTCTGGATTGTTAATCAAATGCATGACATTGTAAATAAAGATATTTGAAACATGTTTAAACTAGTGTCCGGTTATATGTATAGTCCTGGGGAAAGGGGCTAGGAGTCAGATTGCTGATCAACAACTTAAGAAAAAGTTGTGAAAGGAAAAAAACGTAATTCACCGATGAAGACTAACAAGTTTAGAGAGAGAATTGATCTAGAAAGAAGAAAGCGTCGATCAAGAGAAATGAACGGATCCAGTTGAGCCCCCAATGGATGAAATTAGTTTGGATCGACCTCAGAAGACAATACGAAGAAAGAAAGAAAAATGAACGGATCAAATTGGGTCCAAAATGAGTGAAATGAGTTTTGGATCAAACTCAGAAAATACAAAGAAATTAAGTGAAAAGAACGGATCAAGTTGAGCTCCAAAGGAGTGAAATGAGTTTTGGATCGAGCTCAGAAGACAATACGAAGAAAGAAAGAAAAATGAACGGATCAAGTTGAGCCTCAAACGAGTGAAATGAGTTTTGGATCGAGCTCAAAAGACAATCCGAAGAAGGTAAGAGAAATCAACGGATCAAGTTGAGCCTCATAGGAGTGAAATGAGTTTTGGGTCGAGCTCAGAAGACAATACGAAGAATGTAAGAGAAATAAACGGATCAAGTTGAGCCTCATAGGAGTGAAATGAGTTTTGGGTCGAGCTCAAAAGACAATACGAAGAATGTAAGAGAAATAAACGGATCAAGTTGTGCCTCATAGGAGTGAAATGAGTTTTGGGTCGAGCTCAGAAGACAATACGAAGAATGTAAGAGAAATAAACGGATCAAGTTGAGCCTCATAGGAGTGAAATGAATTTTGGGTCGAGCTCAGAAGACAATACGAAGAATGTAAGAGAAATAAACGGATCAAGTTGAGCCTCATAGGAGTGAAATGAGTTTTTGGTCGAGCTCAGAAGACAATAAGAAGAATGTAAGAGAAATGAATCTCTTCTCCATTTGACGGCGTAATAGAGTTTGTTACTCATGAATACAAAGACTGAATTATATGTAAAGCAATGATTAGTTTAGTTTTGTGGTTTGGCGTCTTCTTTTGACAGCATATCGACCTTTGGCGTTTATCTAATGTCCAAGCTATCTCTTTTGAAGAACAGTAGTACTATTCAACCCGTAGCGGAGCAAATAAAGGTTTCATGCCTTTCCCACGGGAATTTGTACGAAAGTAAACGTAACCCCATGACTGTTTAAACTCGCTTTCTACGATATCGTAGTCAAGCACGTTAGCCACAGCGCCAAGGCGAACCTCCCTGATTATTTCTTATTATTACTCATGATTTACTTAATTTCTTTCTTTCTTTTAAAGGCACATCAAACTTCGTGAGTTACTTAATGCTTAAGCCATCCTTGTAGATGAACAGTAGTGGTGCTATTTAACCCATATCTAGAAAATAAGGGAGTCCATATCTTTTCCGAGGGTATTAGTACGAAAGTGAACGTAACAGAGCGACTGGAGTTCGAACTCGCTTTGTATGATGTCACAGTCGATTACGTTAACCACTACGTCAAACGGAGTCTTCCGGCTTATTTCTGATTATTACTCTATAATTTACTTTCTTTCTTTTAATGCCACATCCACCTTCGTGAGTTATTTAATGCCAAAACCATCCTTGTAGAAGGAGAGTTATGGTGCCTTTTGAAGACATAGCTAAGGAGATAAGAAGGTGCATACCATTCATAAGAATATCAGTCTGAAAGTGAATGCACTTGCTCGACTGGAGTTCAACGTCATTTCCCAGGATTTCGCAGTCCAACTCCTTAACCACTACGAACGGACACTCCTTTCTTGACGATGAGAAATAGAACTGTTGGCACAATACGTTGTACGATGAAATGTTGATCGTCGTTGGAAATGGACTGGAAGAGCCAAGTTCAAATCTCGGACGAGGGTGCTTACATTTCACATAGGACTAATAATACCCATGGAAAAGGTATGAATTCAACAATTTTCCGCTCAGCTATGAGTCAAATAGAAGTTTGTTGGTGTTTTATGGCATAACAAATCTTGTGGGGTATTCAATGTTAATTACTATATATATATATATATATGTGTGTGTGTGTGTGTGTGTGTGGTTTGTAAGTAACTATTTTTTAAACGAGTTGTGGGAGCTAATTTGTTTGCACACAGTTAAAAGCATTCCTCTCAAACACTAATAATTCTATTAAATATTAATCATTTGGTTGCATACAATTAAATGGTTTCAAGTATTCCAATCTAATACTAATAATTCTATTTGATATTAATAATTTGATATTTTCCCTTCTGTTATGTTCTTCTGTAAGGAAGGCTTTAGCATTAAACATCCGATGATATGCTATTAAAAAACCTATCTATGGTTTAAATAGATAATATTAAAAGTTATTCGTACCTAATAAGTCCCTGAGCAAAAAAAAAAAAAAAAAAAAAATCCAAAGAAACAATTTCCTAAAAAATGTAAATGTTTAATGAACACGATTCCCTTTCCTTTAGGCATAACAACCCTTGTCGGATTGATATCTCGTTAAATTCCTTGAATCAAAATCCTAATATAGATTTATGCAATGAAGGCATTTTTCCACTGTGTATGCATACTATAGTTAAAAAAAAGGGATGCTTGGAAATTTTAAAAAGGCTCTATTTCTTTTTTAAAAAAGAAAAAAAAAACAACAACAAATGTCCTTCTTTACAACTTTTTGTTTCGTCAGATTAACGAAAGACACTTCATATTTTCTTGTTTCATTTTCCTATTATTTTAGACGTTTTGACAATGAAATTTCACGCAGTGGAACGAGAAGTGCTAAACTTTTAATGTCATAAATAAACTTTTTTTTTGTTTTTTAAAGAATGACGCTTTCAAACATCTTATTTAATCTAAATGTATTTTGCTCACTCACGTTTTACTCGGTTGACGTCTTAATTATTAGTGAAAATGACGATTTTTCTTTTCGTCCTTTTCGATTCTGTCTTCATTCTCCTGTCTTGTTCGTTAAATGTTTAACATTAAATCAAGATGATGAAGAGACTGCAACGTTTATGTGCATTGTATTTGACAATGTGCAGAAAAAACAGGGGAAAAAAGCATATATAAAAATGCTTAAAAAAAGAAAGTAATATTGAGAAGAAAATGTTTGCATCTATTGTTGCAACTTGTATTTCAGTTATAGAAGAGCTTTGTCAACTCTACGTTAAACGAGAAAGAACAAATGACAAAAGTAAGAGATAGATAGATAGATGGATAGATAGATATGACCAGACCCAGAGAGATCATTATTATCATCAAGTCGTGTTGATAGCAAAGAGTTTCCTGATTCTTTTTTGCCATACGTCCCTATCATCCATCGCTCTTAGCAGGTCCTCAAGACAGCATCTAGTGTTCGCTGATGTATCTCAGTTCTTGCTGGTCGACCAACACTTGTACGTCAATGTGTAGGAGTCAATAAGAAAACATCGCTTAGGAGCTTATCCTTACTTTTCCAGCAGTGCCCAGCATGTCTTGTTTGTCTTCCTATAATTGTTTGTGCGATGGGAGGAAAGTGACCAGACAGATATTTTTTCAGGGTTCTACTTCCGTCGTTCGTTCAAAAAAGTGCGTCGTATTCTTGTCTACTTTATATCTTGCTTTTCTCAAAGTGTTTCGCTTGAGTCCAGTTGGAGCATCTGTATAGTAGTTCCGACATTGCCAAAAGTTGGAAGAAATCCTGTTTTATTTTATCATAGAGATCAAAGTTCACTATTTTTGACAATCTTTCAATAAAATTTCATATCTCCTGTATTTTTATTACTCAGTCGGCTTGGAGTGGGGCTGTAGAATACACCGACTGCATCTCTGCAGAGGGGTAAGACCTCCACAAACGAGTCGGGTCAAACTATGGTTCAAATTTACTGTCTTTTGAATTTGAGCTGCGATTTTATGCTCAACTGAATTATTCAAATTAGAACGTTTTTGTCATTTAAACTGCTTACTTATACTAAATTGAGTTGCTCGAAATATAACTGTTTTGACATCTAAATTGCGTACTTATGCTAAACTGAATTATCTGAAATAAAACTGTTGTTATATCTAATTTTGTGTATTGCTAAATCGGCTGGGGTTGTTGAATACACCGACTGAACCTCTGCAGAGGGGTAAGACTCCCCCACTCCAACGTATGTCCTGGATATGACACTAAACAGTATTAGTACACAATTTAGTTCTATTTCACCCTCGGATAGGACCCGATTAGTTATTACCACTCCGGGCCTAAGTGGACCTGGGAGCGATGGCAATGAAGGCGTACTCCGCATTCCCCAAAGTTCTGCCATCATTGAAACCTCTCTATCAGATTGCTGAGTGTCATAGCCAGGACACTCGTTGGAGAAGGGTTACCCCTCTGCTGAGATGCAGCCTGGGTAATCTGCCGCACCAGCCAAATGGGCCAAATGTATGTGGTGGTGATCTTTGGAGAGTGTAGGGTAATCTTTTTGCCGCTATTACCTTTAGGTCCACGGTCAACCAGAGAAGCACTAACTGTTAGGGTCCCACCTATGGTTCACATAAATATATTTAGAAAATTATTAGTTTTAGATGAGTTGCTTTGCTTTTATGGCATATCAACCATTGTTGGTTATTTAATGCTTAATCTTGTTTTTAAATATATATTAAATTTATGATCTGTAAAATCACTTTGGAGGCACACACAATTAAATGACGAAACAGTTCTATTTCAAACAATTCAATGAATCAACAAAGATAAACGATTCCAACTATTGCTATGTATAACAAACAATTCAATTAAACATCAGTCATTTATTTACACACAGCTAAATGATCATAGAGTTCTATTTCAAAAAATTCAATTAGGCATTTAATTTGTTTGCACGCAGTTTATATGTCAAACAGTTCTATTTGACCCATTGATAGAACCATACCAGGTGCTACCACTCCTGGCCAGAGTGGACTAGGGAGCGATGGCAATGTAGGGGACTCTGCATTTCCCAAAGAGCCTCAACATTAGACTGTCTAATGTCATATCTAGGACACTCATTGGGTGGATCTTATCCCTCTGCAGATATGCTGTCGGTATATTCTGCAGCTCCAGCCGACTGGGCTGGTATTTAATGAGAATACATAAAACCATGTAGTTGCATAAAATGAAATGATTATTATAATAGATAAAAATAAATTCGACAAAAACCTGATTGCAATGAAACTTTGAAATTGTAAACAATTCTTATTATATTCTAGCGTTTACAAATAAATCAAATTTGCGTATCAAATAATCCATAAAGGGGTGATATATCGTTAAACAAATAAGCCAAGCTAAACCTCTCTATCTCTCACTCTTTCTCTCTCTCTCTCTCTATATATATATATATATATGTGCGTGTGTGTGTGTGTGTTTACATATATGTATATATATAGTTCTCAACGCTATCCTAACATATATATATATATATATATATATAGTCATCCACAGAGAGATCTTTTCTATCAGAACTCATCAGTGTGGCTAGACATACTAGAAACCCGGTTGACTCAAACGCTAATCCAAGACTCTACCCCTCAGCCACGAGGAAACCATCAGCTGCGAAATAAATTTTAAACGGTTATGAATCACAATTTCTATTGTTTACATACATCCGCTTAACGGCTACCGAGAGCTCAATTCATATATGAAGAGCCTTGCAATAAACGCTAATGTCAACGCGATTACTTCATTCGCTAGAGAGCTCAACCCTATGGGGGTAGGGGAGCATATACATATTGTCATCCACGTGTGTGTGTGTGTGTTTGTGTGTGTGAGTCTTTACATATATGTATATATATATATTTCTCAACGCTATCCTAACATATATATATATATATATATGTGTGTTTGTATGTGTGTGTGTGTGTGTGTGTGTGTGTGTAGTAAATCAAATGATTTGCATTATAAAAAAAATGTGTTAATTTTTATGCAAAAAATAGGCTCAAGAAGCTGTACTTTCTTTAATCTATATTTTTGCAGTTTATGACCAATCAGCACGTACGCCGTAGTTTTAGAATTTTATTGAGACTCCCAGACCACAATATTTGACCTGCCGTGAAAAACTCGAAGGATCAAAACCCAGAATAATTGAGGAAATCTTTTCCCCTTAGATTGTTTAAATTGAATTTCTTAAACAATTGGGATCATTGGTATATCATCAACTTTTTAACCCTAATTTCCCGCTTTCCTCAATCTTGTAAATAATGAAAAAATCGTCTCATCAACCGAAAAAGACATCGACACACGGCTAACGAAGGCATGAACAGCTATCGATAGGCTATAGATCATATGGAAATCAGACCTGACCGATAAAATGAAACGCAGTTTCTTCCAGGCAGCAGCCGTATCGATACTGCTATATGGATGCACTACTTGAACGCTAACTAAACGGCTGAAGAAGAAGCTAGACGACAATTACACAAGAATGTTGCGAGCACTATTGAACAAGTCCTAGCGGCAACACCCCACAAGGCACCAACTATACGGCCACCTGCCTCCTATCACAAAAATTATCCAAGTTAGACGAACCAGACATGCAGGACACTGCTGGAGAAGCTAGGACGAGCTCTTAAGTGACGTACTCCTATGGACCCGCGCATATGGCCAAGCAAAAGCAGGACGACCAGCTCGAACATACATATAGCAGCTATGTGAGGATATGGGATGTAGCCCTGAAGACCTGCCAGAGGCGATGAACGATAGGGAGAAGTGGCGAGAGAGCGTCAGGGATATCCGTGCAAGCGGCACGACATGATGATGATGATGATGATTTTGTACTTACCCAGCATTTTTCAGTTTATTTCTTTCGAGTGAAAATCTAACATTCTAAGAATGAATTTAACTTCAACATTGCTTCACCATCATTACCATGTCGCGCCACCTGCGCGGATCTCCCTGAATATCTCCCGCCACCCTTCCCTATCATCCATCTTTGCCGATAGGTCTTCAGGGTATTGGCACAGAGCTATTGTATGTAGTTTCTAGGTGGTCGTCCTGTTTTGCTCGTCCATTTGAAGGGGTTCACAGGAGTATGTTGCTTATGACTTCCTCCCTACTTCTCCAGCAGCGTCTCGCATATCTGGTTTGTCTAGCTTGGATGGTTTCGTAATGGGTGGTAAGTGGCCGTACATACTTGTTTGACATTGCTGGCAGCATTATTGTGTAAATACCGTCAAGATTTTTCTCGATACGTTCAGTTAGTGTCTATGTAGTGCATCCATAGCGCAGTATCGATATGACTGCTGCTTGAAAAAAACTGCGTTTCATTTTATCGGTCTGGTCAGACTTCCATATGACCGATAGTCTATCGATAACTTTCCATACCTTTGCTAGTCGCGTGTCGACGCCTGTCTCTGTTGATGAGGTAGGTGAACTTGTCCAACATCGCTTAATCATCTTAAATTGAATGAATATTTTATTATATACATTGATCTATTACTGCTACTATTACAAAAAATATCTCGCTTCTTGGTTGTTTCATTTTGCTTACAAACTGACATTAGTGTCACAATGTTGTTCTCCCATAACATAATTACGCATTTATCCATAGATTTTTTACATACGCAAAATATGTCCATTTAGATTTAGGCTAAATAGAAACTGTTACATTTTGTACATGAATCTTTAATTTCTCTCTTGAAATATTTATGCTCTGAATAATATTTTAATATTATCTTTTCTTACAAGAAAAACTGTAAGTTCTGTTTTTCTTCAATATTTTCACTCAGTTTAAAGAAATCAAAAACTGTTAATTTGTAAATCACTGTTTTTTTAAATTATCTACGTCTTTGTCAGATTATCGCGTATATATATATATATATATATATAATCAGTCGTTTGCACAGTTCCCAGTGGATCGCGCTTACTATCAAATCATTCCAAGGGTAGTATACTTTGCTATTTTTACACTTTTTACACATCCATTGTTAACTTAACATCATTAATATCATCATCATCATCATCATATCGTGCTGGCAGCACGGATATCCCTGACCCTCTTTCGCCACTCCTCCCTATCGTTCATCGCCCTAGGTAGGTCTTCAGGACAACAACCTGTATCCTCACATAGCTGCTGAATGTACGTTCGTGCTGGTCGTCCTGCTTTTGCGCGGCCGTGTGTGGGGATCCATAAGAGTACATCTCTTATGAGTTCATCTCTGCTTCTCCAGCAATGTCCTGCATGTCTGGTTCGCCTAACTTGAATAGTTTTCGTGATAGGGGGCAGGTGGCCGTACAGTTGGTGTCTTGTTGGGTGTTGCCGCCAGGACTTGTTGAGGATTGCACGCAGCATTCTTGTGTAATTGCCATCTAGTTTCTTCTCGAGCCGTTTTGTTAGCGTCCATGTAGTGCATCCATATAGCAGTATCGATGTGACCGCTGCCTGGAAGAAACTGCGTTTCATTTTATCGGTTAGGTCTGATTTCCATAT
This sequence comes from Sepioteuthis lessoniana, assembly GCA_963585895.1. Lineage (NCBI taxonomy): Eukaryota > Metazoa > Mollusca > Cephalopoda > Myopsida > Loliginidae > Sepioteuthis > Sepioteuthis lessoniana. The sequence continues at coordinate 42,978,202 of OY757937.1, forward strand.
AGTCGATAGCCTATTGATAGCTGTCCATGCTTTCGTTAACCTCGTTTCGATGTCGTTTTCGGTTGATTCGACGCTGCTTCCTAGGTACGTGAATTTGTCTACTAGTTTAAGAGGGGTTCCTTCTAGAGTGGAGATGTCCCCCGTTTGGTTATAGCACATATATTCCGTTTTATGTGCATTAACATGGAGGTCTTTGCTTGCTGCTGTTCGTTCCAAACTATGCAGAAGTGTTTCGGCTTGGTCAGGTGTATTTGCCAGTATCGCTATGTCATCGGCGTAGTCGGCGTCGGTAATTGTTGTTGCGGGGTATCTTCTGCTTCTTTTCTTCGTCAGTTCGAAGCCATTCTCTTTGATTTTGTCAATCGATGTTCTAAGTACGTAGTCTAGACAAATGATAAAGAGATACGGAGCCAGCGTGTCTCCTTGTAGTACTCCTGCTACTATGTCGAAGTATTCTGTGTCTCCATCTGGTGATCGTACTTTTACTTTAGTGTTTCTATAGAGAATCGTTATTGCCGCTACGGTTTCTTTAGGTATGCCGTACGCTAGTAGGATTTGTTCCATCTTTCCTCTGTGAATGGAGTCGAAAGCCTTGGTAAAGTCGACAAATATTAATGTCGCTTGTAGGTTCTTTGCCCGTACACCTTCAAGGATTCTGCGGATGGTTAATATTTGTGAGGTCGTAGATCTATTTCTTCGGAAGCCATTTTGGTTTTTTCTAAGTATGTTGTCGATTTTGGGTTCTATTCTGTTTCGTAGTAGGGCATTGTAGATTTTGGCAGCTATGGATGTAAGTGTTATGCCTCGGTAGTTTTTGGCTAATCCGAGGTCCCCCTTTTTAGGGAAGGGGAGTATGCATCCCTTCGTCCATCTATCTATCGGATTTTGATTGTATACTGCGTTGCAGTGTCGGAGCAGTATGTCGTCGAATTGTCTGGTCTTCCATACTTCCGGGGGAATTTCGTCCAGTCCTGCAGCTTTTCTATTTTTAATTTTTCTGAGAACCGAGTCGAGTTCTTCTTGTGTGAACGGTCCAAGTTTAATGTCTAATTGTTTGCTAATTATTCTGGTGATTGGTTCAGGCGTTATTTTTGGTGGGTTTCCAAGTAAGTTTTCGAAGTGCTGTTTCCACAGTTTTATTCTTTCTTGTTGGTTTGCTGCTTTAAGTTTTGCTTTGGCCGTGTTCTTTCTTCTGCTCACTTCGTTTATTGTTTGCCAGGCAATTCTAGATTGTCTATCTTCCACCGAGTCTCTAATCTTATCTATCTGATTTTGAATGTATTCTGTCTGTTCCTTTATATATATGCCTGTTAATTGATATTGTGCCGTTTTTAGTTTTAAGGCATTTGTGTTTGTTGGGTTTTTTCGATAGTTTTTGGAGGCTGTTTTCACTAGTGCACGTTTTTCTCTCATCGCTAAAGTTTCCCATGGGACTCTATATTTAGTTTTAATTTTTGTTGGAATGTATTTTGCTGCTGCCTCGAGGTGTGCATTGACGAAATTTTCGTATTCGTCGTTTGGTGTACTTTTTTCCGTCTTTTCTTGTAGTGTTTCGAATCTGTTTCTTAATTCTAATACGTATTTATCTCTTACATCTTTGTTGTTTAATAGGGCCCAGTCATAGTGTTTGGTGGTCGCTGTTCGTTTGTCGTTTTTTCGTAGGCTTAACCGTATTTTCGCCGTGACTATTCGGTGATCGGTGGACACACCCTCAAAAGAGGAGTATGCCTCGCAATTCAATGCACTATTCTTCCATTTCTTGTTTATAAGGACGTAGTCTATCTGAGCTTTAGTATTGTTTGCGTACGTGTATGTCCATAGTTTGCCCTCTCTTTTTTGGTAGTTTGTATTGAGGCATGCTAATCTATTTTCTATCATGAAATCTGTTAGATGTTGCCCATTTCTATTTGACGTGTTGTGGAGGCTGTTTTTGTTGTTTCCGTTTTTCCCGATTTGTGCATTCATGTCTCCGCCAATGACTAACATGTTGTGTTTCGGGATGCTACGCACTAATGAGGATAACTCATCGTAGAAGGTGACTATTTCATTTTCTTCACTAACATTGGTGGGGCTGTAGCATGAGACGATTGTTGCTCTGGGGTTTCCGTTAAATGTAGCTACCATCATTCTAGGTTTTATTTTCTCTATGCAATTAAGCGTTTTTAGTGCTCTAGGTCCTATAAGCAAACCTACTCCTCCTACTGCGGCGTTGACAGAGTTTTTCCATGCGGATACAGTGGCGAGCGACCATCCATTGCCAGTTTCGTGATATTTGATATCTTCTGTGTGCGTGTATCTGTGTTCTTGTATGCATATTATGTCTATTTTATGTTCTTCGGCCGATGCAATTAGCTCTGGGAGTTGTCCTATTCTATTTAAGGTTCTTACGTTAAATGTGGCTATTTGTAGTGTTTGCTTGCATTTTAGTAGTTTTGATTGTTTGAGCTCTGTAGCTGATTTTTCGAACACCGAGGCCAGGGCTCCAACCTCAGCAGGACGCGCCCCTTTTTTACCCGCGCGAAGAGCGATGCGGTTTGTGTAAGTGGTTTGAGTGTGGGTCATGGTTATCTTTCGATGGCTGTTTTATTCTCTTCTATAGAAGCCACTCTTATAGAGGAGCAGCAGTAGTTCCCCGATCGAACTGTCGATCCTGAGCGAAAAGTCTTCAGACTCACGTCCAGGACCCATTTGGGTATTGAGTTTGGTCGTCCATTGTTTTATTCAAATACCTTTACGTACATCATGCTGCTTCCCATGTGTACATTTAAAAAAAAAAATAAATAAATAAAAAAAAAAAAAAAAATAAATAAAAAAAAAAATAGAAAAAAGAAAAGGGTGGGGGAATTTGTTTTAAGTTTTAACTTAGTTAAAGTCAAACATTAAGGTACTTTCTTAAGACTTTCACTAGTACTGACTTATACTTTTACGAATTTTTAAATTATTCGATAGAAGATATTCAAAAACATTCTGCCTTGTTCGCTGACATGTGGATAGGCTTAATATCAAATTGGCTTTATAGTAGAGTAAGCGTGCCTTTACATTTAAAACGCATAGTTTAAGCATTATTTCACAAACAAAATACAGCATAACATTTTGTAAAATTCAGCATTTTAAATTGGAATTAAAGACATACTGACCAATATTGACATTTCTTCCACTCGGCTCCTGAGTTCAAAAGCTCTTCTTCGTTTGGACTTTTATTTACTACTGATATTTTAGGTAGCTTTGGGGGTGGCGGTCTACTGGGGTGGAGGGGAGAATTCGTTTTTGTTGGGTTTTTTTTTTTTTCTTTTTTTTTCCTTTTTCCCTTTCTGAGGGGGGGGGGCTGTGGTAGCATTCTAGGCTTTTCTTCTAAACTACTGTTAGGGCTTTCTTTACGAATTTTTAAATTATTCGATAGAAGATATTCAAAAACATTCTGCCTTGTTCGCTGACATGTGGATAGGCTTAATATCAAATTGGCTTTATAGTAGAGTAAGCGTGCCTTTACATTTAAAACGCATAGTTTAAGCATTATTTCACAAACAAAATACAGCATAACATTTTGTAAAATTCAGCATTTTAAATTGGAATTAAAGACATACTGACCAATATTGACATTTCTTCCACTCGGCTCCTGAGTTCAAAAGCTCTTCTTCGTTTGGACTTTTATTTACTACTGATATTTTAGGTAGCTTTGGGGGTGGCGGTCTACTGGGGTGGAGGGGAGAATTCGTTTTTGTTGGGTTTTTTTTTTTTTCTTTTTTTTTCCTTTTTCCCTTTCTGAGGGGGGGGGCTGTGGTAGCATTCTAGGCTTTTCTTCTAAACTACTGTTAGGGCTTTCTTTACGAATTTTTAAATTATTCGATAGAAGATATTCAAAAACATTCTGCCTTGTTCGCTGACATGTGTTTATTTCCTGTTAATTACTTACAGGAAGGCACGAGGCCTTAAGTTTTGGGGGGAAGGGGAAGGGTGCGGTCTTGCATTAACTACGTTTTAACTAAGGGGACCTAGCTAGCCACATTCGCCGACCCATTCAACAATACAATATATAGTCATTCATCCGTCGCCATGCGCGCTGCTACCACCAAAATACCACATTTGCTCTATGAAGAAAGACCTACTTAAAACCCCGGAAGTGATGCATGATTTTATTTACAAATTGTGATTTTTTACAAATGAATTCATATGATGGGGATGGGAGAAAAACCCCGAAATATATACAAAAACAAAGAAACAAAGGAAAAATCCCCCGTTTGGTTGCCCTCCCATCCCCCCGTCTATAAAATTGGAGGCCGACTGTTTTCCGGGCGAAAGAACCGGAAACAAGTCGGACCTGCCCTAGGTGGGACTGGGATCCTAATCTATAGGGGGAAAAAGAAAATAAAGGGTCGGAGACGGTGTGGGTCGATACAAGTTGGTAATATGATTTTTATACATATGAATGTTCAAGATCTTCAGTAAAAGCGGGCTGGGATATGGGTTGAGGTCGAAAAATAAGGGGGATGGGGAAGATCTTGAATACTAATGACTAGATGACGGGGACAATGACTGACAACATACTGCTAACTAGGTTACAAGGGGAAAACTTTGCCTACTTACCGGGGGTGGGGTCCCGAAGGACCCGTACCGTAGACGCCATGAGCGGGCAGAGGAGGGAAGGATGACTCCAACGCTGCCCCCTTTCGTACGACCAGGCTCGCTGCATTTACCCACCTTCTGTTGAATGTTATGCGATCCAAGCGTTTTCTATCACATCTGATTTTGACCCTCAGCTGATGCCGAAAATACAAAACCAGATCGCGATGAGAAAAGTTTGCATCGTCATACAATCCCTTCTTTCGCGTGATCCAAATCACCATTCGAGCTACAGCCAGGATCGCGAGAAACACCACACGCTTCTCACCCTGAAACGGAGGAAGAACGTTGTCCACGACGTAACCAACGTCGAGCAGCACGAGCTGCTTGGGTTCGATGCGAGCCGTCCACTCCCCGACGTGATCCCAAAACGGGCGGACTCGCTCGCAGTAGTAGAAGGCGTGCTCAGCCGTTTCCTCTAATCCACTGCTGCAGCGAGGACAATCAGGCATGTCTGCTAGGCCCGCTTTGTAGTTCAAGCCGAGAAGGGGTAACGCATTCCGTACAAGTCGCCAGGTGAGCGAGAACTCGGAGTTGTTCAAGAAGCTCGATCCTGGCGCCCAATTCCAGTGAGAGCGGATCTCCTCCGCCGTCCAGCCTCGCCGCTCGCTAAGAGGATCAGAAGCGGAACCCACCACTAACTCCCGATATAGCTCTTTCCGAGGCCGTGAAAGGTCACTGGACCCAAGAAGGTTACGAAGGGCCTTTCGGCACTCGCTAAAAAACAGTGCTTCGCCCATAGGCCTACGTCGACCTTCAGCCTTTGGGTCTGACTTGAGGCGAGGAAAAGTCCGACTCGCCTTTCGTCTCCACACTGAGTCCCCTGTCAAGGACCGGCCGAGGTATGCAAGTCTTTCAGCAAGCCAGTGGCTCTCCAGATCAGGCATACCCAGACCCCCGTTGCGTGTACGTTGGATACAGACCTGCCTACGGACCATCGGCCTTGCACCTCCCCAGAGCAATCTGGAGAGGGATTGTTGCAGTGCCAACCGACGTGCCTTAGGCAGAGGAAGTACAGCCAATCGGTAAAGGATCAGAGGGAAGACGTACGTGGCGCACGCCTCCGCCCTGCCCTTTAAGGACAACCTCCTTGAAAGCCAGATTCCCACCTGAGCATTCACCTTGGTTTGTACTTCCGACCAATTTCGCTCCAGTTGGAGGTCGGGCCCGAACCACACCCCGAGGATGCGGATGGGTCCGTCACTCCAGCGGAAGGGCCCTGGAAGAGTATTGCTACCCCTCCAAGCACCAAGCCGCAAACCTTCGCTTTTGTCAAAATTGACCTTGGCTCCTGCGATCCGCTCGTACTCGACAACCGCCTCTTTCACAGCCTTTATATCCAGACGGCGGGATACAAAGACTGTGATGTCATCAGCGAACGCGGAAACCCTTGCCGCAAGGCTGCTAACAAAAGGTATACCGCGCAGGGACGGACTTGTCCCCTCATCCCTAAGCCTGCGCAGGAGGGGCTCCAACGCGAGGACATAGAGAAGAGGAGACAACGGGCAGCCCTGCCGCACCGAACGCTCGATCGCGAATACCCTCGAACGCCTTCCGTTCACCTGCACCACTGCCTGAGGGTTGTGGTACATCATGCTAATCCATCTGCGGAACTCCGGTTTGAATCCGGCAGTCTCCAAAACAGACGCCAAAAACCGATGGTCAACCCTATCGAAGGCCTTGGACTGATCTAAACTGATCAGCGCGGCTTCTGTGTCGTCTTCTATCCCCTCTAGGACCTCGCGAATCAAGTGCAGATTGTCCTGGATCGATCTTCCCTTCACAGCAAAGGTCTGTTCAGGGCCGATCAGATCACTGATGACACGCTGTAAACGATTCGCCAAGACCCGGGCCAAAATCTTTAACTCTGTGTTAAGCAGAGTTATGGGCCTGTAGTCATCTAAACCCTCCCAAACATGCCTGCCACCTTTCTTCAGCAATGTGATCACGCCCTTGGTAACGCTACCAGGGATGGCTCCCTGGGCGAACCAATGGTTGAACACATCCGTCAGAATAGGCACAAACATGTGCGACATCCTCAAGTACACTTCGTAGGGCAAACCATCTAGTCCCGGCGACTTGTTCAGGCCGACCTGCTTCAACGCATCACGGACTTCGCATTCAGTAACCACACCCTCGCAGCCAGCCGCTTCAGCCACCCGGAGGCGGGGGAAGTCGGCAAGATAGCTACGAAACTCCCGGATCGGGAGATCAGGGCAGCGGGCAAAGCGATCCCGAAAGTGCGCCCGAAAGGCATCACGTATCTCACGACTCGAATGCAGCAGTCGCCCGTCCGCGGTCTTGACAGACGCGACGTACCGATCGGGGAACCTTCGCACTTCTTCCTCACGCGCAGTCGCGTTCGATTTCACAGCTTCGTAGAGAACTCTATTTAACCTAGATCTAACTACGTATCCCTTGTAGCGCTCGCTATTCTCACGCTCAAGGTCCCTCCTAGCTAGTTCTACACCTAGGGAGTCCCCCCCAGCCACCGCCCGGGAAAGTCTATCGTCTATAGACTTCGCCTCCTTGGCCTTATCTAGTTTGAGCTGTTGACCGTATTTGGTGGCGAAGTCTCTAATCCTATATTTGAGAGAAGCCCACCACCTATTCCCGGTAACCGCCCCCACTAACGCCCGCTGAATTAGGGATTCCAGCCGGTCCCGGAAGTCCCGTATCTCCAGTAAGGAGGTATTGAACTTCCAGTAGCCGGCCAGACTAGGCCTATTGGCTAACCGTAGACTGACTCTAACAAGTTTATGGTCAGTCCACGCTATCAAGTGGAACGTGGGACAACTAACAAAGTCAATGTCAGCTCGTCTCACTAACACTCTGTCCAAGTAGGAACCTACTTTGGCAGAGGGCGAACTATCTAGCCACGTCCACATCTCCCGCCCTGGGTGATCAAGACGAAACCTGTCGACGAGACCGTGACGAGTCACGAAGCCGACAAGGCTGCTCTCACACCTTCCCGCACTACTAGCTCCCCGACCGACCTTATCTATCTTGGGATCAAGGATCGCATTCCAATCACCCATTAAGACTAGCCGCTTCGTATCGTCCAGGAACGGCGCCAACCGACGAAAAAAGGAAACCCTCTCCACAACGATATTGGGCGCATAAACCGCAACCAGACGAAACTTGAAACTTTTCACGGCAACATCGGCCACAACCAGCCGGCCCCCGTCACCTGCAAAAACAACGTCAACATCAGCATCAAGGCTGCGTCCAACTAGCAAGGAGACCCCAGCGCTGACGTGGCTGCCGTATGCTGAGAAAACGTTAAAGTCGTTTTCCAGCACCCGACAGTCAGCGTCGCAAGTGAAGTGGGTCTCCTGCACTGCAGCAACATCTACGCAGAGGTTCTTGAGTTCACCAAGCAAACGCGCACACTTGCTTGAATCCCTCAGTCCCCTCACATTCAAACTGGCAACGTTTAAAGCCATCAATCCGACTTACCTTACTCATCGTCGACTACGGGCCGGAAATCCTTGGGTGTGAGGATGCCGACAGCCTGACGCAGGGAACCGGTACCGAGTTCAGTCGTCACTCGGTTGTCCCTGGTGATTCCGCCGACATCTATGGGGAACTTCAGCTTTAGGGCCCTATAAAGAGACGGGTGAACCAAAATCGGGACCCTACCCGAACAATATGTAAGACATTTTTTGAGGGAGGAGTGCTCCAACTCCGCCAGCTTTATGCCCGTATCAGTCTGACAGACCGTACTCAAGAACTTCCATACGCCCTTGGTACGGTCGCCAGCTGACCGGACAAAAGTGGTCACCATGGCTGCACTCCTGAAATTCGCGGGATTGGATACATTCATGTTTTTAACTTTTTCTAAGCTGAACAACGGCTTTAGTGCCTTCCGGAGCTGGAAGTCCCCAACTGCCTCCAGCTCCGCAGAGCACAAAGCCGCTGCCCGCTGTATCTGTCCGATGGATAGTTCATTGTGGTTTGTTTTCTTTGGGGGGTCAGTTTTTCTTTTTGGGGAAATGATTGCTGGGAAGAGTTCCTGAGATGAAAAGTCTGCTGGGCTGAGTGAGGGAAGGGATGGGGTTCGGGCTAGGCCCGAGGGTTGTGCCCTTTCAGCAGACTGAGATCTGGGGAGTGGGATTTTGTAGGGGCGGTGATATTTCTTGAACAGTTCATGTTGGGGTGAGAAAGAGTCCATTTGTTGGGGAGGAGACTGTAGAGTGATTTTTGGGGGTGGAAACGGTGGTGGAGGTAGTGTAGGTGGTGGTGAAGGTACTGGTGGAGATGGGAGAGGTATTTGTTTTTGCGAGGAGGGGCCTGCCTCGGGTTGGTTTTTTTCGGGGCACATTTTTTTGGCTGCCCCTTCCCCACTGTCCCTTCTCCTCTTCAGATTGGTGGACGTTTCCATTTCTTCGTGGATTTGTTTGTTTTTCTTTTTAGTTTTTTTTGGTGATGCTATTGATGGTGCTGTTGTTGCTGGTGTCTTAGGTGTTGTTGGTTTCTTAGGAGTCTTTGTCGCTGGTGCTGCAGATGATTCTGTTGTTGTAGTTGCTGCTGCTGTTGCCCGTGGTTTTGTTGGTGTTTTTGCTGCTGCTGCTGCAGGTGATTCTGTTGTTGTTGTTGTTGTTCTTGCTGCTGCTGTCGGAGATTTTGCTGCTGCTGCTGCTACTGGTTCTGCCGATGGTTCCGGTGTTGTTTTTGCTGTTGCTGCTGCTGGGGCCCTGGTTTGTTTTTGAGGAGGGGATGAGGTTGGACTTTTTTCCCCTTGTTTAGGGGATCCCCTCCTCTTTTTGGTCACTTCAGTCCAGCCCTCCTGGTTGTTTTGGGGCTGGACCTGACCCGGGCCCTTGGCCTCCGCTTCTTTGGTGATGGTGATGGTGGTGGCCGCTACGTCTTTTGTTGTTGTTGACGCCGCCTTGTTATCAGGTCGCTGGGGGCAAAACTTAGCAATGTGTCCAACTTGCTTGCACCCCCAGCACCTGGGGCGTCTCCCTTCCACCATCACCATCATCTGCCGATCCCCACATATCAGTGTTTCAGGGATGGCTTTAAAGCCATCCCTTGACAGGCACAGCCGGAAGGCATAATCCCCGTAGGCTGTCCCGGCCGGGGATCTGAGGAGGTTAACTTCCTCAACGTGGCCAAAGGCACTAAGATATGCCGCGAGGACCTCCCCAGTGATGATGGCCGGGACATTACATACCGTGACTCGAAGCCTACGGGTGCCTTTATACTCCGGCTGTAGCCTGAAGTGTTTCGTTATGATGTCCGATTCAGCCGCCTTTGCCGCTTGTTCCTCTGTAGGAAGGAGGACATCCCATGTCGCGAAACTTTTACGGCAAAAGTATTGGCATGGGATGCCTGCCTTCCTCAGCAGCTCCTCAAAGACATCCTTTGTTAGCCCCACTAGCCTTTTTGTTTTGAGGTCGGAAACGACCAGCGAGAGGACTCTGGGCGCGATTTTCTCGGCGATTTCTGGGATGGGCAGTATTTCGTTGCCTTTGAAATACTTGGCAAATCTGCCCACCCGGTCCTTTTCGTATTCATGTGGTCCTCTCTGCTGGCCTTTCCAGGCTGTGGGGCTTTGTTGGGCCGGCTGAATCGGACTGTCTTGTGAGACTTGGGTATCGTCGGGGATCGGCAGCGAAGGCCAATTTGATCCTATTAGGCTTGTCTTTGTAGGGGTTGTCGTTTCCCCCTCCATGGCTGAGGTAGAATTAACAGCCAAGGAGGGTAAGAGAACTAAACCTCCACCTGTTGCAAGTATGGAGGGGGGTTCTACTGTTTAAACAAAAGACGAAAAAATAATTAAACACAAAAACAGTGAAAAAAAGCCACAAAAACACGTAGAACCCCTGAAAAAATAAGAAACGACAAAACAAATAAAGAATAAAGACACAAAAATAATAAAGTCCGACGACAAAAATGCAAGTCGGATAACAAAAACAAGAGATTTAACAAGTGTCACAAATAAAGAATTCTCGGTAAGACTTAAAAAAAAAAATAAAAAAAGATTCAAACAGAAAAAAACAAAGTCTTACCGAGATAACCAATTTAACAATCCGAGTAACGTAGGAAATAACAAAAATTTGACTTCAAGTGAACGAGCAAGTCTGACTGCTTGTGGCTTGTGTCCTTGTTCGCTGACATGTGTTTATTTCCTGTTGATTACTTACAGGAAGGCACGAGGCCTTAAGTTTTGGGGGGAAGGGGAAGGGTGCGGTCTTGCATTAACTACGTTTTAACTAAGGGGACCTAGCTAGCCACATTCGCCGACCCATTCAACAATACAATATATAGTCATTCATCCGTCACCATGCGCGCTACTACCACCAAAATACCACATTTGCTCTATGAAGAAAGACCTACTTAAAACCCCGGAAGTGGTGCATGATTTTATTTACAAATTGTGATTTTTTACAAATGAATTCATATGATGGGGATGGGAGAAAAACCCCGAAATATATACAAAAACAAAGAAACAAAGGAAAAATCCCCCGTTTGGTTGCCCTCCCATCCCCCCGTCTATAAAATTGGAGGCCGACTGTTTTCCGGGCGAAAGAACCGGAAACAAGTCGGACCTGCCCTAGGTGGGACTGGGATCCTAATCTGTAAGGGGAAAAAGAAAATAAAGGGTCGGGGACGGTGTGGGTCGATACAAGTTGGTAATATGATTTTTTTACATATGAATGTTCAAGATCTTCAGTAAAAGCGGGCTGGGATATGGGTTGAGGTCGAAAAATAATGGGGATGGGGAAGATCTTGAATACTAATGACTAGATGACGGGGACAATGACTGACAACATACTGCTAACTAGGTTACAAGGGGAAAACTTTGCCTACTTACCGGGGGTGGGGTCCCGAAGGACCCGTACCGTAGACGCCATGAGCGGGCAGAGGAGGGAAGGATGACTCCAACGTTGCCCCCTTTCGTACGACCAGGCTCGCTGCATTTACCCACCTTCTGTTGAATGTTATGCGATCCAAGCGTTTTCTATCACATCTGATTTTGACCCTCAGCTGATGCCGAAAATACAAAACCAGATCGCGATGAGAAAAGTTTGCATCGTCATACAATCCCTTCTTTCGCGTGATCCAAATCACCATTCGAGCTACAGCCAGGATCGCGAGAAACACCACACGCTTCTCACCCTGAAACGGAGGAAGAACGTTGTCCACGACGTAACCAACGTCGAGCAGCACGAGCTGCTTGGGTTCGATGCGAGCCGTCCACTCCCCGACGTGATCCCAAAACGGGCGGACTCGCTCGCAGTAGTAGAAGGCGTGCTCAGCCGTTTCTTCTAATCCACTGCTGCAGCGAGGACAATCAGGCATGTCTGCTAGGCCCGCCTTGTAGTTCAAGCCGAGAAGGGGTAACGCATTACGTGCAAGTCGCCAGGTGAGCGAGAACTCGGAGTTGTTCAAGAAGCTCGATCCTGGCGCCCAATTCCAGTGAGAGCGGATCTCCTCCGCCGTCCAGCCTCGCCGCTCGCTAAGAGGATCAGAAGCGGAACCCACCACTAACTCCCGATATAGCTCTTTCCGAGGCCGTGAAAGGTCACTGGACCCAAGAAGGTTACGAAGGGCCTTTCGGCATTCGCTAAAAAACAGTGCTTCGCCCATAGGCCTACGTCGACCTTCAGCCTTTGGGTCTGACTTGAGGCGAGGAAAAGTCCGACTCGCCTTTCGTCTCCACACTGAGTCCCCTGTCAAGGACCGGCCGAGGTATGCAAGTCTTTCAGCAAGCCAGTGGCTCTCCAGATCAGGCATACCCAGACCCCCGTTGCGTGTACGTTGGATACAGACCTGCCTACGGACCATCGGCCTTGCACCTCCCCAGAGCAATCTGGAGAGGGATTGTTGCAGTGCCAACCGACGTGCCTTAGGCAGAGGAAGTACAGCCAATCGGTAAAGGATCAGAGGGAAGACGTACGTGGCGCACGCCTCCGCCCTGCCCTTTAAGGACAACCTCCTTGAAAGCCAGATTCCCACCTGAGCATTCACCTTGGTTTGTACTTCCGACCAATTTCGCTCCAGTTGGAGGTCGGGCCCGAACCACACCCCGAGGATGCGGATGGGTCCGTCACTCCAGCGGAAGGGCCCTGGAAGAGTATTGCTACCCCTCCAAGCACCAAGCCGCAAACCTTCGCTTTTGTCAAAATTGACCTTGGCTCCTGCGATCCGCTCGTACTCGACAACCGCCTCTTTCACAGCCTTTATATCCAGACGGCGGGATACAAAGACTGTGATGTCATCAGCGAACGCGGAAACCCTTGCCGCAAGGCTGCTAACAAAAGGTATACCGCGCAGGGACGGACTTGTCCCCCCATCCCTAAGCCTGCGCAGGAGGGGCTCCAACGCGAGGACATAGAGAAGAGGAGACAACGGGCAGCCCTGCCGCACCGAACGCTCGATCGCGAATACCCTCGAACGCCTTCCGTTCACCTGCACCACTGCCTGAGGGTTGTGGTACATCATGCTAATCCATCTGCGGAACTCCGGTTTGAATCCGGCAGTCTCCAAAACAGACGCCAAAAACCGATGGTCAACCCTATCGAAGGCCTTGGACTGATCTAAACTGATCAGCGCGGCTTCTGTGTCGTCTTCTATCCCCTCTAGGACCTCGCGAATCAAGTGCAGATTGTCCTGGATCGATCTTCCCTTCACAGCAAAGGTCTGTTCAGGGCCGATCAGATCACTGATGACACGCTGTAAACGATTCGCCAAGACCCGGGCCAAAATCTTTAACTCTGTGTTAAGCAGAGTTATGGGCCTGTAGTCATCTAAACCCTCCCAAACATGCCTGCCACCTTTCTTCAGCAATGTGATCACGCCCTTGGTAACGCTACCAGGGATGGCTCCCTGGGCGAACCAATGGTTGAACATATCCGTCAGAATAGGCACAAACATGTGCGACATCCTCAAGTACACTTCGTAGGGCAAACCATCTAGTCCCGGCGACTTGTTCAGGCCGACCTGCTTCAACGCATCACGGACTTCGCATTCAGTAACCACACCCTCGCAGCTAGCCACTTCAGCCACCCGGAGGCGGGGGAAGTCGGCAAGATAGCTACGAAACTCCCGGATCGGGAGATCAGGGCAGCGGGCAAAGCGATCCCGAAAGTGCGCCCGAAAGGCATCACGTATCTCACGACTCGAATGCAGCAGTCGCCCGTCCGCGGTCTTGACAGACGCGACGTACCGATCGGGGAACCTTCGCACTTCTTCCTCACGCGCAGTCGCGTTCGATTTCACAGCTTCGTAGAGAACTCTATTTAACCTAGATCTAACTACGTATCCCTTGTAGCGCTCGCTATTCTCACGCTCAAGGTCCCTCCTAGCTAGTTCTACACCTAGGGAGTCCCCCCCAGCCACCGCCCGGGAAAGTCTATCGTCTATAGACTTCGCCTCCTTGGCCTTATCTAGTTTGAGCTGTTGACCGTATTTGGTGGCGAAGTCTCTAATCCTATATTTGAGAGAAGCCCACCACCTATTCCCGGTAACCGCCCCCACTAACGCCCGCTGAATTAGGGATTCCAGCCGGTCCCGGAAGTCCCGTATCTCCAGTAAGGAGGTATTGAACTTCCAGTAGCCGGCCAGACTAGGCCTATTGGCTAACCGTAGACTGACTCTAACAAGTTTATGGTCAGTCCACGCTATCAAGTGGAACGTGGGACAACTAACAAAGTCAATGTCAGCTCGTCTCACTAACACTCTGTCCAAGTAGGAACCTACTTTGGCAGAGGGCGAACTATCTAGCCACGTCCACATCTCCCGCCCTTGGTGATCAAGACGAAACCTGTCGACGAGACCGTGACGAGTCACGAAGCCGACAAGGCTGCTCTCACACCTTCCCGCACTACTAGCTCCCCGACCGACCTTATCTATCTTGGGATCAAGGATCGCATTCCAATCACCCATTAAGACTAGCCGCTTCGTATCGTCCAGGAACGGCGCCAACCGACGAAAAAAGGAAACCCTCTCCACAACGATATTGGGCGCATAAACCGCAACCAGACGAAACTTGAAACTTTTCACGGCAACATCGGCCACAACCAGCCGGCCCCCGTCACCTGCAAAAACAACGTCAACATCAGCATCAAGGCTGCGTCCAACTAGCAAGGAGACCCCAGCGCTGACGTGGCTGCCGTATGCTGAGAAAACGTTAAAGTCGTTTTCCAGCACCCGACAGTCAGCGTCGCAAGTGAAGTGGGTCTCCTGCACTGCAGCAACATCTACGCAGAGCTTCTTGAGTTCACCAAGCAAACGCGCACACTTGCTTGAATCCCTCAGTCCCCTCACATTCAAACTGGCAACGTTTAAAGCCATCAATCCGACTTACCTTACTCATCGTCGACTACGGGCCGGAAATCCTTGGGTGTGAGGATGCCGACAGCCTGACGCAGGGAACCGGTACCGAGTTCAGTCGTCACTCGGTTGTCCCTGGTGATTCCGCCGACATCTATGGGGAACTTCAGCTTTAGGGCCCTATAAAGAGACGGGTGAACCAAAATCGGGACCCTACCCGAACAATATGTAAGACATTTTTTGAGGGAGGAGTGCTCCAACTCCGCCAGCTTTATGCCCGTATCAGTCTGACAGACCGTACTCAAGAACTTCCATACGCCCTTGGTACGGTCGCCAGCTGACCGGACAAAAGTGGTCACCATGGCTGCACTCCTGAAATTCGCGGGATTGGATACATTCATGTTTTTAACTTTTTCTAAGCTGAACAACGGCTTTAGTGCCTTCCGGAGCTGGAAGTCCCCAACTGCCTCCAGCTCCGCAGAGCACAAAGCCGCTGCCCGCTGTATCTGTCCGATGGATAGTTCCTTGTAGTTTGTTTTCTTAGGAGGGTCAGTTTTTCTTTTTGGGGAAATTATTGCTGGGAAAAGTTCTTGAGATGATAAGTCTGCTGGGCTGAGCGAGGGAAGGGATGGGGTTCGAGCTAGGCCCGAGGGTTGTGCCCTTTCAGCAGACTGAGATCTGGGGAGTGGGATTTTGTATGGGCGGTGATATTTTTTGAAAAGCAGTTCATGTTGGGGTGAAAGAGAGTCCATTTGTTGGGGAGGAGACTGTAGAGTTATTTTTGGAGGTGGAAACAGTGGTGGAGGTAGTGTAGGTGGCGGTGAAGGTACTGGTGGAGATGGGAGGGGTATTTGTGGTTGAGAGGAGGGGCCTGCCTCAGATTGGTTTTTTTCGGGGCACATTTTTTTGGCTGCCCCTTCCCCACTGTCCCTTCTCCTCTTCAGATTGGTCGACGTTTCCATTTCTTCGATGATTTGTTTGTTTTTCTTTTTCGTCTTTTTTGGTGATAGTGCTGTTGTTGTTGGTTTCTTGGGTGTCATTGTCGCTGGTGCTGCTGATGATTCTGTTGTTGTTGTTGTTGTAATTGCTGCTGCTGTTGCCCGTGGTTTTGTTGGTGTTTTTGCTGCTGCTGCTGCCGGTGGTTCTGTTGTTGTTGTTGTTGTTGTTCTTGCTGCTGCTGCTGTTGTTGCTGTCGGAGATTTTGCTGCTGCTGCTGCCGATGGTTCCGGTGTTGTTTTTGCTGCTGCTGCTGGGGCCCTGGTTTGTTTTTGAGGAGGGGATGAATTTGGACTTTTTTCCCCTTGTTTAGGGGATCCCCTCCTCTTTTTGGTCACTTCAGTCCAGCCCTCCTGGTTGTTTTTGGGCTGGACCTGACCCGGGCCCTTGGCCTCCGCTTCTTTGGTGATGGTGGTGGCCGCTACGTCTGTTGTTGTTGTTGTTGTTGTTGACGCCTTGTTATCAGGTCGCTGGGGGCAAAACTTAGCGATGTGTCCGATTTGTTTACACCCCCAGCACCTGGGGCGTCTCCCTTCCACCATCACCATCATCTGCCGATCCCCGCATATCAGTGTTTCGGGGATGGCTTTGAAGCCATCCCTTGACAGGCACAGCCGGAAGGCATAATCCCCGTAGGCTGTCCCGGCCGGGGATCTGAGGAGGTTAAATTCCTCGACGTGGCCAAAGGCACTTAGATACGCCGCGAGGACCTCCCCAGTGATGATGGCCGGGACATTACATACCGTGACGCGAAGCCTACGGGTGCCTTTATACTCCGGCTGTAGCCTGAAGTGTTTTGTAATGATGTCCGATTCAGCTGTTTTTGCCGCTTGTTTTTCTGTAGGAAGGAGGACATCCCATGTCGCGAAACTTTTACGGCAAAAGTATTGGCATGGGATGCCTGCCTTCCTCAGCAGCTCCTCGAAGACATCCTTCGTTAGCCCCACTAGCCTTTTTGTTTTGAGGTCGGAAACGACCAGCGAGAGGACTCTAGGCGTGATTTTGTCTGCAATTTCCGGGATGGGCAGTATTTCGTTGCCTTTGAAATACTTGGCAAATCTGCCCACCCGGTCCTTTTCATATTCATCTGGTCCTCTCTGCTGGCCTTTCCAGGCTGTGGGGCTTTGTTGGGCCGGCTGAATCGGACTGTCTTGTGAGACTTGGGTATCGTCGGGGATCGGCAGCGAAGGCCAATTTGATCCTATTAGGCTTGCTGTGGTCTTTGTAGGGGTTGCCGTTTCACCCTCCATGGCTGAGGTAGAATTAGCAGCCAAGGAGGGTAAAGGAACTAAAGCCTCCACCTGTTGCAAGTATGGAGGGGGGTTCTACTGTTTAAACAAAAGACGAAAAAATAATTAAACACAAAAACAGTGAAAAAAAAGCCACAAAAACACGTAGAACCCCTGAAAAAATAAGAAACGACAAAACAAACAAAGAATAAAGACACAAAAATAATAAAGTCCGACGACAAAAACACAAGTCGGATAACAAAAACAAGAGATTTAACAAGTGTCACAAATAAAGAATTCTCGGTAAGACTTAAAAAAAAATAAAAAAATTCAAACAGAAAAAAACAAAGTCTTACCGAGATAACCAATTTAACAATCCGAGTAACGTAGGAAATAACAAAAATTTGACTTCAAGTGAACGAGCAAGTCTGACTGCTTGTGGCTTGTGTCCTTGTTCGCTGACATGTGTTTATTTCCTGTTAATTACTTACAGGAAGGCACGAGGCCTTAAGTTTTGGGGGGAAGGGGAAGGGTGCGGTCTTGCATTAACTACGTTTTAACTAAGGGGACCTAGCTAGCCACATTCGCCGACCCATTCAACAATACAATATATAGTCATTCATCCGTCACCATGCGCGCTACTACCACCAAAATACCACATTTGCTCTATGAAGAAAGACCTACTTAAAACCCCGGAAGTGGTGCATGATTTTATTTACAAATTGTGATTTTTTACAAATGAATTCATATGATGGGGATGGGAGAAAAACCCCGAAATATATACAAAAACAAAGAAACAAAGGAAAAATCCCCCGTTTGGTTGCCCTCCCATCCCCCTGTCTATAAAATTGGAGGCCGACTGTTTTCCGGGCCGAAAGAACCGGAAACAAGTCGGACCTGCCCTAGGTGGGACTGGGATCCTAATCTATAGGGGGAAAAAGAAAATAAAGGGTCGGGGGTGGTGTGGGTCGATACAAGTTGGTAATATGGTTTTTATACATATGAATGTTCAAGATCTTCAGTAAAAGCGGACTGGGATATGGGTTGAGGTCGAAAAATAATGGGGATGGGGAAGATCTTGAATACTAATGACTAGATGACGGGGACAATGACTGACAACATACTGCTAACTAGGTTACAAGGGGAAAGCTTTGCCTACTTACCGGGGGTGGGGTCCCGAAGGACCCGTACCGTAGACGCCATGGGCGGGCAGAGGAGGGAAGGTTGACTCCAACGTTGCCCCCTTTCGTACGACCAGGCTCGCTGCATTCACCCACCTTCTGTTGAATGTTATGCGATCCAAGCGTTTTCTATCGCATCTGATTTTGACCCTCAGCTGATGCCGAAAATACAAAACCAGATCGCGATGAGAAAAGTTTGCATCGTCATACAATCCCTTCTTTCGCGTGATCCAAATCACCATTCGAGCTACAGCCAGGATCGCGAGAAACACCACACGCTTCTCACCCTGAAACGGAGGAAGAACGTTGTCCACGACGTAACCAACGTCGAGCAGCACGAGCTGCTTGGGTTCGATGCGAGCCGTCCACTCCCCGACGTGATCCCAAAACGGGCGGACTCGCTCGCAGTAGTAGAAGGCGTGCTCAGCCGTTTCTTCTAATCCACTGCTGCAGCGAGGACAATCAGGCATGTCTGCTAGGCCCGCCTTGTAGTTCAAGCCGAGAAGGGGTAACGCATTACGTGCAAGTCGCCAGGTGAGCGAGAACTCGGAGTTGTTCAAGAAGCTCGATCCTGGCGCCCAATTCCAGTGAGAGCGGATCTCCTCCGCCGTCCAGCCTCGCCGCTCGCTAAGAGGATCAGAAGCGGAACCCACCACTAACTCCCGATATAGCTCTTTCCGAGGCCGTGAAAGGTCACTGGACCCAAGAAGGTTACGAAGGGCCTTTCGGCATTCGCTAAAAAACAGTGCTTCGCCCATAGGCCTACGTCGACCTTCAGCCTTTGGGTCTGACTTGAGGCGAGGAAAAGTCCGACTCGCCTTTCGTCTCCACACTGAGTCCCCTGTCAAGGACCGGCCGAGGTATGCAAGTCTTTCAGCAAGCCAGTGGCTCTCCAGATCAGGCATACCCAGACCCCCGTTGCGTGTACGTTGGATACAGACCTGCCTACGGACCATCGGCCTTGCACCTCCCCAGAGCAATCTGGAGAGGGATTGTTGCAGTGCCAACCGACGTGCCTTAGGCAGAGGAAGTACAGCCAATCGGTAAAGGATCAGAGGGAAGACGTACGTGGCGCACGCCTCCGCCCTGCCCTTTAAGGACAACCTCCTTGAAAGCCAGATTCCCACCTGAGCATTCACCTTGGTTTGTACTTCCGACCAATTTCGCTCCAGTTGGAGGTCGGGCCCGAACCACACCCCGAGGATGCGGATGGGTCCGTCACTCCAGCGGAAGGGCCCTGGAAGAGTATTGCTACCCCTCCAAGCACCAAGCCGCAAACCTTCGCTTTTGTCAAAATTGACCTTGGCTCCTGCGATCCGCTCGTACTCGACAACCGCCTCTTTCACAGCCTTTATATCCAGACGGCGGGATACAAAGACTGTGATGTCATCAGCGAACGCGGAAACCCTTGCCGCAAGGCTGCTAACAAAAGGTATACCGCGCAGGGACGGACTTGTCCCCCCATCCCTAAGTCTGCGCAGGAGGGGCTCCAACGCGAGGACATAGAGAAGAGGAGACAACGGGCAGCCCTGCCGCACCGAACGCTCGATCGCGAATACCCTCGAACGCCTTCCGTTCACCTGCACCACTGCCTGAGGGTTGTGGTACATCATGCTAATCCATCTGCGGAACTCCGGTTTGAATCCGGCAGTCTCCAAAACAGACGCCAAAAACCGATGGTCAACCCTATCGAAGGCCTTGGACTGATCTAAACTGATCAGCGCGGCTTCTGTGTCGTCTTCTATCCCCTCTAGGACCTCGCGAATCAAGTGCAGATTGTCCTGGATCGATCTTCCCTTCACAGCAAAGGTCTGTTCAGGGCCGATCAGATCACTGATGACACGCTGTAAACGATTCGCCAAGACCCGGGCCAAAATCTTTAACTCTGTGTTAAGCAGAGTTATGGGCCTGTAGTCATCTAAACCCTCCCAAACATGCCTGCCACCTTTCTTCAGCAATGTGATCACGCCCTTGGTAACGCTACCAGGGATGGCTCCCTGGGCGAACCAATGGTTGAACATATCCGTCAGAATAGGCACAAACATGTGCGACATCCTCAAGTACACTTCGTAGGGCAAACCATCTAGTCCCGGCGACTTGTTCAGGCCGACCTGCTTCAACGCATCACGGACTTCGCATTCAGTAACCACACCCTCGCAGCTAGCCACTTCAGCCACCCGGAGGCGGGGGAAGTCGGCAAGATAGCTACGAAACTCCCGGATCGGGAGATCAGGGCAGCGGGCAAAGCGATCCCGAAAGTGCGCCCGAAAGGCATCACGTATCTCACGACTCGAATGCAGCAGTCGCCCGTCCGCGGTCTTGACAGACGCGACGTACCGATCGGGGAACCTTCGCACTTCTTCCTCACGCGCAGTCGCGTTCGATTTCACAGCTTCGTAGAGAACTCTATTTAACCTAGATCTAACTACGTATCCCTTGTAGCGCTCGCTATTCTCACGCTCAAGGTCCCTCCTAGCTAGTTCTACACCTAGGGAGTCCCCCCCAGCCACCGCCCGGGAAAGTCTATCGTCTATAGACTTCGCCTCCTTGGCCTTATCTAGTTTGAGCTGTTGACCGTATTTGGTGGCGAAGTCTCTAATCCTATATTTGAGAGAAGCCCACCACCTATTCCCGGTGACCGCCCCCACTAACGCCCGCTGAATTAGGGATTCCAGCCGGTCCCGGAAGTCCCGTATCTCCAGTAAGGAGGTATTGAACTTCCAGTAGCCGGCCAGACTAGGCCTATTGGCTAACCGTAGACTGACTCTAACAAGTTTATGGTCAGTCCACGCTATCAAGTGGAACGTGGGACAACTAACAAAGTCAATGTCAGCTCGTCTCACTAACACTCTGTCCAAGTAGGAACCTACTTTGGCAGAGGGCGAACTATCTAGCCACGTCCACATCTCCCGCCCTTGGTGATCAAGACGAAACCTGTCGACGAGACCGTGACGAGTCACGAAGCCGACAAGGCTGCTCTCACACCTTCCCGCACTACTAGCTCCCCGACCGACCTTATCTATCTTGGGATCAAGGATCGCATTCCAATCACCCATTAAGACTAGCCGCTTCGTATCGTCCAGGAACGGCGCCAACCGACGAAAAAAGGAAACCCTCTCCACAACGATATTGGGCGCATAAACCGCAACCAGACGAAACTTGAAACTTTTCACGGCAACATCGGCCACAACCAGCCGGCCCCCGTCACCTGCAAAAACAACGTCAACATCAGCATCAAGGCTGCGTCCAACTAGCAAGGAGACCCCAGCGCTGACGTGGCTGCCGTATGCTGAGAAAACGTTAAAGTCGTTTTCCAGCACCCGACAGTCAGCGTCGCAAGTGAAGTGGGTCTCCTGCACTGCAGCAACATCTACGCAGAGGTTCTTGAGTTCACCAAGCAAGCGCGCACACTTGCTTGAATCCCTCAGTCCCCTCACATTCAAACTGGCAACGTTTAAAGCCATCAATCCGACTTACCTTACTCATCGTCGACTACGGGCCGGAAATCCTTGGGTGTGAGGATGCCGACAGCCTGACGCAGGGAACCGGTACCGAGTTCAGTCGTCACTCGGTTGTCCCTGGTGATTCCGCCGACATCTATGGGGAACTTCAGCTTTAGGGCCCTATAAAGAGACGGGTGAACCAAAATCGGGACCCTACCCGAACAATATGTAAGACATTTTTTGAGGGAGGAGTGCTCCAACTCCGCCAGCTTTATGCCCGTATCAGTCTGACAGACCGTACTCAAGAACTTCCATACGCCCTTGGTACGGTCGCCAGCTGACCGGACAAAAGTGGTCACCATGGCTGCACTCCTGAAATTCGCGGGATTGGATACATTCATGTTTTTAACTTTTTCTAAGCTGAACAACGGCTTTAGTGCCTTCCGGAGCTGGAAGTCCCCAACTGCCTCCAGCTCCGCAGAGCACAAAGCCGCTGCCCGCTGTATCTGTCCGATGGATAGTTCATTGTGGTTTGTTTTCTTTCGGGGGTCAGTTTTTCTTTTTGGTGAAATGATTGCTGGGAAAAGTTCCTGAGATGAAAAGTCTGCTGGGCTGAGTGAGGGAAGGGATGGGGTTCGGGCTAGGCCCGAGGGTTGTGCCCTTTCAGCAGACTGAGATCTGGGGAGTGGGATTTTGTAGGGGCGGTGATATTTTTTAAAAAGTTCATGTTGGGGTGAGAGAGAGTCCATTTGTTGGGGAGGAGGCTGTAAGGTGATTTTTGGAGGTGGAAACGGCGGTGGAGGTAGTGTAGGTGGCGGTGAAGGTACTGGTGGAGATGGGAGAGGTATTTGTGGTTGAGAGGAGGGGCCTGCCTCCGGTTGGTTTTTTTCGGGGCACATTTTTTTTGCTGCCCCTTCCCCACTGTCCCTTCTCCTCTTCAGATTGGTCGATGTTTCCATATCTTCGATGATTTGTTTAATTTTCTTTTTGGTTTTTTTTGGTGATGGTGCTGTTGTTGTTGCTGGTTTCTTTGGTGTCATTGTTGCTGGTGCTGCCGGTGATTCTGTTGATGTTGTTGTGATTGCTGCTGCTGTTGCCCGTG
Source organism: Sepioteuthis lessoniana (assembly GCA_963585895.1). NCBI lineage: Eukaryota > Metazoa > Mollusca > Cephalopoda > Myopsida > Loliginidae > Sepioteuthis > Sepioteuthis lessoniana. Next base: position 43,001,057 of record OY757937.1, read on the forward strand.
GTTTTGTTGGTGTTTTTGCTGCTGCTGCTGCCGGTGGTTCTGTTGTTGTTGTTGTTGTTGTTCTTGCTGCTGCTGCTGTCGGAGATTTTGCTGCTGCTGCTGCCGATGGTTCCGGTGTTGTTTTTGCTGCTGCTGCTGCTGGGGCCCTGGTTTGTTTTTGAGGAGGGGATGAATTTGGACTTTTTTCCCCTTGTTTAGGGGATCCCCTCCTCTTTTTGGTCACTTCAGTCCAGCCCTCCTGGTTGTTTTTGGGCTGGACCTGACCCGGGCCCTTGGCCTCCGCTTCTTTGGTGATGGTGGTGGCCGCTACGTCTGTTGTTGTTGTTGTTGTTGTTGACGCCTTGTTATCAGGTCGCTGGGGGCAAAACTTAGCGATGTGTCCGATTTGTTTACACCCCCAGCACCTGGGGCGTCTCCCTTCCACCATCACCATCATCTGCCGATCCCCGCATATCAGTGTTTCGGGGATGGCTTTGAAGCCATCCCTTGACAGGCACAGCCGGAAGGCATAATCCCCGTAGGCTGTCCCGGCCGGGGATCTGAGGAGGTTAAATTCCTCGACGTGGCCAAAGGCACTTAGATACGCCGCGAGGACCTCCCCAGTGATGATGGCCGGGACATTACATACCGTGACGCGAAGCCTACGGGTGCCTTTATACTCCGGCTGTAGCCTGAAGTGTTTTGTAATGATGTCCGATTCAGCTGTTTTTGCCGCTTGTTTTTCTGTAGGAAGGAGGACATCCCATGTCGCGAAACTTTTACGGCAAAAGTATTGGCATGGGATGCCTGCCTTCCTCAGCAGCTCCTCGAAGACATCCTTCGTTAGCCCCACTAGCCTTTTTGTTTTGAGGTCGGAAACGACCAGCGAGAGGACTCTAGGCGTGATTTTGTCTGCAATTTCCGGGATGGGCAGTATTTCGTTGCCTTTGAAATACTTGGCAAATCTGCCCACCCGGTCCTTTTCATATTCATCTGGTCCTCTCTGCTGGCCTTTCCAGGCTGTGGGGCTTTGTTGGGCCGGCTGAATCGGACTGTCTTGTGAGACTTGGGTATCGTCGGGGATCGGCAGCGAAGGCCAATTTGATCCTATTAGGCTTGCTGTGGTCTTTGTAGGGGTTGCCGTTTCACCCTCCATGGCTGAGGTAGAATTAGCAGCCAAGGAGGGTAAAGGAACTAAAGCCTCCACCTGTTGCAAGTATGGAGGGGGGTTCTACTGTTTAAACAAAAGACGAAAAAATAATTAAACACAAAAACAGTGAAAAAAAAGCCACAAAAACACGTAGAACCCCTGAAAAAATAAGAAACGACAAAACAAACAAAGAATAAAGACACAAAAATAATAAAGTCCGACGACAAAAACACAAGTCGGATAACAAAAACAAGAGATTTAACAAGTGTCACAAATAAAGAATTCTCGGTAAGACTTAAAAAAAAATAAAAAAATTCAAACAGAAAAAAACAAAGTCTTACCGAGATAACCAATTTAACAATCCGAGTAACGTAGGAAATAACAAAAATTTGACTTCAAGTGAACGAGCAAGTCTGACTGCTTGTGGCTTGTGTCCTTGTTCGCTGACATGTGGATAGGCTTAATATCAAATTGGTTTTATAGTAGAGTAAGCGTGCCTTTACATTTAAAACGCATAGTTTAAGCATTATTTCACAAACAAAATACAGCATAACATTTTGTAAAATTCAGCATTTTAAATTGGAATTAAAGACATACTGACCAATATTGACATTTCTTCCACTCGGCTCCTGAGTTCAAAAGCTCTTCTTCGTTTGGACTTTTATTTACTACTGATATTTTAGGTAGCTTTGGGGGTGGCGGTCTACTGGGGTGGAGGGGAGAATTCGTTTTTGTTGGGTTATAACCCCTTATATTCCTGATGATGGTTCAGTAGAACCGAAACGTTATTGTGTCGACTTTGTTTCTCAATAAATCTCTCCTTCTACTTGGATTACCTTGTTATCAATTTTTCTTTACATACATGGACTGTCTCGTATCGTTCTCTACACCATCTGCCGGTTTTATATTCCTTAATAATGAATCTATTCTTTGTAAGCAAATGTATTTGGTTTCAACTGCATTTGCAGTTCCTTCAATTTATTTGAGAATATTCTTTTGTAATTACTTTTCTTTATATTTTTGGCTTCTCTATTGAGAGTTTTTTTCTACAATATTCCCACTACTACTACAACTACAACTACTATCTGAAGCCTGCGAAATTCCCTGGTTTAATTATAAAAACAAGGTCAATATGACATGATAATATTTTATTAAGGATTTATATATATGTATATATATATAGGGTCATTCAAAGAGTTATAAGCCTCACATTGAAGGAGTCATAAACAAGTCAGTTTTTCACTATTTTTCAATCGAGTTCTCCTTTAAGAACTTGGTCCTATGATAGCCAAACCTTACAATCACATCACGGAAGAAGGTGGCATCTTAGTCCTCCAAAACTCCTTTAGAATACATATCAATAATAAATATGTACACACAAGTTTAAATGCCATCAAATAAAGAAACAAAACCTATCTTTGTTCGAAGATCTAAATATGACATTAAACAATCTGATTATGAGACTCTAGTAATGCTGGAGATTTGGGAAATGTGGAGTACCCCTGTATTGTCATCGCTGTCATGTCCACTCTGGCCCGGAGTAGTAGCACCTGATAGAGTTCTATCTATGGGTCAATTAGAACTAAATTGTGTAATAACGCTAAACCGAATTGTTTGAAATAGAATTGTTTTTTTATATTTAACTGTGTGTTTAAACTGTGTACTTTTGCTAAAGAAATAGAACTCTTTTGACATTTAACTTTGCGTAAACAAAGAACTGTACTTATACTAAATTGAATTATTTGAAACTTTTATCATAATGACTTAATTCGGCGTCAAATGGCCCAAAAAGTGTTATACGTTGTAAAAAAAAAACAACCAACCAACATTCTCAACCTAACATACCAGGATTTTATTGTTAACCGTAGAATATCATACAATTAGAATAAATATTATATGGTATTACTGATGTACAAAGTCTAAAGCATTAAAATTCACTTAACAAAACTAATTTTCATAATTTTCATTTATTTGCCTAATTTGTTGCCATTATTCATTTATTTATTCATTCATTCATATAGATATGTAAATAAGTAATGTAGAAGGGTAGGTAAAAAAAAAGTTTTAACCCTCACTAAAAAGAATATTCTTGTTTTGGCAACACACTCCCACTTTTTATAAAACCAGAAAAAAACTAATTCAGATTTCTGTCTTAATTTCTGTTCCGGTGTGCCTCTACAAAACCAGAGACCTGCCAAAAAAGATATGACCCCCATGGAAATCCACGAGGACATGTTACAGATACTGACTGAGGTCTCCCCTTACTATGTTTTCAAATTGGCGACTACGCAACTGAGATTTGAGTTTAGAAAACAGGAAGAAGTCAGAAGGCGCTAAGTCTGGTCATTAAGGGGGAAGGGATACTAATTGAAAAACACTGTTGGCTGCATCAACTACTGTAACGTATGCAGTGTTAATGAGTGCGTTATCCTGGAGCAAGAGCACACTTGCCCACAGAATTCCTCTGCGTTTCAACGTCATTGCTTCATTCAGATGTCTTAATCCAGATGTATAGTACTGTCCATTACGAGTTTTTCCCTTTTTCAGGTAGTTTATCACGGTTAGGTATTCAGGAAAAAAAAAAAGAAAAAAGAAAACAAAGCAAAATAAAACAAAGCAAAAAATAGAAGCTATCACGCTGCTTGCTTGAACTTCTTTCGACTGGAGAACCAATGTGCTTTCCTTGTTTACTTTGAATCTGTCATTCAGGTTCGAAGTCGTGAAATCAGATTTTATCTTGATTTACTAATTTACGGTGGAAATTGTTCGAGTTAGTCTGGAAGCGAGTCAAAAGTGTCAACTCTTTTTAGCATATGCTGTGGCATTAGCATTCTTTGATCCATCTTGTGGACGGCTTCCTTATCCCCAAAATATCAGTTAAAACAAAGTGGGCCAAACTAGAATTAATGCCTATGAACTTAGCGCTCAGCTGGACTGAAATATGTCTGTCATCCAAAACCATACGCTGAATGAGATCAATTTGTTCATCTCTGGTTAAGGGCTTTAGACAATGTTACCAAGAATCATCTTCTGTGCTGTCCATACTCCGCTTAAATTTCACAGTTCACTTCTTTACATTTACCTTGGTCGGGGAGACCTCAGCAAGTATCTGTGCCATGTCCACATGGGTTTATTTGTATGTCAAATGCAGTAGTAATTTACTAGGCTTTTTGCTTAGATCTTGCACAAGGCTATATGAACGGGGCACCCAATGACACTCGAACCCACTTGTGTAGGTTTTGCCAGTCTAGTTTGCTATCCATTACATCACCTGACGTACCCTGGCTCCAAATGCTGTATCTTTTAGTTCCTTTTTTACGTTCATTTGATACTGATTTACATTCTTTTATTCGTGAACAAGAAATATTTTTAAAAAATCATATCCGAATGTCGGGAGGAAAATAACTTCCTCCCAAGTCACCTGAAAAGTAATAACTCCAAAGATTGATAATAATACGAAAAAAAAATCTTGCTATGGCGTGGATTGACTACAAAAAGACATATGATATGGTCTCGCAAAGCTAGATAATAGACAGTCTCAAAATATACAAGATATCCGACAACGTCATAAAGCTCAGCGAGTACACCATAAAAAATTGGAGAGTGGAATTTACAGCAGGAGAAAAAGGCTTAACTGAGGTGAAAATCCAGTGAGAGATCTTCCGGGGAGATGCACTATCACCATTACTATTTGTAATAGCGATAATGTCACTCAGTCAAATTCTTAGGAAATGCCAAGGAGGCAACAAATACCATAAATTGCAACCCTCTAATGTACAAGGACGACATCAGCCTGCTTACCAAAAACAAAAAAGATTAGAAACCCTAATAATGATTGTGAGGATATACAGTGAAAATATAGGGATGGAATTTGGCATAGAAAAATGTGCGATGCTAATTATGAAAAACGAAAAACAAAATATGACGGAAAAAATAAAACTACCAAATCAAAAAAAAAAAAAATCAGAACAATCGGAGAAAAGAAGGCTTACTAATACTTGGGGATATTGGAAACGGATACCATCAAGTAAGTGGAAATGAAATTAAAAAAATAAAAAAGAATACCTCAGGAGATCGAGAAAACTACTCGAAACCAAACTACGTAGCTGAAATCTCATCAAAGTGATAAATAATCCTCGTAAGATTCTGTGGACCATTCTTAAAAAAGACGAGAGAACTTAAACAATGGACCAGAGAATAAGAAAACTCATGACCCTATTTACCAACCCCTCCGCTCGGGCAGGATATGACACAAAGTCAATTTTTAAGCGGAGTTTAACAGGTTTGAAGTCAGAGTTTTCCTTCTCCTAGCTTAGTTGCCTCACCAAGGCTGAAGAACCTAGTCTGTCCTACTATTTACCCATAGCTGGAGGGAGAATAATTGGATTCATACCTTTCCCAAGGGTATTAGTGCTATGTGAAATGCAATTAGTCTCGTCCAGGATTTGAACTCGTGACGCCGTGTCCATTTCCTACGACGATAACGACTACACCACGGGCACCTCCATAAAAAAACTCATGACGATGCATAAGGCCTTATATCCCAGAGATGACGTAGAGAGGGTGTATGTGTCAAGAAAAGAAAAAGGGAGAGAACTCGACAGCATTGAAGATAGCGTTAATGTACCGATACGACTAGAAGACAACATTAAAAGCCCGGATGAACACAGATTACTGCAACCAGAAACAATACAAACAACACAACAGAACAAAAATAACCAGAAAATGAAAATGGGAAGAAAACCAACTGTATAGACATTTCAAGTGATAAACAAACGAAATCTCACACGAGAAAGCTTGGACAGCAAAGAAAAGGGAAACCTTAAGAGAGAAACTGTCTCTTCTGATTGCAGCACAAAATGACGATATAAGGACTATGTTAAATCAAGAATAGACAAGACGCAACAAAACAGCAGGTGTAGATTATATGGTGACAGAGACGAAACGATCAATCACATAATATGTGAATGAAGTAAGTTAGCTGAAAAAGATTGTAAAACTCGACAGGAATGGGTGGGGAGGGTGATCTACTGGGAATTATCGAGAAGTTTAATTTGACCATACGAACAAATGGTACGTGGAAAACCCAAAATCTGTCTGAAAAAATGAGACGCACAAAATTCTCTGGGATTTTGAGATACAAACGGATCATCTAATATCGGCCAGACAAACAGACCTCGTGATAGTAAACAAAAAAAGAGAACCTGCCGAATAGTGTACTTTGTCATTCTGGCTGATCACAGGGCAAGGTGAAAGAAAGCGAAAAGTGAGAAAAGTACCTAAACCTCGCTAGAGAACTGAAAAACACTAGGCAGTATAAATTTGATAGTGATACCAATTGTAATTGGTGGGCTCGGTGCATACACCAACGTTTTGGTAAAGGGACTGGCGTATTTGGAAATAAGAGGACGAGTGGAGACCATCCAAAGTACAGCATTGTTGAGATCAATCACTATATTGAAAAGGGTCTTGGAGACTTGAGGAGAGTTGCTATCTCTCAGACTCCAGTGAAAGATCATCAGCTAATGCTGGTGTGAAAAATTCTAAAAATAGAAAATAATGATAATAAAAAGAGAACCTGCTGACTGGAAGACATTGCCAAACCGACCGACCACAATGTGAAAATCAAAGAAAACAAAAAGAAAGATAAGTATCTAGACCTTGCCAGAGAACTAAAAACCTATATAACATTATGGTGACGGTGATTCCAATTGTTATGGGATCGCTTGGAACGATCCTCAAAGGCTTAGTTAAGGGGCTTGAAGAGTTAGAAATTTGAGGATGAGACGAGATTACCAAAACTACGGCATTGTTAAAATCGGTCAGAGTACCGAGATAAGTTCTGAAGGCTTGAAGAGACTTGTTGTCTCTGAGACTGATGTGAAAGACAATCAACAAACGCTAGTCCGACAAACTTGATAATAAAAAAAATAAATATTAAAAACAATAGAAATGATAAATTAAATATAACAGTGAATGAATTAACAAATCAGCATATTAATATAATATAGTTCCGTAAATAATCCGACTGTATAAACTAAACCAACCACCCCAGAATTCCCTACAAAATAGATAGCCCTTCCCATTATACATTGCACAACAATATATTAAGGGATATCAACACCGGAGAAACCTTTTGGTCTGATGACAGCAGAAGCGAGAAAGTGAGGGTCACCAATCACCCTCGATTCTATGTCCACGCTATTTTAAATTACATCTCTGATTTTGGGTACTCCATATTTAAAATATATAATTACATCACTGATATTGGGCACCCTCTATAAAAAATGAAAATTGCCATATATATATATATATATATATATATATATATATATATATTGGTTTTGGTTTTGGTTCGTATGGTTTGGCTGGTTTTGGTTTCTTTGTTTAATAGGATATCATATCATATTTACCAACCCCTCCGCTCGGGCAGGATATGACACAAGGTCAGTTTTTAAGCGGAGTTTAACAGGTTTGAATTCAGAGTTTTCCTTCTCCTAGACTAGTTGCCTAACCAAGGCTTAAGAACTCAGTCTGCCCTACTAGTTACCAATAGCTGGAGGGAAAACAACTGGATTCATACCTTTCCCAAGGGTATTAGTGCTATGTGAAATGCTATCAGTCTCGTCCAGAATCTGAACTCGAGTCACCGTGTCCATTTCCTACGACGGTAACCATTACACCACGGACATATTAACTTTGTGGGTTATTTAATGCCAAAGCTATCCTTGATATATATATATATATATATATATATATATATATATATATATATATATATATATCTGATAAGAAATACATACATACATACATACATACATGCATACAGATTTCCTACAAAGAGGGCTTCGGCATTAAATAAAGCACGAAAGTTGATATGCCATTAAACAAAGAAACCAAACCAAACCAATATACATATATACATATATATATATGTGTGTGTGTCTGTTTGTGTTTGTGTGTGTGTGTTTCTACGTACTTATGATTGTAAAAGCAGATAAAAAACACACACATCTCATATCATTCACTTTATGTTTATGCACATCATTTAAAGAAAAGAAAATAATTCCGTGAAAACGATTTTTAAGTTAAAAAAGTGATAATTTTATTTTTAAAATGCCGTATCATATAAGACACAACATAAAACACTCGATTTTCTTTGCCAAACTCGAAATAAATAAGAAAATAGAATATCTACCTCGTAAAACGAGAGAGAAGTATCGCGTGGATAATTCAAATTAGATTATCTCACCGAAAAACATAAAGCTCTTCAGAAAGAAATATATGAGTTATTCCCAGGTTTGAAATAATCACGAAAACATGAAGTTTCCATTAAGACATCGAGAATATTGATTTTCTCATTACTGCGAATGCATTGTTAAGTATAGGATGCTGGTTATCGTGGGGAATCTTCCGGCGGACCCCCCCTATTACGGAAGAAGCAAACAAACAGCAGGTGATCCTCTTGAAAGTCGTGATAGTTAGAAAGACGAAAGAACCATTTCTTAAAATACAGGACTCTTCATTGTTTATATCTATGGGTTTTCTTTTCGAGGTTGTTGAAAATAGAAGATCACGTGAATCACGTGAATCACGTGAAATGAAAGTACAAAGTTATGTGTCATGTTTCGGACTTCGTTATTTCTGTTACTTCTTATGAAGTATTTGGGCTCAACCTTAAACACATCACAACGATTTCGTGGATTTCCTTAGCCCGTCCCTGGAATGGAGTGTCCTCTCTGTGTAATGCTTAAAGCTGAATCGTTGTAAACGCGTTCGAACTCCAGTCCCGCTATTACGTTCCCTCTCGGACAAATACTCTTGGAAAAGATATGAACCCCCTGGTCCTTCTAACAACGGTTTAGATAGTACCGGTGCTTTTCTTCTGGAAGGATAGCTTTGGCATTAAATAAGCTACGAAGGTTGATATGACATTAAACAAAGAAACCAAATTAGCCCGTCCCTACTTTTTGGTCTGCGATAACTTTTCTTTTTGACACGATACTCTTCAGACAGTATCTACCAGCAGTCTGAGGATGTATTTATATATAAGAATCGTTGTTGACAGCGTTACCTTACAATCAAGTGACACTGGAACGCTTTTTTCAATCAGAAACCTTCAAAATCGGATGACGGTATCATTGTATATTTCTGTGATATATAACCCAGTTATCAGTGACATAGAATAAACTAATTATATCCTCTACAGAGGGATATAAAAGACTGAGTGCTATGAATGATACTAAACTACTGAGGCCCCAGTTCCAGAGATCTGGTGCGAGGGTGTTGAGTGCCCCTTCATTGCTATTACTCTCATGTCCACTTTAACACAGTGCAGTAGAGCCTATTAGGGTCAAATAGATCTGTATAGAATTATTAGTAATAGATAAGAAGATTTCATACAATATACATAAATTATTAGTATAAAGAATTATTTGTAGGAGAAATAATTGTATATGAAGGATTTTTTAGATGCTTGAAATCATATAATTGTTTACAAACGAATGGTTATTATTAAATAGAAATTGTTTCTTAAAACAATATAATTGTTTGGTTTGATTGGTTTAGTTTGGTTTGGTTTTATGGCATATTAACCTTTTGTAGGTTATTTAATGCCAAATCCATTTTTTGACTTATAAACAGTTCTATTTCCAACAATTCAGTTTAGCATAAGTACACAGTTTAAATATCAAAAGCAGTTCTATTTCGAACAATTCAGTTTAGCATAAGTACAGCTTTTGGTTTAAACACAGTTAAATGTAAAAACAGTTGTATTTCAAACAATTCAGTTGAGCATAAATACACTGATTAGTTCTATTTAACCCATAGATCGGACCCTATCAGGTGCTTCCACTCAGGACCAGAGTGTACCTGCGAACGATGGCACTAAAGGGGTACTCCACATTCCCCAATGCTCCTGCATTAGTGGAGCCTCAACATTAGATTGTTCAGTATCATTTTCAGGACACATATTGAGGGAGTCTTACTTCTTTGTAGAGATACAGTCAGTGTATTATGCAACCCTAGCCGACTGGGCCACAATATAACTGGGTATAAATCACTCGAATAAGATAGGAATGCTTGAAACCATATGACTGGGAACAAATTATGTGTATTAGATAGAAATCATTGATATACGCATTTACCAACCTCTCCACACGAGCAGGATGCGACATAATTTCTATTTCTTATGAGTAGCTTCCCAGGTTTGAATTCTGAGTTTTCCTTCCCCAAGACTGATTACCATACCATGCTAAAGAGCCAATTCTGCCCTACTATTTAAACAATATCTAGCTAGAGAATCGTTGGATTCATACCTTGTCCAAATGTATTAGCGTTATGTGAAATTATTGATATATAACTGGGAGCAAATTATTTGTACTTTGAATTGTTACTTGAAGTTACAATTGTTTATTAAGGATTATTGTTAGCTACTTTTATACATATAACTTTAAATGATAATCATTAAATAGAAATAATTACTTGACACAATATGATCGTGAATGAATTATTAGTATTCGATAGGAATACTTGAAAGCACATAAATATGTGTAAATTATTCGTGTTAGATGGGAATATTTATATGATATTACTGTGTTCAAAAACTCTAAAGAAACCACTTTACGTAGATGTAAATATAAACGTGCAATGAACGCCATTCTTTAACCTCTTCGTATAAAATAACATGAGTCGGGTTTCAATAGTTACCAAGTCTCCTCACTTCCAATGTAAAATTAGACTTCTACGTTGCTATTGAGAATAAAATTTCTACATTGCGATAACACTCAAAATTTCTATGTTGCAATAGCAGAAATGACTTCTAAGTTGCAATAAGAAATAAGACTTCTATGTTGCTATTTCAGATAAGACTTCTATGTTGCTATAACAAATAAGACTTCTATGTTGCAATAACAGATAAGACTTCTATGTTGCAATAAAAGATAAAACTTCTATGTAGCAATAACTGATAAAACTTCTACATTGCAATTGTAAATAAGAAGTCTGTGTTTCAAAAGTAAATAAATTAAACCTCCCATGTAAAATACATCTCCTTCGTTTTACAATTGATTTTTACTGCATATCATGTAATTAAATAAATCTAACAATCTATCAATCTATTGCATATATCTTATCATCTTCTGCTCTGATTGTTTAAGCATTTCGAGAGAGATAAGTGAATCAGTAACCCAAAACCAGTTTGTATAGCATATAATTCCTATAATGTTTTGATTATTTCTTTTAGAAAGACATGCTTTTAGTTATTAGTGTTGGGTTGGAAGATTTGAAAAATATAACAGTGCAAATACAAATCATCAGTATTAAATGGAATAATTAATTGAAACCATAAAATTGCTTGCCCAGTCTGCTGGGGCTGCAAAATACACTGCATCTTTGCAGAGGGGTAATACACCCCCATGAGTGTCCTGGTTATGACACTAAACAATCTCATGATGAGATTCGATAATGCCCAAGCTTTGGAAAATGCTGAGTACCCCTTTATTGCCATCGAACCCTGTTTTACTCTGGCCCAGAGTGGTAGCACCTGATAGGGTCATATCTTTGGGTTAAATAGAACTAATACATGGTTTTGAGAGATTACTGTTTTTTAAAAATTTAAACTGCGTAATTATGCTAAACTGAATTGTTTAAAATATAACTATTATGGCATTTAAACAGCGTACTTATGCTAAACTGAATTACTTGAAATAGAACTGTTTTGATATTTAAACTGTGTACTTTTGCTAAATTAAATTGCTTGAAATATAACTGTTTTGACATGTAAACTACGTACTTTTGCTAAAATGAATCGTTAAACTAAATTGTTTGAAATGGAATTGTTTTTGATATTGAAACTGAACTTATGCTAAACTGAATTGTTTGAATTAGAACTGATTGTCTAAACTGAGTAGGTTGAAATAGAAGTGGTTTGGCAATTAAACTGTGTACTTATTGTTTGAAATAGAACTGTTTATTTGTATAAATATGGATTTGGCACGAAAAAAACCTACAAAGTGTTGTGGACCAGTAAAGGTCCGGAAGAATAACAGCTCAGTTTCACTAGGAACAAGGTATATTACCGAAAGTATAATACAACAGAATGTCGAACGTCAGTCTGACTGCCAAAATGTTAGGCTGGGAAGAACTTAATAATTTACAAAGCTCTTTGCTTCGATGTGGCACAAGGCTGAATAAATGGGGCGCCCAATGAGACTCGAACTCACTCGTGCCGGTTTGCTAGTCCAGCTTGCTAACCGTTACACTACCAGAGGTGCCCTAGCCTTGGAAGAACTCGCTCTGAGATGAATATTCTACCGGTATTAATAATAACAGGAAGAGTTCATTAGAGTCCGCAGGTTGGGTCCCATAAAACAAAGGTTGATATGCCATAAAACCCCAACAACCACTCCAACAAAGCTATAAAATTGCTAGCAAATAAATAGTATTAGCGATACTAAAAACCATATAACAATGCAAATTATTTGTACCAATGTTTGATTAACGTCCTGTTTGTTTACAAATATTATTCATATAAGTTACTTGAAACCATGTATTTGCTTGCAAAAAACTTATTTAATAATCCAACTAGTTTTGATATGACGTAATGATTAAAAACCAACCAACCAACCAACCAACGAAGGAGCAGATGATTTTATTCGTAGATAAATTCATTTGAGAAGAAGTGTATATATACCATATTATCTTGAAAAATAATCTAAGATGTCCGTGTCTTTGTAAATAGCGAGATAAATGATATATTCAAGGTAATTGATTGTAATGTTACAATGTTATTTATTTTGGAAAAGCTATTATCCAAAGATATAAGTCGTTTTTTTTTAAACTGACATTCTTATAATTAAATATATGCAACCTTCCGGTTTAAGTGAGAATGACTCTATTGTACATTGTTTTAGCTGGATTACCATGGGGATTTAAAAAAAAGAAAAAGAATCAGTCAGTTACCAGAAGAGTGGCAAGTAATAATCTAGATTTCTTGGATATAAAAATAATCCATCTTTACTGATTTCCTTGAAAAGAGCGCTACTTTAAACAGGGCCTTTTATTGCTAACTCTTTGGGTAAAATTCACCTAATTTCTTGGTCCCTCATGTATTCGTTTTGTTTAAATTGTGTAAACGCACACAGTAATTACGAGGGTAAATAAAAAAAGTAATGCCTTTTTTTCTTTTATACAGAAATAATTACCGAGACTGGAACATATATCACACATCAAAATGAAGCTGGTCCTCTGTGAATCACATCACTACTTCTCAACACAGTCATCGTTTCTCTCTATAGTAATGTTCCACTTTCGAAAGAGAGCATGTATCCCGGCCTGGTAAAATTCTGTTGACTTCTTTGAGCCATTTCATCACTGGGTGGACAACTTTACTGCATCCTCCATACTCACCAGATTTAGTGCCTTCATACTATTATCTTTTCGGCTTCATGAAAGAGGGTTTAAGAGCTGAATATTATGTCAGTGACAAAGAAGTGAAAAAATGTAGTGATGAAGTGACAGTCAATAGAATTTTATTAGGCAAAGATACATACTCTCATTCGGAGGTGGAAATTTGCTACTGAGAGAAACGGTGACAATGCCGAGAAGTAAGGATGTGATCATATTGTGTTGCTGACAAAAGAAAGACACGGGGAACACAAAAAGGTTGATAGAAAAACATATAAATTCAAGTAACAGTGAACTGGTTAAACAGTAGTAAGTTGATCGGAAGCTAAGAGTCCAGTGGAGTAGTGATTATTCCTTCACTACGCAAATGGTATCACACGTGATTGTGTCACGCTGATTGGTGAAACTCCGTTTATTTGTCGCTGCCTCCCATCAGACCGGACTTGACACAAGGTCAAAAGCCCGAAGGCCGATTAAAGTGGGGATAAAGGGGAGGGGGAAGTCGGGGACGAGCCGAGACTCGAACCCTGCTGGTCTATGCTGCTCATTGTCTCACTTGGTGCAATGTGAGCCTGATGAGCCAAGCAGTTTCACGAACCCAAATGTGGGTCCGGGCACGTATGCCGGGTTTTGGCTTAAACTAGACAGCAAGGTTATAGTGCCATACATTGGTTCCTTGAGAGCATCCGAAGATCTCTCCTGATTGGTGAATCTCCATTTATCTGTCGCTGCCTCCCACCAGACACGACTTGACACAAGGTCAAAAGCCCGAAGGACGATTAAAGTGGGGATAAAGGGGAGGGGGGAGTCGGGAACGAGCCGAGACTTGAACCCTGCTGGTCTAGGCTGCTCATCGGCTCACTTGGTGCAATGTGAGCCTGATAAGTCAAGCAGTTTCACGAACCCAAATGTGGGTCCGGGCACGTATGCCGGTTTTGGCTTAAACTAGACAGCAAGGTCTAGTGCCATACATAGGTTCCTTGAGAGCATCCGAAGATCTCTCCTGATTGGGGAAACTCCGTCTGATGTTCTCGTTGATGTGTATTTATGGAGGAGGGCAAGTCCATTATGTAGGGAGTACCACAGATCCATAGAGAACCAGCTTCATTTTGATGTATGATGTATGTTCCTTTGGACGAACTCATCAGTGATGTACTCCTATGGACCCTCGCATATGGCCAAGCAAAAGCAGGACGACTAGCTCGAACATACATACAGCAGTTATGTGAGGATACGGGATGTAGCCCTGAAGACCTGCAAGAAGAGATGAATGATAGGGAGAAGTGGCGAGAGAGGTTCAGGGATATCTGTGCTAGCGGCACGACATGATGATGATGATGATTGTTACTAAGTGGCCATCTACTTACGTATTTGAATTTCACATCAAAACATAAATTCAGTGATCATGTGGTAACCGGTGATTTCAAAGCACGGTGGTTCTCTAAGAGTACATTAAGTTTTTATTCCATATTATGCAACTTTTAATATTGAAAGAAAAATCTATTTTGATATATAACTTCAATTTTCTACTATCTAAATGTAGTTATTGATTATTAACTGAGTCTTTTGGTTATCAACTTGTCCTTTACTTAGTCCGGTACACAGGCTTTGAGTTATTTACAGTACCTATTGTTACTAAGTTGCCATCTACTTACGTATTTGAATTTCACATCACAACATAAATTCGGTGATCATGTGGTAACCGGTGATTTCAGCGTCAATTTGCCTTTCCTGCTTGGATTTACAAAACTCGACAATTTTAAAATATTGCGATAGAATCAAATCATTTTCTTTGGAATGTTTAGCGTAAGAGTGTCTTTTAAGTTAAGATCACTCTCCCACTTAAATGCTTAAATTTTGTGTTTCATTGATAGAAAAATAAAACGACGTTCATCTTAAAAGGTTGTGGTGACATTTGGTATATCTAATTGCCGGTCTGAGTAAAGTTGTTTCGACGACTAACAGATGTCCCTCTTGTAACTCTGTCTTCTCTATGTAATTGATGTTATCTAAGGTAATTGTAATGTTGTAGGCGTCTCAGATAAATATGGTAGGGTCTAAGAGAAGAAGTCAAAATGAAAAGATAACATTTTGTGTATGTTAGGTGTAAAGTAGATATCTAGCTGGAGATTTTCTAACCAGAAATCAATGTTGGAGTTTTTTTTTCCTTTTACTTTTCATAGGAAGATGATTATAGATGAAAAAGAAAAAGTGCAAATTTTAATTTAAAATGGTGAATATAAATAAAATGAGATATAATACAAGTCAAAATTATTAATTATAAGGATTGATAATTATGAAGTTGAAGCTTGGTTTAGTTTGGTTTTATAGCATATTAACCCTTGTAGGTTATTTAATGCCAAATCCTATATATACATATATATATATATATATATATATATGTGTGTGTGTGTGTGTGTGTGTGTGTGTGTGTGTGTGTGATTTGTTATCAAATCTTGTAGTTAACATCCTTAAATGAACCCGAGCTCTTTTTGTGCACACAGTTTAATGGTTCCATTTATTTCAATATAACAGTCACAATTTAACCTCAGTCATTTGTTTGCACACATAGTTTGTTCTATTTAATCCATTGATAGGACATCAGGTGCTACCACTCCGGATTAGATTGGACCTCGGAGCAATGGCAATGAAGGAGTACTCCGAATTCCCCAAATCTACAAGACTGGAACATCGCCATCAGATTGGTTGATGCCATATCTCGGAAAACTCATTCTGTAGGGTCTTAAGTCTCTGCAGAGATACAGTTGGTTTATTCTATAGCTTATGAAAGTGAAGGTTAATACTAGTCTCTCTCTCTCTCTCTCTCTCGCTCTCTCTCTCTCTTTCTCTTTATATTAGTTGTCTAAATTAGAAAATAAATTTGATCTGAATATGAGCACAGATAAAAAATCATGCATAATAGTAGTAATTCTAGTCAAGTAAGAACATTAAGTTTATAAGTTTCAAAAATTCACTCTGAATTGTCGTAACGTGGCGTAACGGTTATAGGCGTTGGTTCCCTGAGCCTTTAAGGACACAATCATCTGGAGGTTGCAGATTCAATCCTGACTGAAGGCGAGTAACAATACAGGAATACTTAACACTTCTACCCAGTTATAGCAAACGGAATCAGAACAGGCGACCCCTGTGGATTCAATAAAGGATGTAGTTCGAAGTTCCGTGAAGGTTCCCGAGTTCGACAAACACCTGAAGAAGGCCGGAGGACATATCGGTCGAAACGTTTTAGAAATAACAATAAAGATGAAAACAATAGTCTGAAAACCCTTAATGATGAAAAAACTCTCTTTATATATATATATATATATACACCCACACAGTGCGCAATGGGTAAATTGTCGGTATTTTTAATTTCCAGTATGCGTTTTGTTTCAAGTTTTGTCTACTAAACAGCAAATTAGACTCAGTTGGGCAATTTTAGCGTGGAAAACAGTACTATGAAGCAATTTACTCCTCCAGAAATTTGGAATTAGCATCCTAATCTTCTTGGCATTCTCACGGAAGATCTAATATGAATATTTCAGATCGTTTGGGTGTCAATCTGAGGACGGATTCATATTCATATTGATGAAAAACCAAACGCCCAGTCCACATCATAGTATTTGCAATGTTCACTAACGATGGTGACGTTATGTCTCCATTCATCATTTTACAAGGCAGACTCAACACCGATGCCTACATCAAGTACCTGGAGGACGTAGTGCTGTCCTGGATCGAGAGGGTTACTGCTGGAAGACCCTATGTCTAGCAATAGAACTCTGTGCTATTCTACACAAGCTGGAAGAGCCACCACATTGCAATCCCCTTGATAATTATATATGGAGGGCAGTTGAGCTAGAGACAACAAAACTCAAAGATGAACTGAATGCAACAATAACAGCGACATTTGTCAATTTAAACAAGAAAACCGTCGGAAAGGCTTACAGGAAATTCCGAAATCCTCTGGAGGCAGTGGTAAAACCCAATGGTGATTTCTTTGGATAAATGTAATCTATAGTATGTAAACATATTTTCACGTATTTTTGTAGATACACCCAATAAAATGAGATGTTAGTGTTATTTTCATTTTTGCGTAATGTAGACGACAATTTACCTATCACGCTATATATATATATATATATATATATATATATATAATCCAACATTATGAGACTTTCAATACTATATAGATAGGCCTATAAAAACAGAACAAATGATGTGATTTTCTGCCATCTTTCGACCTCTCAGATTCGCGAAGATTCGGAAACTTGTCGCACGTCTTCTGCTGAAATTCGAAGGAACAACCTAATTACCAAAGATAATGAAATCGTGAATAAGAAAGTGACAAGGAAAAAAAAATGGAAGTAATCATAATAGTTTTTTTCTCGTCTCTTAGGAGTTCTCAATCTTGCTTACTCATTTCCGGTTACGGAATATAAGAAATCAATATCACCTAAGAAAATAAAAAAAGAATATAAATAAATAAATAAGACTGCGAAACAAGACAAAAAATCCAAGTTAACAGGAAACTTTTTCTTTTCTTTGTTTTTTCTTAGTTGGGTTATTAAAAATTATCTCCGGGAAGTCGATCAAAAACTTCTGTTCCTTTCTCAATTTTTCTAATAGACTGATTTTACAAGTATGTATTTAAAGTAACCATAGCATCCTCTACAGAGTAATAATATCCCTCTTACAAAAAAAAAAAAAAAAAAAAGGGAATGTCCTGTAATGATTCTTATCTGCATACGATAGGGAAAGCTTCTGTTTTAATGATCAAGCGAATGTGGAATCAATCTCTCATTGCAATTTTTATCAGGTCCACACTAAACCAGTAAGATATATTTGGAAATTATTCCGATTATATAGGAATACTTGGAATAATAAAACAGTGTGAAAAATTATTATTATTATTATTACTCATTAGAGTTTTTCACATCAGCGTCAGCTGATGGTCTTTCACTCGAGATTGAGTGACAGCAAATCTCCTCAAGCCTCCAGGACTCTTCTCAGTATTCTGGCCGTGTTCAATAAAGCTGTTTTTGGATGGTCTCCACTCAGCCGCCAACTTCCAAATCTTCCAGGCCCTTTAATTATCCTTTAGTTATCGTGCCAAAAGCACCAACCACAATTGGTATAATTGTCACCTTCATGTTCCATAGTTTTTTCAATTCTCTAGCAAGGTCGAGGTACTTATCTCTCTTTTCACATTCTTTCAGCTTTATTCTGTGGTCAGCCGGGACAGCAAAATCGACAATTTTGCAGATCTTCTTCTTTTTTTTTTTGTTGATTATTATTAGGTCTGGTCTTCGGGCCGAGATTAAGGGATCCGTTTGTATATAAGTCCCATAGGAGTTTGTGCGTGTCATTTGCTAGGACAGGTGCTGGGTTATGGTTATACCATTTGTCGGCATGGACAAATTTAAATTTCTTACACTTTTCCCAGTGGATCACCTTGCCCACCCAGTCGTGTCTAGCCTTGTGATCTGGATAGTCTCGATATATCCTTTGATTTTCAACTCCTCAAGTCTTTCTTCGAAGTCTTTGTGGACCGTTCCAAATGCTCCAACTGGTATCACCGTCACCCTCATGTGCCACAGTTATTTTTAAATTCACCGGTAAAACCCAAGTATTTCTATAGCTTTTCGCTTTCTTTCATTTTCACTCAGTGATCAACTGAAACGGCAAAATACATTAAACACCAAGTCCTTTTTTCCTTGCTATTTAGCACTAGGTCTTATCTTTTGGTTGATATTAAACTATCCGTTTGTTTCTCTAAATCCAAGAAAATTTAATGTGCATACTTTTAGGACGAATTCCGAATTGTGCATATACCACTTGTTAGTATGATCAAATTTTAATTTCCTGTACAAATTCAAGTGAATCATCTTTCCCACCCAGTTGTGTCTTGTCTTGCACTTCTTTTGTGCTAGTTTGTTGTATTGACATATGATGTGATTAACCAGTTTCTCGTCAACATATAGATTACATTTAGTATTTAGTTGCTTCTTGTTAATTTTTGCTTTAATATAATTATTTTTATTAAACTGTTTTGAAGAGATTCAGTTTCTCTCTTGAGGTTTCTATTTCTCAGTAATATCCAGGTTTTGCCAATATATCTCTTGAAAAATCCATACAGTTGTTTTTCTTCCTATTGCTGTTTTATTGTTTTTATCATTCTGTTCCTTTTTCTGATACCAATGCTGTTACTGGTTGCTGTAATTAGTTGTTGCTTTTGCTCCTTTTATTGTAATCCTCTTATTGGTTCATCTACGCTATCCTCAATACTGGCTAGTCTACTTCATCTTTCATTTCTTGATACATAATCTCTCAAGTGTAAAGCTTTGGGCATAGTCATCAGTTTTCTTCTCTTTTGGTGCATTTCTCTGATTTCATCCATTGTCCATTTTAAAAATGCATTTCTTGATACCTGCTGGTTTTATGGTGTCCGCTTTCAATATTCTCCCGAAGCGTTCTGATGCTTTCCTTCTGTGATTTCTCTTTACCAGCTTGATATATTTTCAATGCTAGATGCCATTCCTGTATCTTGGCTGTGTATTCTTATTGTTAGCATCAGTTTCAATTTCTTTTTCCTTTCTTGGCAAATATATTGATATTAGCCATGTACATAAGCTGGTTATTTTTTTCTCCGGATTTTGTAAATTTGTAGCTTCCTGTGAATTCCCTAAGTATATAACTGAGTGACATTATTGCTTTGACAGATATCAGTAGTAAGAGTGTGTCTTCCTGGAAGATGCCTCTTGAGATTTTCAATTCTGCCAGGTTTTTGTCCTTCTGCTGCAATTCTACTTTTCTATTTTCCATGGCTTTTGTGATGAGGTTTATGATTTTGTCAGATATTTTTTACGTTTTAAAAATTTGTTAAGTTTGCCGGATAATATCATAGGCATTTTAATAATCTATCAATACTATGGTAATATTTTCCCGCCCTTTTCTACCTTCTTTAAGATGTGCAAATCTATATATTGTAGATTATTTGTATCACTTGTTCCTTTGCGGCGCCCTTTCTGATTTTCCAGGAATACAAGTGAATAATATATATTTTTTTTATTTGTGCGGTTAGGATTTTCTACATCATAAGTCGATATGTTATCGATCATTAGTTGCTGGGAATGGTTCCTTTTAGTTGGCCTTTCTGGATCGGGATATTTTACTCCTTCGTCATTCATTCCGGTATGTTTGCTTCTTGTAGACATTTACACTATTTTAAAGCCAATCGGTCGAGGAATCCATGTAAGCGATTATGAACTGATGTTTTCAAATTTGATATTTTCTTGAGTGTTTCTTTTAATGAGTCCTGGTGTATGTCCACCTCAGGGTCTTCTTCAAGTCTTTATAATTCTTTCCTAATGTTTTTCATCCATTTGGCCTTTCTATTATGGACTTTCTCTTTCAATATCTTGCTTCAAAACCCACTTCATTTCCTTTACATACGATTATTCATTTGTTCTTGTGCATTCTTCACCAACTTTTTGGTAGAATTTTCTTCTTTTATTCTGTAAGATCTTGTTTTGTTTGTATTGCTTGTCTCCCTGTATTGAACTGGTGTCTTTTGAGTCTCCCTTCTTTTGCTAATATCTTTTGATTTATTTCTTTCATTTGCATTTTCAGTTTCGTCTGTTTTTCGTTCTTTTCATTGTATTCTGGTGTACTTGTATTCTTTGGTACTTTTTGGTACTTTTGGTAGCTGCCCCAGTTTCTTTATTAGTATTTCTAGCCTCATTTTCCATCAGGCTCGGTTTTACAGTTTGGATTCTTTTAGGGGATGTTCTTTTCATCAATGCAAGTTTTAATTGATTGATTGGTTGGTTTGTTGGATGGTTGGTTGATTGTGTTTTACAGCATATCAACCTTTGTAAGGTTATTTAACACCAAATTATATATATATATATATATATATATATATATATATATATATAATTGTAGACGAATAGTTTGTTCGTAACAATTTTTATACTACCCTGATCTCATCTAAATAATTTCACGTATAAGGAAAGGATTAATATTTCTATTTTAGACATAGATGGGACCCGTTTCTTTTCTTTTATATTTGCAGTCAGAGTTTTTACTAATTTCACAGTTACTTCTACTACGTTTTCTAGGATGATTCCCCCTCCGTTCTTTTAGAGAATATACTTCTTAACGAGACTTCAGAAAATTCCTGAAATAATTCCCATCTTTTTCAAATTCGAAAAAGCAATTAGATCAGCCTTAAGAAAAGAAATCAAACTAGAAAATGTTTATCGTTTTTTAATTCCTCCAGAATTTTAAGTGTCAGAATACTGTTCATATCGGTTCCTTATTTTAGCAATTATTATTATCATCATTAATATTGAATTGGAATATTTGCTTAAAACCATATAATTGCAAATGAATTATTAATATCAGATAAGATCATTTTAAACAATATAAATGAGTGTAAATTATTTGTATTAAGAATAGTTATTTGAATCTGTAATTGTTCAAAAAGGATTATTACCATTAGTATATGAAACCAGATAATTGCTTGAAAATTAAAAAAAATAGTACTACAAGAGTTGATGCACGGTAAAATGAAGCAGCCAATCAATATTTAATGGAGATTAATCTTATATATGTATAAAGATAAAGACAGAGAGAGAGAGAAAGAGAGAGAGAGAGAGAGAGAGATTAAATGAAAACTTCTATGGGAGTATGGTCATGATTTTATTTTAAACAATTCCCACATTTTCAGCATCCTTGTCAACAAAATATTTGGATCTTTCCTAAGTACTACCTATTATATCAGTTCTGCTTTTCTGATTAAGAAAATGCTAACATTCTATTCTAAATTAAATTTAGAAGATTCCAAGCATTTACTGACTAAATGGTGTACTGATGAAGTCTGTTTAAAATCAGAATATTATAAAGCCATTCCAATAGAAGTGTTGACATTTCCCCCCGCCTATATATATATATATATATATATATATATACATATATATATATATATATAACGTGAAGTTTAGTATATACATACAAAAAAAAAATTAAAACACACACACTCACAAACACCCACTCAGAAAAAATAACTGTTTGTAAAATCTGAAACGATCCAACACACAAACACACAGACAACAACAAAAACATATAAAAAATCACAGACCAATTAGGGGTAAAGTAGACTAAGGTAAACAAGCCTAAAGAAAAAAAAGAGAAGTGACATCTATATAAACCCATCACCAACTGAAAGCCATTCAAACTGAAAACACGAGTGAGTTCAAGTCTCATTAAGTACTCCATTAACAAGGCATTGCGCCATATATGTTCTCTGACGAAAGCAAAAAGCTGGAAACATATGTAAGAACGAAAAAATATATCAGAAAAAATACAAATCTCTTCGTGGACCAACTCATTTAAAAATATATATTTGAGAGTATATATATATATATATGAGAGTATATATATATATATATATATATATGTAGTAACTATATATATATATATGTGTGTGTGTATATATATATATATATATATACACACACACTCAAACATATATATATATATATATTTGAGCATGAGAGGAGAAAGAAAGTGGGAGAGTATTTTGCTTGGAACTAGCTTGTTAACCATTACACTGCTCTGAGTTGCTGTTGTTAACATGAGTGCATTTCGACATAGTGTATGGATGTAATCATGTGCGTCCGTTCGAGGCATTTCCCTGGAGGGTGTATGGGAGGGTATGAGGCTGTGTGTGGCTAGGGTGCCAAACGTGAAGACCCTGCTGAACACTTTAATACTGCCCTCGGTATCAACAGTATTATAGATTATAAAAAGAAATCCAGACTGCTAAAAATATTTGCCCACACAGAAATTTGAATAAACTGATTTTTACAGCAACACCAATGAATCAAATGAGAACAGGACAGCTTCTCTTTTTTTTTCCGTGCCGGCCTTCTTTTTAAGTTGGCAAACTTCTAACTTTCTGTGAATCTAGAAATAAACACCTAATGTCAATAATTATTCATTTTGTACTCACATTTCTTTGTATCATGGGGTGACACTAAACTGCATTTGATGGTGAGACTCCAGTTCTAGAGCTGTTGGGAGAATGAAGTACCCCCTTTCATTACTATTACTCTCAAGTGTACTTCGCCATTTAGGCTAGTGATTTTACCTGTTGGGGTTCCATCTATGGGTTAAAGAGATATCTATAAAAATGTTTAGTATATGAATGATCTATGGGTTAAAGAGATATTTCTGAAAATGTTTAGTGTATCATCATCATGATCATGTCGCGCTGGTAGCACGGATATCCCTGACCCTCTCTCGCCACTCCTTTCTATCATTCATCACCCTAGGCAGGTCTTCAGGACAACATCCCGTATCCTCACATAGCTGCTGAATGTATGTTCGTGCTGGTCGTCCTGCTTTTGCACGGCCATGTGTGGTGGTCTATAAGAGTACATCTCTTATGAGTTCGTCCCTGCTTCTCCAGCAGTGTCCTGCATGTCTGGTTCGTCTAACTTGAATAGTTTTCGTGATAGGAGGCAGGTGGCCGTACAGTTGGTGTCTTGTTGGGTGTTGCCGCCAGGACTTGTTCAAGATTGAACGCAGCATTCTTGTATAATTGCTGTCTAGCTTCTTCTCCAGCCGTTTTGTTAGCGTCCATGTAGTGCACCCGTATAGCAGTATCGTTGTGACCGCTGCCTGGAAGAAACTGCGTTTCATTTTATCGGTCAGGTCTGATTTCCATATAATCGATAGCCTATTGATAGCTTTCCATGCTTTCGTTAACCTCGTTTCGATGTCCTTTTCGGTTGATTCGACGCTGCTTCCTAGGTAAGTGAATTTGTCTACTAGTTTAAGAGGGGTTCCTTCTAGAGTGGAGATGTCTCCCGTTTGATTATAGCACATATATTCCGTTTTGTGTGAATTAACATAGAGGCCTATGCCTGCAGCTGCTCGTTCCAAACTATGCAGTAGTGTTTCGGCTTGGTCGGGTGTATTTGCCAGTATCGCTATGTCATCGGCGTAGTCGGCGTCGGTAATTGTTGTTGCGGGGTACCTTCTGCTTCTTTTCTTCGTCAGCTCGAAGCCATTCTCTCTAATTTTGTCAATCGATGTTCTAAGTACGTAGTCTAGGCAAATGATAAAGAGGTACGGAGCCAGCGTGTCCCCTTGTAGCAGTCCTGCTACTATGTCGAAGTATTCTGTGTCTCCAACTGGTGATTGTACTTTTACTTTAGTGTTTCTATAGAGAATCGTTATTGCCGCTACGGTTTCTTTAGGTATGCCGTACGCTAGTAGGATTTGTTCCATCTTTCCTCTGTGAATGGAGTCGAAAGCCTTGGTAAAGTCGACAAATATTAATGTCGCTTGTAGGTTTTTTGCCCGTACTCCTTCAAGGATTCTACAGATGGTTATACCAAACAACTGTAAATTATTTCTATTGAGAATAGTTACAATAATTATTTACTTACGATTATTATTACTTGAAACTATAAACCTGCAAGAAAACGAATTCAGTATATAACCTCTTAAATGGGAGGTTGGTTGGTTGGTTGGTTAATGGAAGAGTCAGTTGATTGGTAATTGTGTTTTATGGCATATCAACATTTTAGATAATTCATTGCCAAAGCTTATCTATCGATCTATCTATCGATCTCTCTCTCTCTCTCTCTCTATATATATATATATATATATGTATATATATTAGAATAGGTTTAAGTAAAGAATACGTTGTGAGTTCTAAAAAAGGACCTTTTTCGGTGAAGTCTCTTTAAAGAAATATCGTGAGACCCAGCAGTAGCAAGGTATGAGTAAGGTAGTTGTAGAGAAGGACCGGAAAAAGGCTCCTTTTTTTTAACTTGCAATCTATGCTCTATCTATATATGTTCTAAAATTCTGAGTGTACCATAGCATTTTCATATATATATATATATATATATATATATATATATATATATATATATATATATATATCACACAAAATGACATTGCCATAAATATCAGTTTGTGTAATGGTTATCGTCATCGGAAATGGACACGACGATACGAGTTCAAACCCTGGACGAGGCTGATTGCATTTCACATATTACTAATACCCTAGGGAAAGGTATAATCTAATTATTCTCCAATCCAGCTATGGTCAAATAGTAGGGCAGACTAGGTTCTTCAGCCTTGGTGAGGCAACTATATAGGACAAGGGAACGGAGGTGCCTGTGGTGTAATGGCTATCGTCGTAGGAAATGGACACGGAAACACGAGTTCAGATCCTGGACGAGACACACTGTATTTCACATTGCACTAATACTCTTGGGAAAGGTATGAATCCAATTATTCTCACTCCAGCTATGGGTAAAATAGTAGGGCAGACTGGGTTCTTCAGCCTTGGTGAGGCAACTAGTCTAGGAGAAGGAAAACTCTGAATTCAAACCTTATAAATTCCGCTTAAAAATTGATCTTGTGCCATATCCTGCCCGAGCGGAGGGGTTGGTAAATATTGATATTACCATAAATATAAAATGGGGAATAAATCTTGTAAATTATGAATGGCGAAGAAAGTAGTCATAGCTTCCTACAATAATCACAACGTCGGAAATACTTAATTTTTGTAGGCATAAGAAAAATTGGTTGCTTCGTTAATAAGGTACCAATTAATTTTATTTATTTATTTACTTTTATATTTTCAAAACTTTCAAAATTCATCATTTTCATTTTTATATATCATTAATTTTTTATGCTAATTTTATTCTTTCAAGTGTTTTTTTAATGGATAAAATGTAGTTTTGGTTCAACCCCTCTTTGTTTGTTTGGGTTTTATGGCATATCAACTTTTGTAGGTTATTTAATGCCAAAACCATTTTTATACAAAAAGCAGTTCTATTCCAAAAAATTCAGTTTAGCATACGTACACATTTCAATTGTCAAAAATATATCTTTTTCAAGCTATTCAGTGTAGTCAAACAGTTCTAATTCAGACAATACAGTTTAGTATAAGTATAGTATTTGTTTATACACAGTTAAATGACAAAACAGTTCTACTTCAAACAATTCAGTTTAGCGTAAGTACCGTTTCAATGTCAAAACAGTTCTATTTAAAACAATTCACTTTAGCATACAAAAACAATTCTATTTCAAGCAATTCTGTTTAGCGTAATTACGCAGTTTAAAATTCAAAACAGTCCTATTTCAAGCACAGTTGAGTTCTATTGGGCCTGTAGATAGGACTCTATGAGATGCTACCCTCCTGGTCAGCGAGGACCTGAGAGTGATGGTAATGAAGGGGTGCTTTGCTTTCCACGAAGCTCCTGAACTGGGAACTCACCTTCAGATAGTTTAGTATCATATCAGGACGATCAGTGGAGCAAGGCGGATCTCATCTTTCTGCAAAGATGCAGTCACTATATTCTACAGTGCCAGATAACAGGGTGATATTATTTAAAAATATGTAATTATTAGTATTAAATTTTGTGTTTTTATTTCTCAATTTTTATTTTTTGTATGGTTTCGACTGTATGCAAATTATTCATATTAGAACAGAGTACTTGATATCTTATAACCGAAAGTAAAAAGAAAAAACATCAATAAAGAAAAAAAGTAGCACAAATTATGTTAATACAAACATACAAAAAACATGGTTCCCTAAACTTTAGACTTAAAATAATCCTGAACGATTTGGCATGTTCTTAAAATCAATCGATCTAATCATATAGATTTCTTCTATTTCATTTTCAGTTGCTTTTCCTGGTCTTAATATTCAAGGGTGATAACTACTTTAATATTATCCGAATTAGAATCAAAGTGTCATTTAATCGACCTCCGCCTGGAATCACAGTGTGCTCATTGGATCTCTACGTAGGATCAAAATCATCGCGACTCAGATTTCTTCCTAGGATCTGTATGCAGTGCACATGCATACTACACTGATTTTTGGCAGAGTTTTGAGTAGAATATTTACTTGAAGACGATGCAGTGGTAGAAGTGGGACCCTGGATGAACGAACATAACCGGAAATGTACCAGGTACCTAATTTAAACTGGACGCAGGTGCTCTCGGCGGAAATATCGCGTAAATTGCGTGGCTGATATAAGCGTTATCGCGTGCATTGTGTAAACGGCAGGCTGGAGGAGGTGTGATCACGAGAATTTTCATGAGTGGCACGCTAGAAGGAGGCGTATACACGTTCAAGCGGACAGGCTGAAGGAAATGAGACCACGAGAATTCGCGTAGACATCCGAGATGTTATATAAGCAGAAAGTAAAAAGGCTTCACTGAAGATTCAAACCTCGGCCTCTGTGTGTACAGCTCAGCTGTTTTTGCTCCTTCGTACTCAATCAATCTGTACATTTTGCATAATAAAAGAAAAAAAAAGATTATATTCTTATATATCTTGTGTTGCAATACAACACTTGGACAAACGACGCTGTTAAAGTAAAACCTATATTTTTCCACGGAAAATACAACGCATTTAGGAAGTACAATAATATTATAGGGTAGAGTGAGTTTTTACAAAAAAAAACCCCACTATTTTCCTATAACAACATTACCATTAGCTTTGCATTTTCTCTTGTGATGAATAAGAAATCGCATGCGTGTCTCTTTTGTAGTTTCCATTGAAATAATTGGAGGCAATACTTTCGGAGCAAATCTCGTATATCTTTCAAAGAAAAGCTTGACAAGACCCAATCTGTTCTATATTGTAATGCCATTTTAAAAAAAAAATGGTTCAGTAAAATTTTTAAAAAAATCTACAGCGCCGATCTCTTCTTGTAAGAGTCATTAAATCAAACAAATTGGTTGTTTGCAATTTAAAAAGGGAAAAAAAAAGACTGTGTCCGATTGAGCAAGTACAAAATAAGGACAAAAGAAAAAAATGACCCCAGATTTACTTTCGCTTTCTATCAACTTCATCTCTTTAAGAGTCATTTTCAATTGTAGACAATGACGAAAGAGATGTAATAAATTTTGTTCTGATAAATATTCGTTCATTCTTCCATTCTACGGGCGATCAGATCATTAAAACCTATTGTTGAGAAACTGACATTGAATTTACAATTCTCTCTCTTGTAACGGAAGATAATATAATAATGAATGAAAGGCTAGTTCAGGCGGGGTCTTCCTGAAATCTCATTCAATTTAACAATGTCCCATTGTTCGGAAAACTACTGTATCTTGGCAACTAATTTCTTGGGTTGTCTCGTGACATTCACTTCCAAAAGTGACAAAAATAGTCTCATATTTTCCCAGAACATTAAAGTAATGAACTCTTATTGTTTATTCAAATAAACACACACACACACACACACATATATATATATATATATATATATATATATATATATATATATATAAGATTTGGTTTGTTTGTTTAATGGCATATCGACCTTCTTGGATTATTTACTGCCAAAGCAATCTTTCCTGTGATTCTATTTGACCTAGAGTTGGAGTTAAAAAGGGTTCTAACCTTTTCGAAAGGTGTTTGTCCAAAAGTGGACATAACTGCATGACTAGAGTTTGAACACGTCAACTTGGAGGTCAGAGTGCAGTAGTTTAGCCATTACAATACAGAGACTCTTATGGAAATAAATACGACAGAATGAAAATTTACAAATAGGAAACAAGATGTTCTTCAGAAGAAGATTTTATTTATTGTTCCAGTTTGGTTATTTAATGGCATATCAACCTACTTGGGTTATTTAATGCCGAACCCATCCTTCTAAAAAAACAATAGCGGCACTATTTAACACATAGGTGGTAGGATAAGGGGGTTCATATCTTTCTGAAAGTGAACGTAATAAATAGCGCGACTAGAATTCGAACTCGCTTACTACGATTCCACCGTCTAGCGCGTTAACCAATACACTTCGAGGACATCCTTTTTATTTACAGTTGAATTATTTGCCAATGTAAAATGTTTCGGTTTATAAGTTTTTCCCGATTTATTCAAATTAGAAATAAGATTTACAAGATTAGATAAGTTTCTCCTGATTTATTTAAATTAGAAATAAGATTTACAAGATCCCCAATTAAAGTTTGTCACCAGCTTAATTAAACAAATCCCGGGAGAATCTTCCCCGAAACAACAGCTGTAAGGCCACTTGCCTCCCATCTCTAAGGCCATACAAGTAAGACGAACAAGACATGTGGGACACTACTGGAGAAGCAAAGACAAACTCGTAAGTGACGTTTTCCTATGGACCCCTTCACATTGACCAGCAAGAAAACAGCTCTGTACGAACGGAGGATGTAGTTTGGAAGACCTGCCGTGAGTGATGGATGATAGGGGGGATGGTGAAAGAGATTCAGGGAAATCTGTGCAAGAACCACGACTTGATGATGATAATGATGATTTCTATAAATATTTTTTTTTTAATTTATAATCCCTTTTAATGTTTTTTCAATAACAGTCCTGATCATATTTCTTCCCAAATTATGAACAGTTGGATCATAAAGAAGGAAAACGATAACGGCAGTGAAAGAATAGGAAAAAAAAAAAGAAATGGTGAGAAGGAAGAGGAAACAAATATATACATGTAATGTAATTGGAAGAAAATTCAACCACAATTAAAGTGCCATGATAAATTTATTTCGACGAAGAAAATTTTCTTCGCCTCTTCAGATGACAAACATACTTCATTTGGAGGTGAGATCATCAAATACATCAAGCACTCCCGTATATTTATTTGAAATCCCTCATGTATTCAATGTACAAATATTTCACTCCCATACTCTTTTGATTCGGACTGGATATTACTGATATATACATATATATATATATATGTGTGTGTGTGTGTGTGTGTGTGTGTGTGTGTGTGTGTGTGTGTGTGTGTATTTTTTGACAAATATGTTACGCTTAAAGATATATTTCGAACACTCATTACATCACATAGTTTTGAAACAGAATGCTTTTAACGGTTAAAGAATTTCAAAAGTCTTCTTAATTTTTTCTTTCGTTTCATGTTAAAATTGAATATAATTCAGAAGATACATCACAAATTAACATTGCCCGAGTGATGGTTTAATATAAAACACCGAAACAGTCAATGTTGACAATCGTTTTAAACAAATAATATCATCCTCTGAGTACCTACTGTTTTACACACACACACACGTATATATATATATATATAGAGAGAGAGAGAGAGGGAGAGGGGTGCCCGTGGTGGAATGGTTATCGTCGCAGGAAATGGACACGGCGACACGAGTTCAAATCCTGATTTGCATTTCACTTTGTCACGTGATGTCCCACTGAGACGATTGAAATATGATTACTACTATCCTCCTGTTTGAATTAACAGTGGCAGGCCATCAGAGAATGACCGTTAAGGCATGATAGTAAATTAGGGCAAGCTATCTGAACTCAGTAACCTGACTTGGGTGACATATAGTAGCCCTAACGGATCGCCTGACACGGGAAGGAAGAAGGTAGAAGCTAAACGATTGGCTGGGACCCCAAAACGTAAGTGGGGACTCCTTCCCCTCAGCGGATATAGAGAATAAGAAAAGGTTAGTAGATGAACAGGGTTCGTGGCAGACGGAACCAAAGCCAGTACTCCGGGTAGAAGAAGACAAAAAATATCTCGTACACGAAGGAGCCAAGTTCTTCAAGCCAGTATTAAAAATAGCATAAAGTCTATTAGCCCGTAAAAGAGGAAATATTCTCCACAGGAACTCCATCAAAGAAAAAAGATAAGTAAACTTTGAGACCATTTCTCCTTATACCCAATTTTATATACCCTCTTTCTTTCTCTCTCTCAAATTGAAGAAAAACGAAAGACAAGAAAAGAAGAAAGACATTTATGTTCATGGACTGTTCATTTATTATATATTTGACACGTTGAAGGTGTATATCTATGCGTAGTAAAAGATTGATATATTTTAATGTTCCCACGTGGTCTAAGTTGTTATTTGCAGTGTCTTCTACGAGTTTGTTATGTCACATTTCTTTTCCAGCTTCTATTTGCCTTATGATATGCTCGCTTAAAATTGTCCTATTAATTCCTTTAAAATATCACACGGGAAACCGGAATTGCCGACTACTATAATTAATATTATTACGTCTCAACCTAGAGGTTCATATCTTCCATTGTCTAGGGGAGGAAGACTAGTGGCCTTGGTGGGTGTGTGTATAGTGTGAAATTTGGAACCCCTTGCCAGCGGCGGTCACTCTAGCCCTAAATTAATCCCTCACATAATATGCCAGTTCTTATCTGCCCGAGGAAAAAAACTCTGAACGAGGACTTATTCTACAAGGGATCAAGTGCCAACCTGCCCGTCTTCACACGTGCGAAAATAAAACCCCGTTCTGGGATAAAAGTAAATTTTTCGCGTCACAACTTGCATACTGATTGCATTTCACATTGCACTAATACCCCTGGGAAAGGTATGAATCCAATTATTCTCCCTCCAGCTAGGGGTAAGATAGTAGGGCAGACCAGGTTCTTCAGCCTTGGTGAGGCAACTAGTCTAGGAGAAGGAAAACTTTGGATTCAAACCTGTTAAACTCCGCTTAAAAAATTGACCTTGTGTCATATCCTGCCCGAGCGGTAAATATGTATATGTATATTAAAATAGCTTTAAATGGAGCATATATCCTAAGTTCTGCTTTCTCAATATGGAGTCTATGTTTTACATACGATCTAGCTATGCGATTAGCAATTGACTCGTTGTAAAATGTATTCCTCAATAAAGTATATATAATAGTTTAGAGTACGTGATTTGTCCCTAAGATTGATGGTATTGTTTTGGCTCTCAACGTCCCAACGCTTGAAGTATGTAAAAATCTTATGATGCAAACAAAATTTTAGAATAGCTTTAGAACTTTTTTCGAAGTAAAATCTTCATCATCAGAGATTTTAAAAGATATGAACTCAGTGTTGTAGTTTTCAATTATTTTTAAGACGTTGTAAACATATTATTACGTGGGGTTCTAGAACGCCATTTTGGTTGTTCAACCATTGTGCTACATGTGGTGTTTAAACGCGCTGCAGAAAAGACGTGACTTCAGTTGTCTTAATCAATTTCATTTTTCAAATTTAAATATGTGTTTAAAGAATTTGCATGTTAATTATTGTTATATTCAGTTTCTAATTCTAACCTCTTGTTAATCTGAGGGTGTAACTTTGCTAATAATAAAGCCTCCTTAATTCTGAGATTACCAAAATTATGCACTATTGCTTCTATTTTAATGGTAAACTTATTTTTGCATTTAATTAAATGTTTATTGAATTAGGACGCACGTGTGTTGAAGTGTTCTTTAATTCTGATGTGGAGGGGTCAGACATATAATACTTATATATATATATATATATATATATAAGTATTATATATATATATATCTATATATATATATATATTTCAGGGTTATTCAATAGATATGGAGATCTCTTTTGAAAAAAAAACGCAAAATACATTATTTCAGACTTTTTTTTCAATCAATGATAAACTTTGCATCGTTTAGTATAAGTAGCAAAAAGGACTTTTCTGAGTTTTCTAACCAATCTTAGCAATGCTGGGGTCAAGATATATTCGATTCTTCTCTTATTTACCATCCCTACAGTCTTTTTAGCAAATTATTAGGGAGCGTTTCAAGTGTACCAACGACTACTAGTATCACCGTCACCCCCATTTTCAAAGGCTTTTTTAGTTTTCTGATAAGGTCCAAGTATATGTCTATCGTTTTGCTTCATTATTTTCCCTCTCAAGTCCACTGGAACTATAAAATCCACTGAACGGCAAGTTCTTTTTTTTTTATTGTAAGTCCTAGCCGATATAAATTGGTCCATTTTTATCTAAAAATTCCAGAGAGTTTTACGGGTGTTATTCTTTTAGACAGATTTTGGTTTGCACAGGTATACCATTTGGTTGTTTAGTGAAATCTCAATGTCTTGCATAACTTCCAGTGAATTACATTCCTCATCCAGTCATGTCTTATGTGAAACACTTTTTGTTTTTATTATTATTATTTACTCATTAGTGTTTTTCACATCAGTTTTAGCTGATTGTCTTTCACTGAAGTTTGAGTGACGGCAAGTCTCTTCGAGTCTCCAGAACTCTTCTCAGTATTCTGGTCATTCTCAATAATGCTGTTGTTTGGATGGTCTCCACTCGTCCGACAACTTCCAAGTGAGACAGTCCCTTTCGTAATCTTTTAGTTACCGTTACAAACGCACCAATTACAATTGGTATAATTGTCACCTGCATGTTCCATAGTTTTTTCCATTCCATAGCAAGGTCGAGGTAGTTATCAAACTTTTCACATTCTTTCAGTTTTATTCTGTGGTCAGCTGGGACAGTAAAGTCGACAGTTTTGCATATTCTCTTTTTTTTTTTTTTTTTTTTGCTGATCGTTATTAGGTCTGGTCTTCTGGCCGAGATTAAGTGATCTGTGTGTATGTCAAAGTCCCAAAGGAGTTTATGTGTGACATTCTCCAGAACAGATGCTGGGTTGTGCATATACCATTTGTTTGTATTGTCAAATTTAAACTTCTTGCACATCTCCTTTTAAATCACCCTGCCCATCCAGTCGTATCTAGTCTCATACTCCTTCTGTGCTAATTTTCTGCATTCGCTTATTATTTGATTGGTGGTTTCTTCTCTGTCACCGCATAGCCTACATTTGCTATTTTGTTGCGTCTTATCTATTCTCGTTTTTATATGATTGGTTCTTATGGCGTTGTTTTGTGCTGCTATTAGGAAAGATTCTGTTTCACTTAAAGTTTCCTTCTGTTGAAATTTCAATTTCTTGCATAACTTCCAGTGGATCACATTCCTTACCCAGGCATGTTTAATGCCAAACACTTTTCGCTTTTATTATCATTAATAGTAATTGTATTAGTATTATTATTCTATTTGGCAGTATGGTCAAATTTATATAGATTCAATCTCTCCCATAATTCCCTGTGGATCCCCTATCCTATCCAACATGAAATCGTGTCGAGTTTCTGTAATTCTTTTGTGATTTTTTGCTACCTTCGTTTTCTATGTGATTAAGTGTTTCATCTTTTTTCAGTATAACCAAAACTTTCTATTTTAGCTGATGAGTTTGCTTTTGAGAATTTTTTTTGTTCTTTAAATAGACTCTTTTGTTACTTTTTTCTTTCATCTCTACTTGGTGGATAATACCTACTTTTGATTTTCGAAAGTATTCACAATCTTCCTACACTCTAAGCTTTCTGATTCTTTACTCACTCGGCGATTCTATTCCTTACGTTGTTTCTTTTATCCGCATTTTCATTTTGAGCATTACACATTTTTCTATGCCATATTCCATTCCTATCACCTGGCTGCATATTCTTATTGTTTGTATCAGGGTCTCCAGTTCTTTTTCATTTTTTGCAAACAGCTTGATAACAATATCTACATAAGGTGATTCATTTTTCTTGTGATTTTGTAAAGTTCCATCTTCCTCTAACAATTCCAAGTTATATGATTTAGTAACATCATTTTAAAAACAAATAATAGAGGCGAGTGTGTCTTCCTAGAAGAAACCTCTCTTAATGTTCGCCTCAGAGTTTTTCCACAAGCTATTAATTCCATTTTTAATTTTTTTATGGCCGTTCTGATTAACTTCATGATTTCTCGGAAATTCAGTATATGTGGACCATATTGTAGGCCCTTTTGTATTCAATCAACTCCATGGCTACATTTTCCACGATTCCTTTTGTCTGCATGTAGTGGATCATTTCTTTTTCTTGTTCTCCAGCGGGATCCCTTTTGGTCTTCTTGAAATAGTCCGTGGCATAAAAGCGAGGAAAATTTTTCTCTTATTTGTGCCTTCAGGATTTTCCATATCATAGGTAAGCACATCATCAACCCCTAGTTACTCGAGATGGTCCTTTTTGAGGATCCTTCTAGATCAGGGCAGTTTTGCCGTTCGTCATCCATTAGGGTATGCTTACTTGTTGAAGGCATTTACTTAGTTGCAGTACCATTCTGTGGACAACGGACTGGAATTTTTTAAACCAGAATCCATGTATGCCATCATGGCCTGGCGTTTTCCAATTTGGTATTTTCTTGAAAGTTTCTCTTGCTGAGTCTGGGAGTATGTTCGTCTCAGGGCTTTCTTCGAATTCTTCTAATTCTTTTTTCATGTTATTTGTCCATTCAGCATTTTTGCTATGTTATTTCCGTTTCCATATTTTACTCCAAAAGTGTTTTATTCTTTTGCCACAGGTTACTGATTTATCGTTGTGTACTTTCCACAAATCTATTGGTAGAATTTTCTGTTGTTATTTTGAAATGTCCTGTTTTGTTTGTATTGGTTGACCCTGTCAATATACGTTTTAGTCTCCTTTCTTTCACTAATAACTTTTGATTTATTTCTTCCAGTTGTATTGACAGACTTGTCAGCGGTTGTCTTTATTAGAGTCTTTTCTTTCTGTTGGATTCCTGGATGCTTCACCTTTCTTAGTAATTTCGCTTGTTGTTGCAGTTTATTTGTCTTTCTGGCCTCATTTCACATCCAGGTATTATATTTCCGTTCGGATTATCTTGTGTTATATCCATTTTATAACCGATTAGTTTTGCTTCCGCATGGATTAACTCGTTCAGTTCGAGGAAATTGTCTGTTGGGATATGTTGCAAACACTTGACTTTTTTGGTCTCTAACTTGACTTTTTTACAGTCTCGGTTTCTTAGGGATGGTAGTCTACTTCATGATTTTTTTTGTAATGCTAATATTGTTATTATTAATATGTTTCTATGTTCATTGGTGATTTGGTTTTCAGTATTTTCTATTTCAATTTGTTTGGGAGATCTATCTGAGTATGTTATTCATGATTTATATGTCTATGTATTTCTAACATCTCAATTCATTAAAATCAACCTAGCTTGGTCCGCAAGTCTTTGGCGTATTGTAAGTATATTTCGTTCAGATGTCCATCTGTTACATCTTCACAATTAACGCTATGTGCGAAATGGACATATAATGTTCATAACGATAGAACATATAAAGAACATAGAAATCTCGCAATTCGATAAACACGTAACGACTTCTTGTTCAGGTACGAAACCTTTTTATTAACTTTGAGTTAAAGGTTTCGACGTAAGGAGGAGAGACACAATCTTCTATGCTGTCTTATTCATTTGGCCCCCAACTCGAGCGGCCCCCATAAGGCGCACGTTCGCCTCGCGCCTGCGAGCTCCAAAAATCGACCCTTCTCGTTTGGCGTCTAGTACCCGACTCTTTCTCTCTTCAAATTCTCACACAAACCTCAGCGCGCTTCCGGTGCGTGACGTCACCCGCACTCTGTCTCTTCGGTTCGTTTCGGACTATTATGACATCTGAGTGACACCTCCATCCGCCCGCGCGTACCCGCGTTAACACCTGCTTCAATGTTGCACCTAACTAACCCATGTGCTGAGCCGAAAGGTTCTCAGCCTAACTAAACTCAAAGGCATGAACCGAAATCCCTCGGCTATTTTATAACACATCATTCGTTTCTTATATATTTTTTGTGTAGGATTGTTTTTAAAATAACTGTCGATTACTTTTATGTTATTTTCCCTATTTCTTTTTTTTTTTTTTTTTTACTTCTATGTACCTCAGATGCCTTGCTGCTTTGTTTGTACCAGAAATAAAAAGAGACAACATTAGCAGGATGCCTATTAGATCCCCATGTAGGCTTTTAATTATTATGATTCCGAGACCTATCGTCTGGGTCCTAATTTGATTTAGATTTGGATTTGTCATTTTTCATGAGTAACATATTGTGACTATACCAGACCCAGGAGTAGATTGGGTCTGTACTCCTGCCATAGATGTGAACTGGTACTCTTTTAATAAAGAAACCATTTAAGTAGACCACATAAAAATATGTCTTTAACTTAATCAAACTTCAACGGTCACATTTTTTATTGGAATTTTAGGGTTTCAAAAGCAATACCTTAAGTGAGTTGAGTTTGCTTATAGTTTATACAAATGTTTAGATACTTGAACACAAGAAATTTTTGTGGATTCAATAATCTTATAGTTTAACAGGACTTCTGAATCTAAGAGTTTCACTTTCTGAAAAGACAGTTTGTTCCTTTGCACCAATCACCCTTCGTTAGCTACTTTTGCAGGAATAATTCCAGTCCCATGATCCAGGGTGAGAGAGAGAGAGAGAGAGAGAGAGAGAGAGAGTGAGCGAAAAAGAAACTGAGGAGCAACGCTGATGGTAGAATTATAGCCATTCACTTAAAAAAAAAATTATTTTCCTTTTGTTTACAAATATCCAGACACTGGGTTACTTCTTATTTAATTTCCAGGTTACTCATTGAGAGTTTTCTACACAAGCATTCGTTCGTGATCTTTCACTTGGGTCTGAGTAACAAGAAGTCCATTCAAGTCTTCACAACTATTCTCAGCCGATCTCAGCAATGCTTTTTCATTTTTTGCAAATAACTTTATTAGAAGTCCATTCAAGTCTTCACAACTATTCTCAGCCGATCTCAGCCAAGCTTTTTTCATTTTTTGCAAATAACTTTATTAGAAGTCCATTCAAGTCTTCACAACTATTCTCAGCCGATCTCAGCCAAGCTTTTTTCATTTTTTGCAAATAACTTTATTAGAAGTCCATTCAAGTCTTCACAACTATTCTCAGCCGATCTCAGCAATGCTTTTTCATTTTTTGCAAATAACTTTATTAGAAGTCCATTCAAGTCTTCACAACTATTCTCAGCCGATCTCAGCCAAGCTTTTTTCATTTTTTGCAAATAACTTTATTAGAAGTCCATTCAAGTCTTCACAACTATTCTCAGCCGATCTCAGCAATGCTTTTTCATTTTTTTGCAAATAACTTTATTAGAAGTCCATTCAAGTCTTCACAACTATTCTCAGCCGATCTCAGCAATGCTTTTTTCATTTTTTGCATATAACTTTATATCATCCAATCATTATTATTATTTTACTCTTTGAGAGTTTTTCACATCAGAGTTAGCTGATGGTCTTTCCCTGAAGTTTGCGTGACAGCAAGTCTCCAGGACTCTTCTCAGTATTTTGGCCGATCTCAAAAGTATAGTAGTTTGGATGGTCTCTATTCATCCTCTTATTTCCATGTCCTCCAGTCCCTGTACCAATCCTTTGGTTACGGTACCAAATATAATTGGTATCAACGTTACTTTCATGTTCCACAGTGTTTTTCAATTCCCTAACAAGGTGGAGGTACTTATTTTTCTTTTCATTTTCTTTTAATTTTATCCTGTGGTCAGCCGGGACAGCAACGTCAACAATTTTGCAAGTTCTCTTTTTTTGTTGTTGATTATTATAAGATCTGGTTGTCTGGCCGATGTTAGGTGATCTGTTTGTATGTCAAAATCCCATTGGAGTTTATGTGTCTCATTCTCCAGGACAACTGCTGGGTTGTGCATGTACCATTTGTTAGTATGTTTAAATTCAAATTTCTTGCACAATTCCCAGTGAATCACTTTACCCACCCTGTCGTGTCAAGTCTTTTACTTTTCTGTGCTAATTTGCTGCATTCTGTTATTATATTATTATTATTATTGTTGTTTTTGTTGTTACTCCTTGAGAGTTTTTCGCACCAGTGTTAACTGATGGATTTAAACTGGAGTTTGACAGACAGTAAGTCTCCTCAAGTCTCCAGAACTCTCCTCGGTATTTTGGTCAATCTTAATAATGCAGTAGTCTGATTGGTCTCTGTTTATCCTCTAATTTCTATGTCTTCTTGTCCCTTTATCAATCCTTTTGGGATTATTTCAAGTGTTCCAATTACAATTAGCATCACCGTCTCCTTCATGTTCCATAGATTTTTAGCTCTCTTGCAAGGTTTAGATATTTATTACTCTTTTCACTTTCATTTAATTTTACTCAGAACGGCAAAGACGTCTGGCTGAGATTTGGTGATCCATATGTATCTTAAAATCTCATAGAAGTCTGTATGTCTCATTCTTCAAGGCTGATTTTGGGTTGGGCATATACCATTTGTTCGTATAGTCAAAGTGTTGTTATTATTATTATTATTATCATTATTATTACTCATTAGACTTTTTCACATCAGCGTAAGATGATGGCCTTTCAATGGAGTTTGAGTGACAGCAAGTCTCCTCAAGTCTCCAGGACTCTTCTCAGTATTCTGGCCGTTTTCAATAAAGCTGTTGTTTGGATGGTCTCCACTTGGTCGCCAACTTCTAAATCTTCCAGGCCCTTTAATAATCCTTTTGTTACCGTGCTAAAGGTACCACTCGCAATTGGTAAAATTGTCACCTGCATGTTCCATAGTTTTTTTCAATTCTCTAGCAAGGTCAAGGTACTTATCTCTCTTTTCACATTCTTTCAGTTTTATTCTGTAGTCTGCCGGGACAGCAAAATCGACAATTTTGCAGATTTTCTTCTTTTTTTTTTGTTGATTATTATAAGGTCTGGTCTTCGGGCCGAGGTTAGGTGATCCCTTTGTATATAAGTCCCACAGGAGTTTGTGAGTGTCATTTTCTAGGACAGGTGCTGGGTGGTGCATATACCATTTGTTGGCATGTATTATTATTATTATTATTATTATTATTATTATTATTATTATTTTACTCCTTGCGAGTTTTTCTCTTGGATCAAACAGACATCAGCTCGCCTCTCGTTCCAAGGACACTCCTCAGTATTCTAGCCAATCTTAGCAATGTTGTAGTCTGGATGGTTTCTATTCTCCTGCTGATTTCCAGTTCTACCAGTTCTTTTTCCAGGCCCCTAAGGAACGTTTCGAGTGCACCAACAATAAATGGTATTATCTTGATCTTCATGTTACACTGTCCATATAATATTTGGTTGTAAAATCAAATTTGAATCTTTGGACAATTCCCAGTAGATCACCTTTCCCACCAAATCATGCCTTGTTTCGCATTCAATTAGTGATAGTTTACTGCACCTGGCATTAACCTTTTCATCTTTGTCACCACATAATCTACATTTGCTATTTTTTGGAGCATGATTAATTTTCACCTTAATATGATTGGTCCTTATGGCGTTGCTTTGTGCTGCTATTAGAAGAGAGTCAGTTTATATTTTCAGGTTTTCCTTCCCTAGCCATATCAATGTTTTCTCGTACGGCAATTTCGTCAGTTTGTCAACATTATTATTATTAGTTTACTCCTTTG
This sequence comes from Sepioteuthis lessoniana, assembly GCA_963585895.1. Classification (NCBI taxonomy): domain Eukaryota; kingdom Metazoa; phylum Mollusca; class Cephalopoda; order Myopsida; family Loliginidae; genus Sepioteuthis; species Sepioteuthis lessoniana. The sequence continues at coordinate 43,041,654 of OY757937.1, forward strand.
AGAGTTTTTCACATCAGCGTTAGCGGGTGGTTTTTCTCTGGAGAGGGTGACAGTAAGTCTCCTCAAGTCTCCAGGACTCTTCTCAGTATTCTGGTTGATCTTAATTATGCTGTAGTCTGGATGGTCTCCACTTGACCTCTTATTACCAAGTCTTCCAATTCATACTCCTTGCATGTTTTCCAGACCAGCTTTAACTGCTGGCCTTACTTTAGAGTCTGAATCACTCCTTTAAGTATTTTGACAATGCTGTGGTCTTATTGATCAGACTTTCAGTTCCTGCAGTTTTTTTTCCTGGCCTTTGGGGATCGTTCCAAGTATACTAAATACAATTGATACTACAGTCTCCCTCAGGTTTCAGTTTTTTCGTTTTTTTTTGTTTTTTTTAGTTCTCTGACAAGCTTCAAGTATTTGTCTTTTTGCATTCTTTCATTTTCGCTCCGTGGTCAACAAGAAACGCTAAATCCACTAAACGGCAAGTTCATTCTTCTTGTTAATTACCACTAAGTCTGATCTTCTGACCGGTCTTCAGAGATTTTTTTGTATCTCAAAATTCACGAGAGTTTTATGTGTTATATCCTTCTTGTCGCCTCTGGTGATGTAATTGTTAGTAAGCTGGACTGGCAAACTTACAAGACTGAGTTCGATTCTCATTGGGTGCTCTTTTCATATGGCTTTGTGCCTTATCCTAAGCAAAAAAAGCTTTGTAAATTACCGCGCTCAACACGAATTCTAGATTGTGTTGGTACTTTTTGGTAGTATGACTGAATTTCAATCTCTTGCACATTTCCCTGTGGATCACCTTTCCCAGGCAGTCATACCGAATCTTGTACTTCTTTAGTGCAAATTTAACCTACACTTGCTATTCTGTTGCCTATCATCAATTTTCACTATGATATAATTGGTTTTAGGACGTTTTTTTATACTGCTATTAGAAGAGATTCAGTTTATCTCTTTAGGCTTTTCCTTTCTTAACCATGTCTAGGTGTTCTCCTGTTTATTATGTAATTTACAAAGCGCTTTGCTTTGATGTGGCACAAGGCCGAATGAATGGGGCGCCCAATGAGACTCGAACTCACTCGTGTAGGTCTGCTAGTCTAGTTTGCTAACCGTTACACCACCAGAGGTGCCCAGTTCTCCTGTATATTATTGCCAGTTCATTTGGGAAAGAATAACATTTACCTCTGCATAGTTTGGAAAAAAATCATATTATTAATTTACATAATTTAATCTCGTTGGTTTAAGATATATTTTATGACATGCTAGAATGTCCATCTATTAAATAAAAATGTTTTTGCGTTTTGTCAGTTATTATTTTTTTTACAGCCACATTCCATAATTTTTGGTACAGGTTATGTGGACACACACATATATATATATATATATATATATATATATATATATATATATATATATATATATATATATGTGTGTGTGTGTATGTATATACAATTTACATTTTGTTATAGATGGAGATGAACAGATCTAGATACTCTGAGATATAGATATATGAAAAGATAAAGTTTTATTTAGATGAAAAACGAAAGAAACCGGCTGACTCATACAGACAGATCGGTATACCATTGACAGATATGTTGGTATGAATAATCCGATACGCAGAAATAGATTCGGTTTGCAAATGATAGAGAGAGGGGGTGAGAGAGAGATAGAGAGAGATAGAGAGAGAGAGAGAGAGGTGAGGAGGGACAGGAAGTGAGAATGACTGTTCCCAAGACGATTTCTATAAAGTCTTGATAAACACTGCGTATTCGTGCCATACAAATGGCTAAATTATCTGAGCAATGTTTTCCAAAATGTTCGATTTATTCATCACAGACACAACAAAAAATTACAACGCCTTGTATTCCAGAATGAAGATGAGATAAAAATCAAGAAATAACAATTCCTCCAAACGCTCTGTTCTGTCTAGTGAAAAATTCTTAACTGCCATCACACGTTAACCTTAGACCTTACTCAACCAGTTATCTTATTTTATCGAATTAGCGTAAATTACTTTGGTGAAATGTTTTGCAAGTGAGTCTCAAGTGACATTACAGCTGTAGTGAGTTCGATCCCAAGTAGTTGTTTTAAATCAATGGTTTTATAACAGGCTATGATTGTCTTTATATGTATTTACCAACATCTCCGCACAAGCAGGAAATGACACAAGATCAAATTCAAGCGGAGTTTAACAAGTTTTAATTCAGCTTGAAGTGTCCTACGTGTCAAGCCATAGTGAAGAGTTGTAATACGAAGAAACAGTCTGCCTGTGGATAACAATATATACGCTCCCCACCTGAGGTTTGAGCACTCTGGTGAAGGAACAAACGGCTGCCACTCACGTAATACAAAGCTCTTCGTATGAATTGAGCATTCTAGTATCCGGTAAGGCAAAATGTAAACAAGCGAAAGCTACTACATAATGCCTTAAAATTCCCGAGCAGATGTGTGTCGACTATTGGCTGAGTGGTATGATACTAAGTCTTACGTAAATTTGGTCAGGTTTCAATTCCAGCGTGAAGCGTCCTACATGTCTAGCCACACTGGAGAGTTGTGATACAACAAAACAGTCTGTCTGTAGATGAGTATATATGTATATACGGTAATAATTGCAATTTTTGTGAAGTTATTTCTTAAAAGTATGGCAATAAAGGAAGTACTCTACACTTCACAGAACTCCACAATTGTAGCTTAATAATCAGATGCAGTTTTGTGTCCGACTCGAAACCACCTTTTTTGAAAGGGTACCTTATCCTTCTATCGGGGATAGAATCTAAGCCCTGTCAACCGGGCGAAAGAAACACGCAATGAAATTTACAGTTATTTAATCACACACACACTCATATATATATATATATATATATATATGAATTTTGTAATTTGGCCGACTGAAGACGTAGGCGACCGAAGGTTCTATTTTCAATAGCTACTTCCCCGAGGTGTAAGGGAGCTCACTCATCCTTTTCCTGGATTGCCCAAATTACCCTTGATCTGTACCTTATAATACTGACGCTAGGAAGCGTCAAGTACCATTTTTTGAGGCTTAGGTATGACTGGACCTGGGATTGAACCCAGGTCTCCCGAAAACTCTAACCATTATGCCAACGGGCCGGTATATATATATATATATATATATATATATATATATATATATATATATATATATATATATTTAAGAATCAAAATTACCTTAGGCATGGAGTTACCTCTGCGTAAAGAATACAGTCATTTTATTGTAAGCCCTATTGATAGGGGCTGCGACGTATATTAGATTCCTCATGAATTTGAAAATTGTTTTCGTGAGTCGTCAATGTTCGGAGGACAGATTATTTTGATGAGGATTATTAAATGTTGTTTTGTAGGGGTAATTTTTTTAAAATAACGATTTAATACAAATTCCCTTTTTTGGAGCTGATATTTCCTTCCCTGGGGAATTATTTGCTCAACTGCATGGGTTATGGGAAAATAATTATCAGTCTTAATTAAGCGATAAACACTTGTATGTCCACTTGAAAGTCGGCACGCACAAGGCATGTATTCGGCCTCTGCTAAATTGTTGTGCTAATTGTTAAAAAGTGAAGAGATTCTGTCATGCCAACGGTCATCGCACAAGAAATCTCGTGGCAAGTTTATTATTATTATTATTATTATTATTATTATTACAAAGCAGTAGTTGCTGAAACATTTTTATTGATTTGCCACGGGATCAAATCACATGATAACAGTTTTCTTTTTTTTTTCTACAATGCTTTCTGGAAATTGATATAGATGACTTCACTTGTTCCTGATATTCAAAATAGACTCTCTCTGTGTGTGTGTGTGTGTGTGTGTGTGTGTGTGTGTGTGCTTTCATGTGCATTTCTCTTTGTCTTTGTTTCTCTGTGTGTGTATGTGTGCGTTTATTTTCTGTGTGTGTGTGTGTGTGTGTGTGTCTGTGCCTCTATGTGTGTTGGCGTGTGTGTGTGTGTGCTTCTTTGTGTGTGCGCGTGTGTGTGCATGTGTGTATGTGTTCCTCTGTGTGTATATGCGTGTGTTTATTTTCTGTGTTTGAGCTTCTGTGTGTGTTTGCGCGCGTGTGTGTGCTTCTTTGTGTGTGTGTGTGTGTGTGTGTGTGTGTGTGTGTATTTGTGTGTGTGTGTGTGTGTGTGTATTTGTGTGTATTTGTGTGTCTGTGTTTCTCTAGTGTGTTCCTCTATGTGTGTATATGAGGGTTTATTTTCTGTGTGAGTGTGCTTCTTTGTGTGTATGTGTGTATGTGTGTGTGTGTGTGTGTGTTTCTTTAATTGTTTGTTTCTCTATGTGTGTATATGAGTGTTTATTTTCTCTGTGTGTACTTTTGTGTGTGTGTGTGTGTGTGTGTGTGCATTTGTGCGTGTGTGTGTGTGTTTCTCTGCTTGTGTGTTCCTCCATGTGCGTTTTCTCTGTGTGTGTGTGCTTTTGAGTTTGTGTGTTTGTATGTGTTTATTTCTCTGCGTGCGTTTCTTAGTGTGTCTTTCTCTGTGTATATTTCTCTTTGTGTGTGTACGTGTTTCGGTGTTTACGCTTGTTTCAGAGTACATCTGTGTTTTTCTGTGTACGTGTGTTTCTGTGCCTGTTTTTCTGTGTGTATGACTGCATGTTTCTCCGGGTGTGTATGTGTGCCTGTGCGTGTGTGTACTTTTGTGCGTATGTTTCTGTGTATATATGTATGTGTTTCTCTGTGCATGTCTTCCCCACCTCTCTGTATTTGTGTATATGTGTGTGTGTGTTTCTATAAGTATATGTGTTTTTGCATCTTACACCTTTGTAGATCAAATATAAGAAAACTAAAGATTTATCGACATGGCGAAAAGGTATCGACGGTATCCCTCTCAGAGATGAAGTACCCGCGCCCGATGCAAAAAATAGGGATATCTTGTGTAAGATAGTAAACTACATTAGGGGCGAGTCTCCACTTTGTTGTCATCGCTTAAGTTCACTCTGGCCCGGCAATGATAGCATCTGTTATATCCAATCTATTGATTTCTTTGAAAATCGTAAATATTTGATTGGAATATTTGCAACCTTTTAACTGAGCGCAAATTATCTCAGAATAGTTACTTGAAGATGTTTTTTTACAAATGACTATTATCATTAATTCTTAAGTAAATATATATATATATATATATATATATATGTGTGTGTGTGTGTGTGTGTGTGTGTGTGTGTGTGTGTGTGTGTGTGTGTGTGTGATCAAACACTCAGTACGAGTAAAATACGATACAACGTCAATTTTTCAAGGAGTTTGACCGGCTCATTGGACCAGAGTGTTCGCCAATGATCCGGGAGACCTGGATTCAGTCTCAGGTTGAGTCATACCAAAGACTTTAAAAATGGTACTTGATACCTTCTTGCTTAACACTCAGCAATATAAGGTACGTATTGAGGGTAAAGTGGATCAATCCAGCGAAAGGGGTAGCGACCTCCTCTACCCATCGGTGTAGTAGCTATTGAAAAGAGAGCCTTCTGGTAGCCCTCGACTACGGTGGTCAACTTTATTTTACTTTGACAGATTTGTATTGAGAGCTTTCCTTCTCCTAGCCTGGTAACCATGCCAAAGTTAAAGAGCGCAGTCTGCCCTACTATTTGCCTATAGCTTAAGGGAGCAATTGGGTTCATACCTTTACCCAGGGCATTTGTACTAAGTGAAAAGTAAGCAGTCTCGTCTAGGATTTGAACTCGAGTTACCGAGTCTATGATAGCCATTACGCAATGAGAGTCTGTCTGTCTGTCTGTCTGTCTCTCTCTCTCTCTCTCTCTCTATATATATATATATATATATATATTAGCCGTTCTTATTAAATTTGTTTATGCAAAAGCGTCACGCCAATAAAATTGAAAGAGATAAAGCGAGTTCTTCAAATACACAGACACACAAATAGACTGAGGTTGGTAAAGCACAAGGCTCTGTATGCTTGTGTGTTTACTGGTAATTCTACTACTACTACTACTACTACTACTGCTGCTGCTGCTGCTGCTGATACTGATATCAATAATTTCTCAATTCCATTTATTTTAACAGTATCAACAAACAAAATCTGAAGAATTGTAGAAAAACGATGTTAAAGAAACTTCACTTTTCCACATAAGAAAAATGAACTGCTTAAGAAACATCAACACAACAATTTTTTCCCCCTTTAAATACAATATTTTCTCTAATCATTTATCACGTTTTCACTGAACAGACGATCAGTTGAATTACAAAGTTATTGCTCTTGAAAAATAAGATTAAAAAAAAAACACATCTTAACTCTTCAGAGAAATACAAATAAAAAGTATATAACCACTCTTGCCCTTTTTAATGAGCACCACAATGTAGATCTGCTGTGATTTGAACCCGCAATGATAAATTACTGTCTAGCTTACATAAATTCACATTGCGAATGGTAAATCAAATATCATACATTCTGATAGAAAGTCAGGGATCAATTGTAAATTATATGTAAGTGGTAAACGAAACCCTCAATTATGGCTACGCTACTCGATCCCATTTTTAATGATATCTTTTATCCCCTCATCGAAAAACAGGTAAAAAAGCTAAAAACAAAACACAAAAACAAAGACAAATAAAAGCAAACAGTAAAAACAAACAACAACAAGCAAACAAAAAGAAAGAGAAAAAGCAAGAAAATAACACAAATAATAAAACAAGAAAAACAAAAACAAAGAAAAAAATAACATGTAATCAAAAAAGAAAAAGAAAAAAACATACAAGCATAAAAACAAAAAAACAAGTGAAAACGAAAACTAACAAGAAACGTAAAACATAACCATCGAAATAAGAATAAATAAATGAATAAATAAATAAAACAATAGAAACAAACAAAAAACAAAAGAAAAAAGCCCCCTCCCCCCCAAAAAAATCAAAGGTGGATATTCGTTATCGTCATTATCAAACGATTCCTATTTTCAACCCGAAATTTTTGCCTATTTTGAGTTCCTTCCTGTCAAGTGGGGCTGTCGAATACACCGACTGCAATTCTACAGACATGGAAGACATCAACGCCTGAGAACGAGACCCTGATGGCTGAGCGATCTGTTATCCGTGTAGTAAGTGACCACAGGACCTGCAACACTCCTTTTTGGTTCTTACTTGGGCTAAACGAACAGACGGGGAGGCCTGATTCTAACAACCAAAACTTATGGGATGATATCCCACCCTTTAAACACCCAAGTCTTTAAAGGTTTGACCCTTCAAACACCCAGACCTTTAAACACCCGACCTTTTAGATACCAAAGCTATTTAAAACACCAAACCTTTTCAATCTTAAAGAACATGAAGGTAGCGGTTGAGAGTTAACCGCATGGAAAGAAAAAGTTAATGAAAATTCTTTCTACCAGTTTATTGCAACACAGGAAATCGCATAAAAAGAGTTGGGAAATGAATAAGCAACTGGGGTTGATGTACAGCTAAAAATAATCAACCTTTATTTGGGATTAAATTTCTCTCTTCTTTTTTAAAAATCATTTTGCTCTTAGTGGCTGAACGTTTTTGCTTATTTTGGTAACGGAAGCACGTGCACGCAAGCACAATGTGCATTTTTACAATGACAATGGATTTTCTCATTCTTTTATTCACCCATTTATATATATATATATATATATATATATATATATATATATATATATTGAACTATATATAACTATAACTATATAAATAAATATTGAACTATATATAACTAATACTATATATAACTAAAACTATATATATATATATATTGAACTCCGGTCTCCCGGAGTTCAATCTCAGGTCGAGTTATACCAAAAATGGTACTAGATGCTGCCTTCCTTAACACTCAGCATTATAAGGTAAAGGTAAAAGGGAACAATCCAGGGAATGGAGTAGGTTGATATGCCATTAAACAACAACAAAACAATATCAAACTGAGTAAGATTTGTGTTAACATAACAAATAAACTAAATCTGTCTGTAAATATACGTAATTATGATACTTTTAGGAAAAATAAGTCGTAAAAATTCAAATTTCAACAGCCCAGTCGGCTTGGACAGTAGAATATACCAATAGCATTTCTGCAGGGCGGTAAGACCACCTCCAGTGTATGTCATGGATATGACATTGCACAATCTGATGGTGTGGCTCCAGTAATGCTGGAGTTTTGAGGAATGCGGAGTACCTTTTCATTGCCATCGCTTCCAGGTCCTCTCTGTCCCAGGGTGGTAGCACCTGATAGAGTCCTATCTATGGATCAAATAGAACCGTTTGACGTTTAAACTGAGTGCACAGAAATTACTAATGCTAAATAGAATTGTTTGAAAAAGAACTGTTTGATCATTTAACTGTGTGTAAACAAATGACTGGTGTTTAATTGAATTGATAGCGATACATAGCAATACTTGAAACTAATTTTTTTGACTTATTTTTACAAATCATATATTTTCAGTTTATTAGTATACACCATATTTGGCATTAAATAACCTACAATGGTTGATATGCCTTAAAACCCAACCCAACCAATCAAATTTAACCATTAATTTTTCCACTAGTAAGATTTTCTCCATGAATAATAAAAATTTTAGTTTAAGCATTTTGGCAAGAAATTACTTAAAATATCCGAGAAAAATGTCCAAAAACGTGTTTGACGTTCTTACTAAGCAGAGCCGCTTAAAATCCAAAATAATGATGTGTTCACAACGTTAAATACTGGACATGACTTTGAGCTTATTTGTTTATTTAAAGTCAAATATTGTTGATATATATATATCTCATGTCAAGCCACTAGTACGAATTTCCCTGACTCTCCCTCTCGCCATTCGTCCATCGCTTCTGACAGGTCTTCAAGAGGACATCATATGTTCGTACTGAACTGTTATTGATAAGTTCTAGTTGGTTTCCCAATACTTGCACATCGGTGAGAAGTGGTCCATAGGAGAACGTCGCATTTGTGCTCGGCATAACTTCTCCAGCAGTGTCCTGCATTTTTGTTGGTCTTATTTGTATGGTTTTAAAAATGGGAGGTTGGTGGCCGTAGAGCTGCAATTGCATGGGGTATTGCTTCCAGGATTTGTTAAATATAGCTCGGAGCATTTTTGTGCAACTGCCGTCGAGCTTTTCATCTATATGCTAGTCAGCGTCCATGTGGTGCATCCATACAGAAGTATGGACACGAGCGCGACTTGGAAAAAAATTGCTTTTTATTTTATCGGATTGGTTTGACTTCCATATGACCAATAAACTATCACCTCTATATAAAGATTCTATGACAGGTGTAAGCGTACGCATTTTTAAATACTTTCAAATTCTAAAAAAAAACCCTTAGTTTTGATTATGTCACATCATAGAAAAATACGGTGACCGATAAGTAGTGACGAGGAAAAAAGACTTGAGGATGTGATAGTCGAAAAGCCTGGGTGGGGTAAGAAAATTGAACCGAAAAAAATTAAACTGTAAACCTAGAGAATAGGTGAGGCTGATATTGCTTTCTTCTCTTGCTAAGTTGCGATTGGTTGAAATAAAAACAGTTGTGTTAAGTAAAGGTAATGTGTAAAATTGCTTTTATATTCACAATTCCGGGTGGGCACCTCTGGTGGTGTAACAGTTAGCACGCTAGACTAGCAAATCTACACTTGTGAGTTCGAGTCTCATTGGGCGCCCCATTCATTCGACCTTGTGCCACATCGAAGCAAAGAGCTTTGTAAATTACTATATTCACAATGCAGGGTAGAACTTTGTGATGAGGAGGTTCTCAAGCACTGATAAGAGTATCTCATTATTTGTTTGTTTGGATTTTATGGCATATCAATCTTTATAGGTTATTTCATGCTAAATCCATTTTTATGCCAATAAACAGTTCTTTTTCAAAAAATTCTGTTTTAGATAAGTGCATACTTTAAATGTCAAAAACATTTCTATTTTTAGATATTCAGTTTAGTCAAAGTTCTATTTCAAACAATTCAGTTTAGTATAAGAATAATTTTTTCTTTACACACAGTTAAATGTCAAAACAACTATATTTCAAACAATTCAGTTTAGTATAAGTACAGTTTAGTTCTATTTGACACATCGATAGGACCCTATCGGGTGCTACCACTCCGGGCCAGAGTGGACCTGGGAGCGATAGCAATGAAGGGATACTCCACATTCCCCAAAGCTCCAGTATTATTATAACCTCACCATCAGTTTGTTTTGTGTCATATACTGGACACTCGAGGTGGGGTCTTACCCTCTGTAGAGACGCTGTCAGTGTATTCTACAGTCCCAGCCGACTGAGCAACTCATTATTTGAGGTCTCCAAGATAGTATATATATATATATATATATATATAGTATTATTCGGTCCAGTTAAAGCGGAGTTGGGAGTAATTCCATCAGGACAAAAAACCATTCAACTGTGAACATTAAAAATTTTCCTGGTAAAGAGCTTAATGTAACTGACATTACAGAGTAACAATTTCTTTAATCCTAATGTAACCGGTTTTTGTTTTTTCTTAAAGAAATATATATATATATATATATATATATATATATATATATATATATATATATAATTTGTAAGCAAATATTTTGTATGTAGTATTATTTTTAAACGAGCTAGAGATCTTTTGTTTACATACAGTTTAACGGTGTCAATGTTGTTATCCAACACTAATAATTCTTACTAATTCTATTTGATATAGAGTTTTGTTCGCACACACTTAAATGATTTCAAATATTGTAAAGGATTAATTAGTTCTTTTTGACCCATAGATACCACCCAAAGAGGTATGACAACTCTAGGCCAGAGTTGACCCGGGAGTAATGGCAATAAATGAGTAATCCACATTCTCCATAGCTTCAGAACTGGCGCCTCACCATCATATTTTTAAGGTCATTAGCAAGATATTCGTAAAGGAGCGCCTTAACCGGGGAGACAGTGTACAAAATCTAAATAAATAATTGATGATCTTAATTTGATTTGTCTGACGTGATGACAATGTCTTAAGAAATTCGATATAACATTTTACGTGATGATTGCTTCGTTTTCTCTAATGACTGTCTCCTGATTCTTATAAAGCAGAAAAAAGAAACATGTACATCAGGGAATTAAAGTGGCAAACGCTTGTACAGCACGAATACCATTCTCTGAGTAATTGCGATTTTATTCCAGTGACAAGTTGAGCCGAGATAACCACTAATCACAAATACCAAAAATTATAATGAATTAGGGTACTCTTCAAACTCAAGCACCTCTGCTCTCTCGTAAACACGCACATCTAAACTTCGGCAAATTTTGAATATATATATATGAAATACGCACTATTGTGTGAGAATTTGTTGCAGTTAAATTTAATATTTGTTCAATATTTTACCCGGTTTGTACGAAATAAGAATTCATCCAGTTTACTGATGTTTTGAAACAAAGAAATTACGCAGTATTTAGTGCAAACAAACGGACATGTTTACTCAAAATGTTACAAGCTCGAGGCAAAAATAAGCTCACACGAGGAAAAACAAAATTATAAACAAACACACATTCTAGTTCTGGGGAAAGCAGGGATTTCTTAATCCCTCCCTCGCCCCCACCGATCCCAGCTGTAGGTTAAATAGTATTACTACTCTTCTTCTACAAGGCTAACTTTGGCACCAAATAACTCAAGCAGACTGATATGCCATGAAACAAAAACAAAAAGAAAAAATAAAGAAAAAAGAAGCTAAAGTGATAATTTCATTGTCGTCGTATTAAACTAGAGTTTGTTACACTTTAAACCAGGTTAATTTTCATTGCGTTTCGAATGATTTTAATGAATGTGTGAACTGTTTCTTTTTTGTTTGTTTGTTTGTTTTTATACAATTTAAATGAAATTGGCCTTTAGAGTTTAAGATGATAAAAATCCTGAAAGTTTTCGGACGAATTCGATATTCATTCGACCGGGATTCACGTTCTCTTATTCATAAGGATTTTTTTTTAATTCATCATCATCATGTCGTGCCGTTAGCACGGATAACCCTGACCCTCTCTTGCCACTTTTCCCTATCGTTCATTGTCTCTGGCTGGTCTTCAGGGCTCCATCCCGTATCTTCACAGAGCTGCTGTATGTATGTTCTCGCTGGTCGTTCTGCTCTTGCTCAGCCATATGTGGGGGTCCATCGGAGTACATCACTTATGAGCTCGTCTCTGCTTCTCCAGCTGTGTCCTGCGTGTCTGGTTCGTCTAACTTGGATAGTTTTCGTGATAGGAGGCAGCCTGGTCTGCTCTTAATTAAATCACACACACACACACACACACACACACACACACACACACACACACACACACACACACACACACACACACACACGCATTTATACATATACGTGTGTTTGCCCAACCCCTCTGCACTTGGTCAATTTTTTACAGTTCCACAAATTTGAATTCAGAATTTTCCTTTTCTTATACCGGTTGCCTTATCGAAGTTAAAGACCCAAGTCTTCCTTACTATTTACCGAAAGTTGGAAGGAGTATAGATGGAGTGTTACCTATGTATGTATGTATGTATCTATCTATCTATCTATCTATCTATCTATTTATCTATCTATCTATTTTTGTTATACAGAAAGAGCTCCAATCAAATGACAAGTCGTGGTGAAGGCATCCCTTCTCCTTGAAGGGATGCCTTCACGCCAAAATCAAAACTAAAGAAGGAAGCACCAGCATTAAAACTCTGCTGACTCGTTAGTATCCTTGGTCAGAAAAAGTCCAAGAGAAAGTATTCTGAAATAAAACCTTTAGTTTCCATAGTCATCAATTATCTTGCTATGCCTTACATTGGGCTGTAGCCATGTAGACCCAGAGATTAGGATTAGCCCGTGTCACTATAATCCAACGATGTTCAGTTGTCTTACTACCTTATCATCTGACGCATCTTGTATATTTTTCCCAAGTTGATCAAGATTCTAATCAGGATGATTTAATTGCAATTTTGGTGGTAAAGACTTCATTCATCAATGGAGATGTGGCAGTTATCTTATTTACACCTGTCCAAACCAAATTTCTTCAACTGAGCTTAGAACAGACAGCAGAAGGTATTGGTCTCTCTGTGAACTCAGACAAAACAAAGTTCATTTGTTGTAAACAAAACGAAACGATCCCCAGATTAAATGGCAAGCCTCTGAAACTTTGATGGCAAAGCTTCAGTTAAGCTAGAGCTTTGGGGAATACGGAGTACTCTTTGATTGCCATTGCTCCCAGGTCCACTCTAACCTAGAGGGTAGCACCTGATAGGGTCCTTTCTATGGGTCAAATAGAACAAATTATGTGTACAAAGAAATGACTGATGTTAAATTCTGACTTATATAGCAATACTTGAAACCATTTAACTGTGTACAAAAAGAGCTCAGGCCCGTTTAAGAATTTTATCTATGAATGTGTTTACAAATCATATGTATATATAATATATGTATAAAGAGGATTTGGCATTAAATAACCAACAATGGTTGAAATTCCATAAAACCCAACCAAAACAAATCAAATATATCTAATATGTATAAAAAGAATTTGGCATTAAATAACCTACAATGGTTGATATGCCATAAAACCAAACCAAACCAAACCAAACCAAATCACATGTATTTAATATATATGAATAAACAGGATTTGGCATTAAGTAACCAATAATGGTTGATATGTCATAAAACCCAAACAAATCAAACTGTCTCTGAAGCTATTTGACTAGTTCACATACCACGGCAACAATATCTCATCTGCAGAAATTGATATCATTATACGTACAGGAAAGGCATGAACTGACTGTCGATCATATAGAAATTTGATCTCTCCGATAATATTAAACGGGAATTCTTCCAAGTTGTAGACGTGTGATTATTACTGTTCGGTTGCATCCCTGGTAGCAGCGTTCTACAAAACTGCAGTTGTACGATCACTAATCTCTTATCTCACGAATCATCTTGGAAAGACGAACAAAACAAAAATGAATTCATAGGCTAAGTTCTGTGGACTTCCAGTCATGGCCAACTATTAAAAGAGAACCTGTCAAAAGCGATGGCCGATAGGGATAGATAGCAAAAGAATCTTGCGAGGCTTTGTGTGTGTGTGTGTGTGCATGTGTGTGTGTGTGTCTATTTTGGTTTCTTCTTTTAATGGCATATCAACCTTCTTGGGACATTTAGTATCAAAGTCATCTTTGTTGAACCGCAGTGATACTATTCAACCCATAGGAGTTTATACCTTTCCCAAAGGTATTAAAGCGAAAGTGAACTTAATCACGCGACTGGAGTTCGAACTCGTTTACTTCGTGGCCGCAATCGAGTACTTTAATAATGTGTGTGTGTGTGTGTGTGTGTGTGTGTTTAAGATAAGTTGGTTGACTGAAATTCTATTCGTATCGTTTTCATCCACTTTTATATTAAAAGCATTTTATTGGATATGCCCATAAGATATTGATACAGAAACGTTTTTTTTCCAGGGCTGATATGTCAGCATAGGTAAAACTTGGAATAAAACATACACACACACACACACACACACACACATGGATACGCACACACACACACACACACATGGATACGCACAGTTATACAGACTTCTGTCCACAGTCATCGTTATTTGTCGATGCTCTATTCTCTTCTTCGTCTGGACGCCGAAGCGCTTATTCTGTATCAAAATCGTTGCTTCTCAACATTTGTCAATATCCAGAAGTCTTTTCTCTTCCTTCTTTTGTTATACAAACAAATCGCCTCGACTCCTTAGCTGCACCCATCACCGTAGACTTAAGCCATTTGTTGCAATATCTCAATGAAGCATGTCTTTTCGAGATGAAAATCCATCGATGTTCTTTTAGTGAAGAGACTGGAGGCATAGAACAGGAGTGACCAGGGGCACTGGAACAGAAATACGAATTACCGGCAGCCCACTCACTAAGCACGTCCACATGTGTAATCGCTTGGAAACCTTTTCTAGGTTTATCCACTTCTTATTCCATATATAATCTCTCTGTCTATCTGTCTCTGTCTCTGTCTCTCTCTCTATATATATAGAGAGAGAGATTGTGAAAGGGATAGATAGATATATGTGTATGTGTGCGTGTGTATATAAAAAAAAGGAAAAAAAAACGCATTTTTGACACACACGTGCATACACACATACATTCACTCGCACACACAGAAGGCCTATATAATAGTATTAAGTGTTCTGTTCTGCCACGCCCTATCTCTCGCACCTCTCTCTTTTTATATACATATATGTGTCTTGTCTATAAATGAGTACAGCCCTACCAATTCTATTTTTAAGAAATTTCTCCTAAAGCCTAGATACTATGATTCAATTATTTCCAATGAAAGTGGACCAATATGTAATCAGCTAGGATATTAAGAGGTGTTATTTATTATTATACTATACAGCACTGAAAATCTTTAATAACAGATATGAACATATATTTAAAAAATGAATGCTATATATATATATATATATATATATATATATATATATGTGGGGGGGCTGTACTGTGCTGACTAATTATCTTCACCATCTTCGCTCTCTTTGTCCTTATTTCTTTGGAAATTTTCGCCGTGATTTTGATGTAAGAATATTCTTTATACTTAAGAAAAATCGGTACTGTTTCGGAAAAATATTTTCATATTAGCCTTGTTGCATTTTTCTGTTTTAAAACATTGTATCTTGATTGATTTATAAAAGGTGACTGAAAACTTTTATAAGGTTATATTTTTAGAGGGAGGTCTTGCATGGTATCCAATCATTCAGAACCTCTTTTTAATAAAAAAAAATATAATTATTAGGTATGTAAATGACTTTAACAGGGCAAATATTTGATCTGTAAATATACCCAATACAAAACATCTTATAAGTTGGCAATCAGTAGAAATTTACAATAATCCCAAATCGTCAAAGCCTTTTGCAATGTTGGCAAAATGTATATTAGAAAAGTAGTAGATGAAGTGAACAAATAATGAGCATTTTAGAAAATGTGGCCTCAGTAAAGAACATCGAATAATGAAGAAGAGACAGAACAACGTTTGGGCCAGGGGAATTAAAAAGCGGTGAGAAGCAACAACGGGTTGAAAGAAGAAGAAGAAGAAGAAGAAGAAGAAGAAGAAGAAGAAGAAGAAGAAGAAGAAGAAGAAGAACTAAAGCTCTACCTTTTCGCCCAATTTCTCTCTAACTTTTACGAAATGGAGGGGTCATACCAAACAAGGTTTTAAACGGTATTAAAAGACCCCACTTACAAGTGTGTTTTTTTAGATGGGAATGGACCCTCCACCTCCGTCTTACTGCCCTCTCCTTCTAAACAGTTGTTTGTCCCAATTTCACTGACAATCACTGACTCTCTTGGTAATCATTACGAGAGACAGAAAGATACCTAATACCTTATATTTACACAGGCCTTCTCAGTTGAACAAAGAAGGAATTTATTTAAATTTAATTGTCGGTCGGCGTAAGCAAAAAGGAAAAGGGATCCCAAATAATAATTAAAAAACTGTAAATAATGCTCTTTCAAGTCTAGAAATTGATAATAGTAAATATTTATTGGAAATATCCATTAGTTTCAGGGATTTCCTAGGGAAACTGAGCTCTCATAACGAAGCCAAAATCATCTTCTGTACGCAACGCTCAGGGTGGTCAAAGCAGTGAAACGTGTTAAAAATAAAAGATAAAAATAAAAAAAAAACACCCTTTAAATACGAATGATTATCCTAAACTTTTTATAATGAACATTTTACAAAACGTACATAATATTGATGATTGATGGTTGATAGGTTTTAACGGTATGTCAAAGCGTCTAGAGTCATTTCATGCCAAGCGATTAGCCGTATATAATGTGGGGGACAACTGCTTGTTTGACTCCGTTAAATACGAATGATCATCTTCAATTTTGATTAAAGAGACTCTACGTTCTTTATTTTTGATAATGACCATCTTACAATCTGCATATAATATGGGTAAGTAAAGTTGGCGAAGGTAGTCGAGGGAGGGCGACCCGAAGTCTCCCTTTTCAATAGCTATACTTCTATACTTCTCTTTCCCATGTATTGCTACACTTTACCCTTCATACGTACCCTATAATGCTGAATGTAAAGCAAGTGGGTATCATGTACCATTATTTTAGTCAATGGTATGACTTGACCTGGGTCTCTCGAACTATTGGCGAAATCTTTTCTCAACTAATAGTCTAAAAAACAAAATGATTCAGGGAGGGGTCACCGTGCCATAGTGGCGTACTGGACTGTAACACCGTTGTAAGCGAGTTTGAACAACAGTCACACTTTCACTTTCACTTTCGGACTAATATCATCGGGAAAAGTATGAACCCCTTTCCACTCCAGCTATAGGTTAAATCGTACCACTAATATTTTTCTACTAAGATACATTTGGTATCTAAATAGCCCTTGAAGATAGATATGCCATTAAAGAAAGAAACCAAATCGAACTTTTGATTAATCCTCAAATTTTTTTTCCGCTTGTAACGTTTTAGTTGATAAGCTCTCCGGCCTTTTTCATTTGCGTGTGACATTTAGTTATTTCAAAACTATTTTTCTTTTTAGTCTCAGTGCAGTTCGTGGGTACATAACATATTCGTCGATATTAATCAGTTTTCGAAAAAATCATCATCAAGATCAAGATTGATATTATGGCATATAAATCATTGTAGGTTATCTGATGTCAAATCCATTTTTATACATACAAAGTTATATTTCAAACAGTTCAGTTTAACATAAGTACAGTTTAAATATTCTATCAGGTGCAACCACTCCGGATCAAAGTGGACCTGAGAGTGATTGTAATGAAGGGCTAATCCGCATTTCTCAAAGCTCCAGTATTACGGAAGCCTCACCATCAGAAACAAATTCGAAAAGTAAACGCTACACAATACAACAGTATAAACGTCCATTCTTATAAAGTAGTAATGTACATACAAAAGTTACATCACTTTTGTAATACATCCCCGCCCTGTCGATGTCCCAAGATTAGACAGAATGTATAAGGGAAATAACTTATTATAGAAGATTTATCAACCAATTCCCGCTGAATATCATAAGATCGATACGGCAATTCGAAAGAATTAACAAAAAATATCTAGACAAAAAATATCTATTGTGTTCAATCAAATATGTATAAATGAAGAAATACTACCAATATATATATGTATATATATATATATCCCGGATTTCGTGATTAGGTCATTTTTTGTTGGCGGCAGTATGAGAAAGAAACGTTCGCGTTAACGGAAAAGGAAGAACGAATCAAAGAAACGAAGAGTCTTGTTCCCGGAAGAAGCTTATTCTACGCCTTGTTCCCGTTATCTATCTCTTCCGGTTTCCATGACCTCAGAGCCTGAACGGAGAGAGTAAAGCAACGAATGTCCTAACGCAGCGTCGATTTGTGTTTTTGTGCTTTTACTTACCATCCAACGAATAGCCATCGGTAACTAGTTTACCATCTTTGTGCATAGTATTCTAGATCAATGAGGATCTACGATTTCAAATATCGAAACTCCTAAATTAGCAAGCCCAGTCGGCCAGGGCTGTAGAAGACACCTAAAGACTCTCTGCAGAAGGGAAAGTCCAATGAATGTTCTGGTTATGACAGAAAACTATCTGATGTCCAGGTTCCAGTCGCGGTGCCTTGTAGAAAGCGGAGTACTTCTTCGTTACCATTGCTCTTAGGTCCACTTGGACATGGAGTGGTAGCACCTTATATGATCTTATCTATAGGTCAAATAGAACTGTGTCACCATTAAACTGAGTGCAAACAAATGTCTCAAGTTAAATTGAATTGTTAGAAATAGAACTGCTGGGTTATTTGACTGTGTGTAAACAGATGTTTAATTGTGATACATCGCAATACTTGGAACAATTTAACTGTGTGCAAACAAATCAGTAATAACCGGACATAATAGAGTGTTCGCCAATGGCCCGGGAGACCTGGGTTCAATCCCAGGTCGAGTCATACCAAAGATTAAAAAAATTGTACTTGATGCCTCCTTACTTAGCGCTCAGCATTAAAAGTTACGGATCAATGGTAAAGTGGAGCAATCCGGGGAAAGGAGTAGCGCCCTCCCCTGCATTTTGGTGTAGTAGCTATCGAAAAGAGAGCCTTCGGGTCACCCACGACAATGGTCGCCAACTTTACTTTACTAGTATTACTTAGTAATACTTGGGACCGTTTTACTGCATGCAAAATATAATTAATGGTTTTATATAGCAATACTTGGAAGTATCTAACTGCGAGCAAATCTATGAATAGCGTTCAATAGAGTAATTGGTGTTCCGTGACAATAGTTGTAACCACTTCACTCTGTGCAAACAAACGATCCAAATTAAATGGTTAACTGGTTTTAATCATTGTTATTTAGCACAAGTAATTTTATGTAGAAACAATAGTTATACTTGTATGCAAAAAAAAAGTTTGTTCAAACACATTTAAAGATAAGATTGATTACAAATTTAACGTGTGAAAACAAATGACTGATTTTAAATTAAATTGTTACTGTTTCATAGCAATACTTGAAACAATTTAACTGTATGCAAAAAAAAAAATGAGCTCAGACTTGTTTAAAAATGTTATCTACAAAATGTGTTTACAAATCATATATATATATATATATATATATACTCAATATACATGTATAAACAGGATTTAGAATTAAGTAACCTACATTAAGTTACCTCCCAGGAAATCCAAATAACCAACCAACCTAAATAATCAAAATGTTAAGTATGAAAAGTATTCATATGGAAAGCAGGCCACAGGGAAGCTATAACTATCGTGATTTTTTCTCAGTGGAGTAATCAAAGTTTGCCTATTCCTAACAGCGATAGAAACAATGCTACTGTAATGCAATGGCAACCTCACTTGACAGAATCTAAACTCAGAGGTACACAATAGCGTAAAAGTTATTACATTTTTATTTACCTAGGTCAGCTGAGACGCGCTAACGAGCAAGAATTATAGGGAGCGAGAAATGAACACACAACCCACATCGAGTTTGCTAGGTATTACAACACATGAGGAACCCTGGATTGATTGATTGATTGATTTTAACAGTATTTCGAACTGTCTCAGGTTATTTTATGCCAAGAGGTTAGGGATTTATGGTACATTTTTATTTGCATTTTTGTGTGCAGTTCTTTCTAATAAATTGTTTGCACATAATTATGTGATATCCTATCGCATAACT
Organism: Sepioteuthis lessoniana; assembly: GCA_963585895.1. Lineage (NCBI taxonomy): Eukaryota > Metazoa > Mollusca > Cephalopoda > Myopsida > Loliginidae > Sepioteuthis > Sepioteuthis lessoniana. The sequence continues at coordinate 43,061,799 of OY757937.1, forward strand.
CTAGGTTTCCTATCAAGTATTTCTATGTAATAATAATTTGCACACATAACTATGTGATATCAAGTTTCTATCAATTATTTCTATGTAATAATAATTTGCACACATAATTATGTGATATCAAGTTTCCTATCAATTATTTCTAGGTAATAATAATTTGCACACATAATTATGTGATATCAAGTTTCCTATCAATTATTTCTAGGTAATAATAATTTGCACACATAACTATGTGATATCAAGTTTTCTATCAATTATTTCTATGTAATAATAATTTGTACACATAATTATGTGATATCAAGTTTCCTATCAATTATTTCTAGGTAATAATAATTTGCACACATAATTATGTGATATCAAGTTTCCTATCAATTATTTCTAGGTAATAATAATTTGCACACATAATTATGTGATATCAAGTTTCCTATCAAGTATTTCTATGTAATAATAATTTGCACACATAATTATGTGATATCAAGTTTCCTATCAATTATTTCTAGGTAATAATAATTTGCACACATAACTATGTGATATCAAGTTTTCTATCAATTATTTCTATGTAATAATAATTTGCACACATAACTATGTGATATCAAGTTTCCTATCAAGTATTTCTAGGTAATAATAATTTGCACACATAACTATGTGATATCAAGTTTTCTATCAATTATTTCTATGTAATAATAATTTGCACACATAATTATGTGATATCAAGTTTCCTATCAATTATTTCTAGGTAATAATAATTTGCACACATAACTATGTGATATCAAGTTTTCTATGAATTATTTCTATGTAATAATAATTTGCACACATAATTATGTGATATCAAGTTTCCTATCAATTATTTCTAGGTAATAATAATTTGCACACATAACTATGTGATATCAAGTTTTCTATGAATTATCTCTATGTAATAATAATTTGCACACATAATTATGTGATATCAAGCTTCCTATCAAGTATTTCTATGTAATAATAATTTGCATACCTTATTTACCAACCACTCTCCAGGAGCAGGTTGTGACTCAATGTCAATTTTAAACGAACTTTAATAGGTTTAAATTTAGATTCTTACTTTTCCTAGACTGGTTGCCCTACCAAGGCTAAAGAGCCCATTATGCCACACTATTTCCTCCATAGTTGGTGGGAGAATAGTTGGATTCATGCCTTCCCCAAGTATATTAACGCTATGTGAAATATAAACAGTCTAGTCCAGGATTTGAACTCGTGTCGCTTTGTTCATTTTCTACGATGATATCCATTGCACTACGAGCCCCTCTTGCACAGAGTTTTATGGTTTTTAATATAGCTATTTAATATGAATAATTATTCGATCTAAAGTATATATTTCAATTTTATAATAGATATTTGTCTAAACACAGTTATATGATTTCAAGTAACTAATAGCGGTAATCTTTAGTAAATGATTATAGCTTCTTAATTCAAATATTCAGTCAGATATTAGATTTATGGAGCTACCATTACCAATGACCTAAATGCATTCGTTTTCCACAGGAGGCAGTTTAAAATGTTGAAGGTAATTCTTTCACACTATACGTAAATATATAATTCTTGTCTGTATAAAAGTAAAGTTGGTGACCATAGTCGAGGGTGACCCGAAGTCTCCCTTTCCGATAGCTACTACAACAAGGTGAAGGGGGGCGCTACTCCTTTCCCTAAATTGCTCCACTTTACCCTTGATCCGTACCTTACAATGCTGAGTGTTAAACAAGATAGAATCAAGTACTATTTCTTGAGTCTTTGGTATGACTCAAGCTGGGAATGAACCCAGCTCTCGCGGGCCATTGGCAAATACGCTAACCATTATGCCAATGTCCGATAGAGAAAACATTAAATCGGTTGTTTTTATTAAGTATACAAAATTATTTTAGTTGATTAACAAAAAAAAAAAAAAAAAAAAAAAACAGCGAAATAACAGGGTGTCTCTGTGGTGTAATGGTCAAATCGCTGGACTTTGGATTTGTGATAAGCGAGTTCGAACTCCAGTCGCGCTATTACATTCACTTTTTGACATATAACTCCTAGCTATGGGTTAAATAGTACCATTACTGTTCTTTTAGCAGGATAGATTTGGTATTAAATAACCCCAGAAAGTTAATATGCCGTTAAACAAACAGGCAAAAAAAAACTCAACCCGAGTAACATTTGTGACCTGTCATGTATATATAAAGTTGCTAGTCATGGAAATACAAAGGTGAATCAAAGGTTTTGCAATATTTGCATTCGTGCTACATTTTGAAATAAACTGCCGGTTATTAAAGAGAATCTAGTTGATGCTACACCCTGGGTATAGTTTAGAATAGCTCCCTTGAATTATTTTTCTGATCCATAGCTTACTTCTTTCACTTGTGACGTTTCAACAACCCAGAGCAAACGGAAGCTTCAGTGAAGGAGGTCTTCGCCTCGAAAAACAAAGACTAGTATCAGGCTAGGATCAAAGAACTGGCATGAAGATGTCTTCATACGGTGTAACACAATGGCTTCTACTTTGAATGCTAGGCTGCTTTTGTTGTAACTAGAAGAATAAAGCAGAAAAGTTACCAAATTATTACAAAATATTCTATTTCCCCTTATATATACATATATATATATATTGAGAGAGAGAGAAAGAGAGAGACTGAGTGACAGAGACAGAGTGAGTTAGAGACGTGTGTAATAGAGTGACAATCTCATAATGTATAGCATTTCTGCTGGGTTTTTTTTTGTGTTTTTTGCAGCGAGGCATTGGTAAGAGAGAAAGAGAGAGAGAGAGAGAAAGTGTGTGAGAGACATGTGCAAGAGAATGACAATCTCATAATAAACAGCATTTTTGTTTATTTTCTTTTCTTTTCTTTTCTTTTTTTTTTTTTTTTTTTGTAGTGCGGCATTGAAGGTTCCCTTAAAATGAATCTCCTCATTTAAATTTGCAAAATGTCTGGGTTTAAAATATCGATTCAGCAAAGCGAACAGAAGGAAAACAGAAAGCCTTTATTTATGTTTAATTTGTTCCTCACGGCGAGTGCTTTTAAATCATTTTAATAAAAGCTAGACACAGACGTCTACGTCCACCGACGTTTAAATCATTTTAATAAAGGTAGACTCGTAAAAGCGTAAGAGCGTGATACCGTGCCAATAGTAAATTAACGACTAATAATGTCTGATTATTACGGCGGAAAAAGATGGAGAACCACTACTCCTAACGGTTTCCGATTCTTTTTATCTAAAATTAAGAAAGACACTTTCCCTTCGAGATATTTCCTCAAACACACACACACACACACACACACACACATATATATATATATATATATATATATATAAAGTCGTTCGGAAAACACTGTCCGATTTCTGTACAAACAGTTTAAAATCTTTTGTAACATATTTTTAAGAGAAGTTGTATAAAAAAATTCACATTCCTAATGATTAAAGTGTCTGCTTTGTTAATTTTCTATCGCTTCTTTCAGAATTTGATTTTGAAGGTTATATACCCTTAATAATGATCATGTAAATAAAGAAGTGAAGGATTTAGTTGGTCATAATTAAGCTTCATGACAATGCCCGGTCATATATTACCAGGATGACAATTCAAAAGTTCACTGCGGTGGATTATGAGACGTTTTCCCATCCAACTTATTCTTCTGATCTCTCACTCACCGATTGCCATTTTTTCGAGCAACTGGACACTTTAGTCCAAAAAGCATTCCATTCATGTTGTATTATGTTTTGACCTTTTGACCCGGCCAAAAATGCCATTCAAGATGATGCACCGGAAGGAAGTGACACATTCTAATGGCAGTTATGAGAGGAAATCGCATGGGCGGAAATTGGCTGATGAAATGGGATGAGGTAAAAAAAATATCCCATGATACTCTCATAGACTGACGCACCAGAAGAGGGTGACCTCTGAACTGCATGACAGTTATTTTCGCTTGATGACGATTAAACATGCGATTTCAAAGATAGCGTGGGCGATCAAGTGGGCGTTGAACTATTATATAGCCCAGTCAAGACAGAAGTCAAGGCAGTTGAGTTGCGGCGAGTTGAGTTGAAGATCGGACGGAGTTATAGATGAGATGTGGTAGGGAAAGCCACATCAGGCCGAAGGGGCCTTTGGGCCCTGATGAATTGGGGTTCAGAGAAGATGCTGATAAGATGCAGTAAAGAAAGCCAGCACCCAGCAGAGTGGACTCCAGGCCTCCGGTTGAGCATCAGGGGAACGAGAAAGACACAGCGTTGACGGCTATAAGAGTGGGGGTCAGAATATTGCAGTTTATGTCCGATCTCCAGCTCTCTCACAGTAAAACCCCACACAACCTTTTCGAACCCTTGCAATAAAGTGAGAGGTAAATATTTTGTTAAAGAAGTCTTCCTGCATCGTTTATTACTGCGTCTGATTAATTTATTGCGTCAGTATGTATCCTGCATGAACATATATATGTGTATATAAGCATATTTATTATGTGAGTATATAACAGTTGTATAGCCACATACATATATAAGCAGAAACATAATCAAACATAATTTACGAAATTAAATGAACGACCGAACACACTTCTTTATAAAAATATGTATCTCTCCCACTTTATTCTCGAAAGGGTGGATGTTTCTGTGGTATATGAGAGATGGGTGGAGACAGGGACAGACTGCTATATTGACCCAACTTCTTCTTTTGACTATAACACGCTGTGTTATCTTCAAAAACCCACTTAGCACTTCTTCGCATCTTGAATGGGGTTGCTCAAGCAGGGGTAGCTGAGGGCCACTGCCCTCAGTCTGCAAGCTGGCCCTTACTCTTGCCTTCCTGTACCGACTAACTCAACTGCCGCCGGCACCTGCTTATATTCTTTCATAACGCCCTCTTGCTTCCGCTTCTTCTTCCGTTTATTTACACAGGCGCATCTCTTGATTGACGGCTCGGTCAAGGGTCAATATATAACATTCGAAAGAAATAGAAATTGCATTTAAATATTTTTTGTATCTAAACGCTTATAGTTTTATCGTACGGCATAAATGACTTTGTTAATTCATGGCAAAAAGGAAGAAATGATCATGATTCATATTTTGTCCGATTAAAACATAGTTCAAATTAATCAATTTAGGAATAAAAGTTTATATATATATATATATATATAGTCATCCACAGACAGATGTGTTTCGTTCTATCAGAACTCATCAGTGTGGCTATATATATATATATATATATATATATATATATATATATATATATTAGATTAATATATATATTAGATTAATATTTCGTATTTATTGAAATAAAGACGAAATAGTATTTGAATTCGTTTTCTTTGCTTCAGTTTATCCAGTTATCCTCTTATTTTTCCCATTTTGTCGGATTCTTCCGATCTGTTATTTCTCTCTCTCTCTCTCTCTCTCTATATATATATATATAAATCTCTCTCTCTCTCTATATATATATATATATTTATATGTATATATAAATGTGTGTCTGTGTGTCTGTGTGTTAATAATGCCTGTAGAGTCAGAAAAAAATCTTCCTAGGTTTCACTTAAACGGATCATCAGGATATTTCTGATGATGAAAGACAAAAATGTCCAGATTATCTGTTTAGCTTTAACGTAAGTAGATTTTTTTTCTGACTCTGTAAACATTCCTATTTTGCTCTACTTAGTGTATTAAGCACTCCTACGTTTAACATAAGAAATTCTGTCAATGTTTTTTTTTTTGTGGGGTTACTTATTTTCAAGTAGTACGTATGCTTTTAGTCATTTTTGTTCTAGAATTTTTCCCGGATTATAGTTTGTATAATATTTTTCTTACCTGCAAATTGTACTTTTCAGTCTTTTCAAACCCTCAGAATTATAGAATAGTTTATAAAAAATTACTTACTTACATAAATATATATATATATAGTCATCCACATGTAGACTGTTTCATTGTATCACAACTCTTCAGTGTGGCTAGACACGCAGGATGCTTCAAGCTGGGATCGAAAACCACTCAATTCTCGTTAGACGTAGTATCATACCGCTCAGCCATCAAGCAACCGACGTTAACTCAGGAATTATCATGCATAATGTATTAGCTTTTGTTTGTTTACATTTGCCGTTACTGGAGTGTTCAATTCGTTAAAAGAGCTTTGCATTACACGAGTGACAGCCGTTAATTCCTTCGCCAGAGAGCTCAACTTTTGGGGGTGGGGGAGCATATATATTGTCATCCACAGACATACTATTTCGTTGAAACACAACTCTTTAATGTGGCTAGACACGCGGGACGCTTCAAACTGGACTCGAAACCCGCCCAACTTTACGTTAGACTTAGTATCTTACCACTCCCCGCCTCAGGCGATCTTATATGATCGGGGGATCATCTTGTGGTGGAAAGATATAATGATACACCGGTATTCTTTGATTTAATTAACAAATATCTAATAATAAATTAAGGGAGAAAATTTTTCACGAGAAAGATGTATAGAAATTTCACTTATCTATGAAACTGCGACAATTAATTTACGACCAAGTCATTTGCAATATAACCTTCCCCTCATTAAGTTATATTTCAAATAATGAAGGATAGTAAAAGACTTCAATAACAGAAAATAAAACAAAATAATTTGAATAAATAAGTTCCAACATCCAAAAAAAAAAATTTAATTAAAAAAAAAGCTGTCTTCTCTTTTCCTTATCACAGTCCATTCAGCTGAGGTAGTAGAATGCGCCAACAGAACTCCCGCAGAGAAGTAAGAACCCCCCCCGCCGACTAATGAATGTTCCGTATGTGACAGAAAACTCCCGCAGAGAAGTAAGACCCCCCCCTCGACTAATGAATGTTCCGTATGTGACAGAAAACTCCCGCAGAGAAGTAAGAACCCCCCCACCTCGACTAATGAATGTTCCGTATGTGACAGAAAACTCCCGCAGAGAAGTAAGAACCCCCCCCCCCGACTAATGAATGTTCCGTATGTGACAGAAAACTCCCGCAGAGAAGTAAGAACCCCCCCGCCGACTAATGAATGTTCCGTATGTGACAGAAAACTCCCGCAGAGAAGTAAGAACCCCCCCGCCGACTAATGAATGTTCCGTATGTGACAGAAAACTCCCGCAGAGAAGTAAGACCCCCCCCCGACTAATGAATGTTCCGTATGTGACAGAAAACTCCCGCAGAGAAGTAAGAACCCCCCCGCCGACTAATGAATGTTCCGTATGTGACAGAAAACTCCCGCAGAGAAGTAAGAACCCCCCCGCCGACTAATGAATGTTCCGTATGTGACAGAAAACTCCCGCAGAGAAGTAAGAACCCCCCCGCCGACTAATGAATGTTCCGTATGTGACAGAAAACTCCCGCAGAGAAGTAAGAACCCCCCCGCCGACTAATGAATGTTCCGTATGTGACAGAAAACTCCCGCAGAGAAGTAAGAACCCCCCCGCCGACTAATGAATGTTCCGTATGTGACAGAAAACTCCCGCAGAGAAGTAAGAACCCCCCCGCCGACTAATGAATGTTCCGTATGTGACAGAAAACTCCCGCAGAGAAGTAAGAACCCCCCCCCCGACTAATGAATGTTCCGTATGTGACAGAAAACTCCCGCAGAGAAGTAAGAACCCCCCCCCCGACTAATGAATGTTCCGTATGTGACAGAAAACTCCCGCAGAGAAGAACCCCCCCGCCGACTAATGAATGTTCCGTATGTGACAGAAAACTCCCGCAGAGAAGTAAGAACCCCCCCCCGACTAATGAATGTTCCGTATGTGACAGAAAACTCCCGCAGAGAAGTCAGAACCCCCCCCGACTAATGAATGTTCCGTATGTGACAGAAAACTCCCGCAGAGAAGTCAGAACCCCCCCCTCGACTAATGAATGTTCCGTATGTGACAGAAAACTGTTTGCGCTGGTGAAGCCGCTGTCCTAAAGATTTGGGGAATGTAGAGTATCTCTTCTTTACTATTACAACATAGTCAACTCTCATCCAAAGTGTTAAGACGTGTTACGGTCAAGTAAAACTGTATAATCATTTAACAATGAGCAAGTCAATTACTGATATTAAACTGAATTGTTAGTGATACATTGGAATACTTGAAACCGTTTATCTGTCTGCAAACAAACCTCTAATTCATGCAAACTATTCCTTAACAAATCATATATATTTGATATATATGTGTATTTAAACGAAATTTGGCATTAAATAACCCACAAAGGTTGATATATAATAAAATTAGACCAACCAATCGACAAACCTTTTGCAAAATATATTTCAAGAGAACTCGAGCAGCTGTCATATTTTGAATGAAAACCTAACGGATTTTAGAAGCATAAAATTTTAGTTTTTTTTCACACATGGAATGGTATTCTTGTTATCAATGGAGGTCCTTTTCAAGATTGAATATTCCTAAAGAGTAATTTTTTTCATTCAGAAATCTACACTCTAAAATTGAATATAACATTCGTTCCAAGATTATATATATATATATATATATATATATATATATATATATATATATATATATACTTTAAGAAAAACAACGAAACCGGTCACATAGGATTATAAATTTATTTCAATCCTGTTACGCATTTTTGAAGTTTTCAAAAACACGAAAAAAGTAACAGGACTTCTTCAGATCTTTTTGATAAAAAAACTGAAGAGACACATGGTAGTGGGAGGGGATAGTATGAGGGAGTCGAACAGGTGGGTGGGAGTCGAAGAGGGGTGAGGATTTACCTCTTCCCTAAGCCCACTTCCGTTTTTAATTATAACTTTCGGTTAGCAGTGTAGTATGCTTGAATAACTTCTTGTCCTGATGGAATTACTCCCAACTCCGGTTTAACTGGACCAATATATATATATATATATATATATATATATATATATATATATATATATATATATATATATATATATATATATATATATATATATATATATATATATATATATATATATATATATATATATATATATATATATATGAAATAAGCAGACTCAAAGTCTGAGTGATTATCGAACTAAGAGCATAGAAAGAAAAGTAAAAGTAAAAGTGGTAAGCTAGCAGAGAGGTTTCGTCCTCGTTCAACAGAAAATGTTGTTTATACAGCGATCTATGTTTGTTGAAATAACATGATGGTTTGTTGGGTTTTATGGCATATCAACCTTTGTAGGTTATTTAACGCCAAATCCATTTTTATGTAAATAATCTGTTCTATCAAAAACAATTCAGTTTAGCATAAGTACACAGTTTAATTGTCAAAAACATTTCCATTTCAAACTATTCAAGCAGTTATATATAAGAATTTAGTGTAAATACATTTTAATGTCGATGAACAGTTCTCTTTCAAATAATTCAGTTAAGCATATGCTCGCAGCTTAAATGTAAATACGGTTTAATTGTGAAAAACATTTCTATTTCAAGCTATTCAGTTTGCTCAAATAATTCAGTTTAGCATAAGTATGCTGTGAGTTCTATTTAACCCATTGATAGGGCCCTATCAGGTGCTACCACTCCGGGCCAGTGTGGACCTGGGAGCGATGGCAATGAAGGGGTACTCCGCATTCCCCAAAGCTCCAGCACTGCTGGAACCTCACCATCAGATTGTTTAGTGTCATATCTAGGACACTCGTTAAGCGGGGTCTTACAGTGTATTCTACAGCCCCAGCTGACTGGGCAAGAAATAACATGAGAATATATATATATATATATATATATATATATATATATATAGGTAGCATTCTTGGTCCAGTCAAACCGGAGTTGGGAGTAATCCCATCAGGACAAGAAAATATTCATGAATGAATACTTAAAATTTTCCTGGTAAAGAGCTCAATGTACCAATAATACAGAGCAATACATGCTTTACTTACGATCAAAAAAATAAGAATAGAAAAAGGAAAATTATATGGTTTAACCCCCCTTTTTGTAAATTAGCAAATATAGATGTAGGTGAATATTTTTTGAGACTGATAGATAAACATTTTAAACAAGATAATATATTACATAAAATATTTAATAGGAAAACCTTGAAAATAAGTTGTTCTTGCACTAAAAATATTTCTCAAATAATAAACAGTCATAATAATGAATTAATTAATAAATTTCATAACCGAGTAAATAATAATAATATTAATAGTAAAAAAAAAGAATGTAATTGTAATCTCGAAGTGATTGTCCAATGAATGGTTTGTGTAATTTAGATAATGTAGTATATCAAGCTATTATAACCGAAATTTAAATTTAAAACGGAAGTGGGCTTAATGAAGAGGTAACTCTTCACCCCTCTTCTATCCCCTCCCACTCTTATGTGTCTATTCTAGTTTTTTTTTTTATCAAAAAGATCTGAAGAAGTCCTGTTAATTTTTTTTTTCGTGTTTTTGGAAATTTCGAAAATGAGTAACAGGATGGAAATAAATTTATAATCCTATGTGACCGGTTTCGTTGTTTTTTCTTAAAGTATATATATATATATATATATATATATATATATATATATATATATATATATATATATATATTCTGTTATTTTGAATGATTAGAATGATGTTTAAATTAATTCAGGAAGAAAGGTTTATTCGAAAATCGCATGTTTATTTTCCCAACAAAAAAAGAAAAATTTTGTTTATAAGGCGAGAAAAGAAAACACACACACACACACACATATATATATATATATATATATATATATATATATATATATATATATATATATATATGTGTGTGTGTGTGTGTGTATATACACGTTTTTTTCTCCTGTTATAAACAACATTTTTTATGATCTCAAAGTCCTTATTAAGGTTATTAAAACCGAAAAATTTAACGTTGACTTTCCATCAAAATAAATTCGTCAAATTTGGATTACCTTGTTTTTTCTAGTTTCCCTATATATATATATATATATATATATATATATATATATATATATATATATATATATATATATAAGGTTGCTAGGAAGATAATGTGCGATTTCTGAATAAACTTTTCTTCCTGAATTAATCTAAACAGTGTTTTTCATCATTCAAAATATGATTCCCTGAAATTTAAATATTTCTGTCATCGATTAATGAGATTATTTATGTTGGGGGACCGTCAACTAAGAGAATTCTCACGGGAATGTGTATGTTGAATTCCAATGGGATTATTATAAGGAAAATTAAGCATCCATTCATTATTCCATACTGTCTTGGTAAAAACAGATACAGCTTTTACGCATCCAACGGTGGATCCCTGAAATAAGTGGCCAAGTTCATCTACCTCGAAAGCAGCGTCTCATCTACCGAAAATGCCATCAATACACGACTCGAGAAGGCATGGGCAGTTATTGATTTGTTATCGGTCATGTGGAAGTCAGATCTATCCGATAAAATAAAATGCAATTTTTTACAAGCAGCAGTCGTGTCTATACTACTATATGGGTGCACCACTTAGAAGCTGACTAAGCGTATGAGGAAAAAGCTCGACGGCAACTGCCTAAGAATGCTACGAGCTATATAGAACAAATTCTGGAGGCAACACCCCACAAGACAACTTCTATACGGCCACCTACCAACCATCTCGAAATACCATCCAAATAAAACGGGCAAGACATGCGGTACACTGTTGGAGAAGTAAGAACGAACTCATAAGCGATGTACTCCTATGGACCTCTTAACACGGACGAGCAAGTGGTGAGCGACCAGCTAGAACTTATCTACATCATCTCCGTACCCATACAGCATGTGACCTGGAATCGATGAATGATAGAGACGAATGGCATGAGAGGATCAAGGAAATCCGTGCGCACTGCACGATACGATCATGATATATATATATATATATATATATATATAATTTAGGAGAACGTAGACACAGAGTCAATGGTACGTGGCAACTGTCCGTTTTTCGCCGTTGTCAAAAATCGGACAGTATTTTCCGAATAACCGAATACACACACACACACACACACACACACACACACACACACATATATATATATATATATATATATATGTATATATATATATATGTATATAATTATATATAACTCACCGCATGACACAATGTGACATAAGGTTGATTTTAAATGTAATTTAACCGGTTTGAATACAGAGTTTTCCTTCTCCTTGACCGGTTGCCACACCAAAGTAGAAGAGCCAAGTCTGCCCAACTATTCACTCACAATTGAAGATAGAATAATTAGATTCATCTCTTATCGAATACTATTAGTGCTCTGGCAAACAGTCTTGTTCAGGTTTTGAACTCGTGTCGCTGTATCCATTTCCTATGCCGGGAAACGTTACACTACAAACGTCTCGGAGTCAGTCTCTCAAAGAAGAATAGCCATCACAAAAGATCCTAGCGGCTTTGCGTAGAAGGCTTCGAATAAATTCGGAAACATCAAGTCTGTGAGGATTTTCAGGCGCTGTCACAAATGCATCAAGAAATATCAGACTATTCGAAGTGATTCCGTGCCATGGCAGAAGAGATGTCACTGCTGAAAACGGTTCGATGTGAATTGACGTTATTCGTGATCGGATAATAACGAAAGAAACGCGCCCATTCCTCGACGAAATAGGTCGACACCAGATATGAAACCGCCACGCCACAAAGATTTTTTTTTTTTTGATCAGATATGCGACTTGATGGGCATGAATACGACACGCCTTATTGCCAAACATAAATTACCACGCCTTCTACTGCTGCAGTAGTTTACTTATCTTGGATTTACATATATATTTCCATTTTACCAAACACACACACACACACACACACACACACATATATATATATATATATATATATATATATGGGAAAATAGAAGTGACAAATAGAGTGTTGGTTTGTTTTTTGTTTTTTTTTTTGTTTGTGCTTTTTGTGTTTGTTTTTTGGCGTTCTTTATGCTAGTTTTTTTTATTCTTTCTTTATCAATAAAATGTCGTTTGGGCCAAACGTCTTTTGTCAGAATTATTCTGAAGATCCGTTAAGTGAAACCTAAGTAGGTAGTTTCTGGCTCTTTTGTATCTCTCTCTCTCTCTCTCTCTCTCTCTATATATATATATATATATATATATATTACAGACTGATGATTGAAATCGCTTTTTAAAAATTCTAGAATAAACGTTCAAAAATCATTAGGATCAATGTGAATCGATCTTCAGATTTTTGTGTTGATCGTAATTGTTTTTATTACTTACAATATTCAAACGATTATCTTCATCTTCATTGCTACACTCACATCATTTCAGCCGATATATCCTTCGGCCTTCTACTTCAGGTGTTTCATGTCGAATTTTAGAGCCTACACAAAACCTCGAACTGAACCCTTTATTTAATCTATCGGGGTAAATTGTTCTAATTACGTTAACCATGACCGTATACAAGTGTTCAGTATTCTTTGTTATCATATCTTTGGGTGGGATTGAACCAGCAACCTCTAAATGATTTCACTCAGAAGTACTTTCCAACCAAACGTCTGAGTGAAGACAATAGTTTGAATATTTTTATTTATAAAATCTCAGAAATCTAAACACGTAATTGTTTTGTAAAAGCATTTGACGATCTATTCCTATAGTTATACTAAACGTTGGTGATGAGCGTGATCCTGAACGTCCTTAAAGTTTAATTTTAAACTTTTTACATAGTGAATTTAAACATAAGTTAACATCAGATTCTATAGCGGCTGATATTAAGGAATGTATTAGTAAGTTGTGTTTCGTTAGAACATTGTAATATATATATATATATATATATAGATATATATATATATATATATATATATATATATATATATTCTCTTCATGGCTTGGCTTAGTGAACGATAAAGAAGTGATCTATGCCGACGGTAGGCTCGTTCGTGGCCGATAAGGTTACTGCAGGACAAGAAGGTACGATCACAACGGCCACAGCTGAAGGTATAGTCAGGGCTTGACGGTATAGAGTTACAGTAACTTCTCCTGTGCCTTTTGTTCTTGAAGGTGGCTCTGCAGGTGTTTTCAGAGTAGGAAACAACATGGTTAGTGGTGAGACGTCAGGCACCACGGTTTTTAGTTCGAGTAGACGATTGGCGATGTTCGATGTAACAGGCATTAATGGGTTTTTTTTCAAGCGGGCCTTGAATTACTTATTCGTTGCCGAATATATATATATATATATATGTATGTATGTATGTATATATATATAGTAAGGTAGCTGACCTTTGTCGAGGGCGACCCGAAGGCTCCATTTTCAATAACTACTACTCCAAGGTTTTCTCGAATCGATTCCAAGTTACATCAAGGCGACTCATCCATTTTTTGAGATATTCAAAATCAAATTAGCTTTATAATTTCCAAATCGACTGTTGTCGCAAAAAAAGGGTATTCTTTTTTTAAGAAGTTTTGTCGAAACTACCTTATTTTCGCTTATTGATCCAAATATATACAGTGAAAGAAAAATATCATTTCCAATAGGCGAGGTGTGTTCGAAAAGTATTTAAGTTGATGCTGTGTTGTCAACACTGAAATGAACAATTAGGGGAAGACTATAAAAGCCATGAAGCACAAACTGTTAGCGTCAATGGAATTATGATGTGGCTTGAAAGATGAGGACAGCTAGGGGAAACGAAATGATGGATGTTTTTTTAAAATTAAATTAAGGGGAGGTGGGGAATAAAATGTCTAAACTTACGAATCTATTTATATAAAAATTGACATTAGTAATGTATATTATATATATATATATATATATATATATATATATATATATATATATATATATGTCATATGGAAATGCACGAGGAACCACCATACCGTGTGACTGCGTAACACCAGGAAACGGTTACTGTAAACGCGTAATGACGTCAACGGCCGAAAGTAAACGCGTTCTTTTTTCGGTGGGGCTGTGGTTGCGTGCTGCACAGTTCGTTCGGTTGTGTTCAACCATTGGACATACCTCTGGCCTCAAGGGGCCGTCCCCCCAGGCTTTAACCCTCCTCAGAGGGGTTAGGTTTATCGCCTGGTGCCTGAGGTGCCCCTAAAAAGGGAATGCAGCCGGGGCCCGAGGCATTTTTGGATCTGCCTGTCGCGTGTGAGCTTCTGTTCTGTGACCGGAACCACCTAAAAAACGCGCTTGTGCCATATTCGAACACTGGTGGGGCGTATGATAAATACAGCACTAAGAAAGAAGATGAATGTCCAATGTAGTCTCTGCTATTGATTGATCTGGCGTATATATACATATATATATATATATATATATATATATATATATATAATTATTCTAATACCCTGTCCGATGGCAAAAGCTGCTTGGTTGCGCCAGAGGTGGCAGTACCGCCTTGAATTACCGAAACTGTGTTATCACCCTGGTTGGCAGCTGATGAGGGCAGGGTATCGCACGTGCTATCACACGTTGTATGATGAAAAAAAAAATTGGAAGTCTGATCTATCCTATAGAATAAAACAGGATTTCTTCAAAGCTGTGACTGTGTCAATACCACTCTATGGATGCACCATATGGACGCTAACAAAACGCACAGAGCAAAAGCTAGTTGGGAACTACACAAGAATATTACGAGGTATTTTGAAAAAATAATACTGGAAGCTACAACTCAAGAAACAACAGCTAACCTCCCAACGCAAAAACCACCCAAGTAAGACAAGCAAGACATGTGAGACACAGCTGGAGAAACAAGGACAAACCCATGACGGACGTTCTTCTACGAACCCCTACACATTGGCGTCCTAGTGTTGACCGACGTGCAAAAACCTATGTACATCAGCTCTATGTGGAAACCGGTTGCAATTTGGAAGACCTACCGGGAGCGATGGATGGTAGAGAAAGATAGATAGAAAAAGAGAAACAGACAGAGACAGAGAGAGGAACAGGGAAATCTGTGCTGTCAGCTTGACTAGATGATGATGATGATGATATATATATATATATATATATATATATATAAACAAAACTCGGTCACATTAGGATTATAGATTTATTTCCATCCTGCTATGAATTGGGTGAAATGGGGAGGAAACTCTTCACCCCTTTTCAACCCCCTCCTACCCTTCCTTCCTGTGTCTATTCTGGCTGAATTAATTATATCCAAAGAAGAAGTCCTGTTAAATTTGGTATTATTGATTCATATCAATACCCATAGCAGGATGGAAATAAATCTATAATCCTAATGTGACCGGGGTTTTTTTCTTAAAGAAATTGTTGCTCCGTGATGTCAGTTACATTGGGCTCTTTACCAGGAAGATTTAAATGTTCATAGTTGAATCATTTAATTTTCCTGACGGAATTATTCCAGACTCCGGTTTAACTGGACTGAATAATATATATATATATATATATATATATATATATATATATATATATAAAGTTAAGTGTAGATCGAATGATAAAAACCGTGTTATAAAAAGACATTAAAATCAACTCAAAAACGTTTAGGATCTTGCGTGAAAAAATTGTATCGACACAAACATCTGAAGAGCGATTCCTACAGTAAAACTGATACTTATAAGAAAGGAATTGTGACCACTGGGATCCCTAAAAGTTTGCAAATGCTAATTTTAAAGTTTTTTTAAAGAGTAATTTTAACCATCTGTTTGCATTCCACTTTATAGAGGCTCTATTCCCGATATTGAGCGCAGTAAAAGACGACGTATATTGTATTTATTTTGTACGATGCTCACACATACATAAACATACACACACACACGCACATACATACACACACATACACCCGCTCACATACACACATTTATATATATATAAACACATACACCCCCCACACACATGTATATACATACATACCCACACATACAAACACACATATACATATATACATATATATATATATATATACACACACACATTAACCCACACACAAACATGTATATACATACATGCAAACATACCCCCGACATATATATATATATATGCATACATATAAAGCATACACACACGCAAGCATATATATATATATATACACACACATACACCCCCACACACACATATATATACAGACTTTCTAATTACCCAACCACTCCTCTACGAGCGGGACGTGACACAAGGATACATTTTAACCAGAGTCCACCAGGTTAAAACATAGTGTTTTCATTCTCCGAAACTAGTCGCCTTACCAAGCCAAATGAACCCATTCTACTTGACTATTTTCAGTATGTTCTATTACTGGGAGTTGAAGAGAAGTGTTCTGTTTCTTTTGGCTAGTTTTATTTGCTAATGGCACATCAATTTTTGAGGGTCATTAAATGCCAAGGACTTCATAGTAGAAGAGCTGTAATAAAATATGTGATAGTTCATATCTTTCTCTTAGGTATTAGTCTGAGAGTGAACGTAATTGCGCTATGGAGTTTGAACTCGCTTCCTTAATATTAAGACGTACTGTAATACGTTAGCATTTACACGACAGTGACGTCACCTATATATATATATATATATATGTGTGTGTGTGTGTGTGTGTGTGTGTAATATAATTGATTGAAAGAAAAAGAAGACAGAGAGTCATTTTGGTCTTATAAATGTATAATTGCTCTGGATGAGATTTTTATATATTTATATATTTATAGTCAAACATCGAGCACTCCTGGAGATTTATATAAAACCTCTCATATATTCTCAATGTAAATAATTCTAAACTCATCGTCTTTCAACATCTATTTTATATGATATATATATATATATATATAGGTGGGGTGAACTATTCTAATAATCCTTATAATATATCTTATTTTACACTTTGCAAGTGTTTCACACCAGTTTTAACTGCTTGTTTTTTAAAAATGAATACTGACTAACGGCAAATTTTCTCAGGTCTCCAGGACTGTCCTCAGTATTCTCGTCAATCTTAGTAATGCTGGGGTCTGGATAGTCTCGATTCTTTCTGTGATCTTCAGTTGTTTTTTTTGGTGGGGGATTACGCATGCAGCATATTTTCTAAGTCTTTGGAAACTATTCCGTTTGCATCAACTACAATTGCTATCACTGTCACTTTCATGTTTCACAGCTTTTCAGTCCTCTGGCAAGATCCAAGTATTTGGTTATCTTTTCATCTTCTTTTATTTTCACTCCATGATTCGCAAAATTTCCTTTTTTTCTTGCTTATTAATACTGGGTGCCCGTGGTGTAATGGTTATCATCGTAGGAAATGGACACGATGACACGAGTTCAAATCCTGGATGACACTGATCGCATTTCACATAGTACTAATACCTTTGGGAAAGGTATGAATCCAATTACTCTCCCTCCTGATATGGGTAAATAGTAGGGCAGACTAGGTTCTTCAGCCTTGGTGAGGCAACTAGTCTAGGAGAAGGAAAACTCTGAATTCAAACCTGTTAAACTCCGCTTAAAAATTGACCTTGTGTCATATCCTGCCAGAGCGGAGGGTTTGGTAAATAGGATTAACAAAGGGTTTTGTTTTCTGGCTTTGATTAGACAATCAGTTCGTATCTCAAAATCTCAGAAAATTTTACGAGTTTCATTTTTAAGGACCGAAGTTGGTTCGTGTATACACCATTTGGTAGTATGGTTAAATTCTAATGTTTTTCACAGTTTCTTATGGTATTATTATCATTAATATTATAGTTTTTTCACATCAGTATAAGCTGATGGTTTTTCACTGGAGTTTGAGTGACAGCAAGGTCTGGTCTTTTGTCCGAGATCAGGTGACACTTTGTATGTTAAAGTCCCATAGGAGTTTATGTGTTGTGTTGCTATTAGGAGAGATTCCGTTTCTCTCTTAATGTTTCATTTTCTTACCAAGGTCCAGGTTTTCTCGTGTGAGGCGGTGTTTATTAGTCGTTTAAAGCGGCCATAGATTTGTTTTTTTTTTTTCATTTTTGTTTCCTATATATTGTCATTCTCTGGTCTATCGTGTTGTCCGTATCGTTTCTGATGGGTGTAATCATTCCTCGTTCGTGTTTTTCTATTATTATTATTATTATTATTATTATTTACTCCTTTAGAGTTTTTTACATCAGTGTTAGCTGATGGTTTTTCACTGGAGTTTGAGTGACAGCAAGTCTGCTCAAGTCTCCTGGGCTCGTCTCAGCATTCTAGTCGTTCTCAGCAATGCTGTCATTTGGATAGTCTCTACCCGTCCACCAACTTCCAAGTCCTCCAGGCCTTTTAATAATCCTTTAGTTATTGTACCAAAAGCTCCCATCACAATTGGTACAATCGTCACTTTCATGTTCCACATCTTTTTTCAATTCTCCAGCAAAGTCGAGGTTCTTATCCTTCTTTTCACATTCTTTCAGTTTTATTCTGTAATCACCCGGGACAGCAAAGTCGACAATTTTGCAAATTTTTTTGTTGTTGATTATCATAAGGTCTAGGTGACCGTTTGTATGTTAAAGTCCCATAGGAGTTTATGTGTGTCATTTTCAAGGCCAGGTGTTTGTTTGTGCATATACCATTTGTTAATATGGTCAAATTTAAATTTCTTGCACATTTCCCAGTGGATCACCTTGCCGACCCAGTCGTGTCTCGCCTTATACTCCTTCAGTGCTAATTTGCTGCATTCGCTTATTATGTGATTGATCGTTTCGTCTCTGTCACCGCATATCCTATATTTACTGTTTTGTTGTGTCTTATCTATTCTCGCTTTGATATGATTGGTCTTTATTACATTGTCCTGTGCTGTTATTAGGAGATATTACGTTTCTCTCTTAATGTTTCCTTTTCTTAGCAAGGTCCAGGTATTCTCGTGTGAGACGGTGTTTATTAGTCGTTTAAAGCGGCCATAGAGTTGTTTTTCCCATTTTTGTTTCCTACTTATTCTCATTCTACCGTCTATCGTGTCGTCCGTATCGTTTCTGATGGCTGTAATCAGTCCTCGTTCGTGTTATTCTATGTAGTCTTCGAGCTGTTGTATCGATGCACCAACGCTGTCTTCGATATTGCAAGTCCTCTTCCACCCCCTTTTCTAGATACATATAGTCTGTCAACATCGTCTCTGGGATGTAATGCCTTATGCATGGTCATTAATTTTCTTGTTCTTTGATCCATTTGTTTGAGTTCATCTCTGGTCCACTTGAGAAAGTCTCCCGAATGTCTAACGAGGGGCACAGCACATGTTTTTATTCCTTTGATGAGGTTTCTGCTGGAAAGTTTTGTCTCGAGTAGTTTTCTAGTTCTCCTAAGATATTCTTTTCAAATCTTGTTTTTCATTTCCATTTGTTTGATGGTGACAGCCTCCAAGATACCCAAGTATTTGTAGGTTTCATTTTCTCCGAGCGTTCTAATTTTTTCGTGATATGGTAGTTTCATTCCGTCAGTCATGTCGTTTACCACTTTTCATGACGAGCATGGCACATTTTTCTATGCCAAATTCCATTCCTATGTCCTGAATGTATATTCTAACGGTGTGTATGAGAGTTTCCAGTTCTTTTTTATTTTTTGCTAATAGTTTTATGTCATCCATGTACATTAGGTGATTGATCTTCTCTTGCGATCCGCTAAGTTTGTATCCAGCTGTGCATTTTTTGAGTATGTGTTTAAGGGACATCATGGCTATTATGAATAGTAAGGGTGATAGTGCATCTCCTTGGAAAATCCCTCTTTTGATCTTTGTTTCAGCTAAGCTTCATCCTCCAGCTGTCAACTCCTCTCTTCAGGTTTGCATGGTCTTCTCGATGAAGTTTATGACTCCATCTGATATTTTGAACATTTTGAGACAGTGTATTATCCAGCTTTGTGGAACCATATCATATGCCTTTTTGTAGTCAATTCAAGCCATTGCTAGATTTTTCCGTCTTGTCTTGCTCTTATTTAGGATGTGTTGCTGTGCCTCTGGATCCTTTGCAGCATCCTTTCTGAGCGTCAGGGAACAATCCGCGGCTTGTTAGCGAGTAGTAAATCTTTTCCCTATTTGTGCTGTTAGTATTTTCCACATCATTGGTAGGCAGGTTATTGGTCTGTTACTGTTTGGAGCAGTTCCTTTGCTTGGGTCCTTTTGGATTAATGTATTCTTTCCTTTGGTCATCCAGTCAGGTATTTGTGCGCCTTGTACGCATCTTTTCATTTCTAGTGCTAGTCTGCCGTGAATGGAGGTGAATTTCTTGAACCAGAAGCCATGTATTCCATCATGGCCTGGCGTTTTCCCGTTTGATATTCTTTTTAGTGTTGTTTTGAGTAAGTCGATGTGTACTTCTATTTTGGGGCCTTCTTCGGGTCCCTCTAGTTCTCTTGTAATATTGTTTATCCATTCAGCATTTTCGTTATGTCTTTTTGGTTGACATATTTTCGTCCAAAATCGTTCGGTTTCTTTGGCATCCGGTTGTTGGTATGTTTTCGTGTCACTCCCTCCCAATTGTTGATAAAATTTTCTTTCGTTGTTTTGGAAAGTCCTGTTTTAATTGTATTGTTTTTCACATCAGTTTTAGCTGATGGTTTTCACTGGATTTTGAGTGGCAGCAAGTCTCCTCAAGTCTCTAGGACTCTTCTCAGTATTCTGGCCGTTCTCAGCAATGT
This sequence comes from Sepioteuthis lessoniana, assembly GCA_963585895.1. NCBI lineage: Eukaryota > Metazoa > Mollusca > Cephalopoda > Myopsida > Loliginidae > Sepioteuthis > Sepioteuthis lessoniana. Next base: position 43,083,218 of record OY757937.1, read on the forward strand.
TGTCATTTGGATGGTCTCCACTCAGCAGCCATCTTCCAAGTCCTCCAATCCCTTTGATAATCCTTTAGTTACTGTACCAAAATCTCCAATCACAATTGGTATAATTTTAATCTTCGTGTTCAACAGTTTTTTAAAATTCTCTAGCAAGGTCGAGGTATCCATCCTTCTTTTCACATTCTTTCAGTTTTATTCTGTGGTCCGCTGGAACAGCAAAGTCGACAATTTTGAAAATTCTCTTTATTATTATTATTATTATTATTATTATTATTATTATTTACTTCCTGAGAGTTTTTCACACCAGCGTTAACTGATGATCTTTCACTGGAGTTCGAATGACAGCAAGTCTCCTCAAATCTACGGGACACTTCTAAGTATTCTAGCCGATCTCATTAATATAGTAGTTTGGATGGTCTCCACTCGTCCTCTTATTTCCAAGTCATCCAGTCCCTTTAATAATCTTTCGGTGACTGTACCAAGAGCACCGATTACAATTGGTATAAACATCACCTTCATGTTCCACAGTTTTATTTAGTCCCCTGGCAAGGTCAATGTATTTGTCCTTCTTTTCATTTTCTTTCAATTTTACGCTCTGGTCAGCCAAGACAGTGAAGTTCAAATTCTTCTTCTTCTTCTTCTTCTTCTTCTTCTTCTTCTTCTTCTTCTTCTTCTTCTTCTTCTTACTATTATTATTATTATTGTTGTTGGTGTTGTTTTTGTTGTTTTTGTTAAAAATAATCTAGTCATCATGTGGCTGGGTTATTGCAATATCTCTCTTTTTTCCTCACTTATAGAATGTGGATTATTGGAAGATGTAAATAGCCAAAGTAATGAAATCTTATTGGCTGAAATCTGGTTTCCATGGCAATGCAATTGAAATTAAAGTTTATGTGTTTACACAACTAACGTAAATTAAGTTCTTTGTTTCCTTAATGTAGATTTTCTTTTTTCTTTTTTCTTTTTTTTAAATCCTTTATTTTTCTCATGATCCTAGAACTCTGGGAAAACATGGCGATTTTTCAAAACTATCAACAGGTATATATATATATATATATACACACACACACACACACACATATATATATATATATATATATATATATATATTCCTGTGTACGTCGTGTGTGTGTGCGCGTGCGTATGTCTCTGTATTTACGAGTATCTCTGTGTGTGGGGTGATTAAAAAACATGTTAACATTTCTACAGGAGTACCTTTTTGATATCATGATTTCGTTCGGTTTTCATATATATATATATATATATATACATTTATATATATAATCACGAGTTAGAATTTAATGGTTTCAACGATTTCACCTGTTTGCTTACGATTGTGTGTTTGTGTCGTAATTGAGAGGATATCGCATTAAATTTGTCCGTCTAAAACCATTAAGAGGTGTTTGTTTTAAGAAAACAATTCCATTGGAATTTTGTTATTATCTTATTCGAAGCAATAGTGATACCAATTCAAAACTAATACGTAACCGTTTTATAAACATACATGGTGCGTCAGGTAATTGAGAATTAATAATCTGTCAATATAGAATACTATTCATGAAATAAATTACATTCCCAACAATGTCTTAAAAGATAAAAAAGTAAACCAAAGATATTATTTCGATTTGAACATTATATAACTAAACAGGTATTTGCAATTATTCATTAACGAACTCGTAAAGCAGTGAATCTTTTAAACCAAAAGTATGAGTATCCTGGATGTAGAAATAAACTGCATCCGTTAGTGAGGCTCCTCTTCTTGAACTCTAACGAATACGAAATAACCACTTAAGTGTCTTTGCCCCACGTTCTGCTCCGAAGTTTTGTGGTAGTACCTGAAAACGTCAAATCTACGGGTCAAATAGATCAGCATAAGATGCTCAAAATGATTTTTAACAGAGATATTCCGAATACTCGAAAAATTCACCATCACCTATTTGTATGAGATATTAATTAATACTTGAAGCCATTTAAAGATTTGCAAATTATTTTATAAACCAGCCAACCCTACCAACCAACCAACCAACCAACCAAAAATAGGAATAGGTTGCAGTTCAAAAAAAAAAAAAAAAAAAAAGAAAAAAACCGTTATATATACCGTTTTATTTTGGGTTCCAGAGTTTCAAAACAGTAGATTTTGGTGACGAATGATACTAAAAAATATCCGTTTTAGTTTAGTGTGGGAGTGTGTGACCACTATTCAGAAAATACAGTCAGTACCTTTAAACCCTGCAGATTAGGTTTGGTAATAGCAGTAACCGATTCTACAGCAGCAGCAGCAGCAGCAGCAGAAGAAGAAGAAGAAGAAGAAGAAGAAGAAGAAGAAGAAGAAGAAGAAGAATGCACGATAAGCAAAAAAAAAGGGAGACGAGAAGAAGGAGTAGAATGAAAAGAAGGAGGGGAGGAAAAGGAAGCAGAGGAAGAGGAGTTGAAGACAGTAGAATGAACGAAAAGCAAAATAAGAAAAAAGAGAGAAAAAAGGCATTGAAGAAGGTGATGAGGATGAAGAGTTGGAAAAGGAAAAAAAGATTAGAGAAGTGATGATGAACACAGAAGAGGATGAAGAGGAGGTTACAACAGGATGAACAAAGAAGCAAAACTAAGAAGAAGAAGAAGAAAAAGAAGAAGAAAATGAAGAAGAAGACGGTTATAGGAAAGTAAAAGGAAGAAGAAGAAGAAGAAGAAGAAGAAGAAGAAGAAGAAGAAGGTTATAGGAAAGAAAAAGGAAAACAAGAGATAGGAAGAAAGACGAAAAGGAAAAGCAAATGGGAAAAAAAAGAAAGAGAAAAAATAAAGAGGAAAAAGGATAGAAAAGAAAAAACGATGAAGACAATGAAGAAGAATAAGAACTCTTCTAGTATCCATTATTTTTATCTGTCTAAATGTAAGCTGTGTTATTAAATGCAATCAAAATATTGATCTCACCTCTTATACTGAAGAGTGAAATATGAAGTGTGACCATTTGATGATGTATAGCCAGACTGCAAGCGCTACTGGGCATGCGTACACAGGGAAAAAGCGGAAAGGAGATTTAATTAAAATTTACAAATTAGCGCACTGTTATATTCGCTCACGTAGCGACATAAATAAGTAGGTTTTGCTGCACTTAATACTCCATCTTAGCCCCTGCGTGACGTAGGAATTGTCCCTCGTGTGCACGCTGATTGTAGGCTCCAATCTTCCTGGCATGGCTGGCAAATGGTAAATCTTCGTAGTATCTCCTGCCCTGTAGGAAACACAGTCGGAAGTAGGGTTGCTGTTGTATATTAAATTAAAGATGAGTGTTTGTAAGTGGAAACTCTGAGGGTTATGCCTTTTCGCAGATGCATTAGTCAATACATGGCGCCACAAAATAAGAATTGGGGCAGAACTAAGAGAGCAGAGGTCCTTTGGCGAGAAGCCACGGACGTCGACAATAGTATTGCTACAAATTAATCATAAAGATTTTAGAAAGTAATGTTTTGGGGAAAGAATACAAGGAAAATGAAACATGATTTTCGAAATTAGTAGAGTGTAAGAATGCAAATGGCTGTAACGTTGGTTGGTTGGTTGGATTTTATGACATATCAACTTTTGTAGGTTATTTAATGCCAAATTCATTTTTATACAAGTAGTCAGTTTAATTTCAAATAATTCAGTTTAGCATGAATACAGAGTTAAAATGTCGAAAACATTTCTATTTCAAATTATTCAGTTCAGTCAAACAGCCCTGATTCAAACAATTCAGTTTAGCGTAAGTACACTTTCAATGTCAAAATAGTTCCATTTTAAAGAATTTAGTTAAGCATTAGTATACAGTTTAAATGTCAAAAACAGTTCTATTTCAAGCAATTCAGTTTAGCATAAGTAGTAGGTTTAGACCTATTTGACCCATAGATAGGACTTTATCATGTGCCACCTTGGAAAAAGCGTAACTCTGAACAGTGCCCCCATACGGTCAACGCTTTTGGCAAAATTCACCTTATTTATTAAAAGACCTCCCTACAGACACGGTCTCCCTGTTTCACTATCTGTCAGTCTCTTTCACACACACAGATATATATATATATTTGCGTATATTTTTTGCTGTTTATTTTTGGGGATTATGTTGACAATTTCATTTTTTAGCTTTTAGGGGTAGTAACTACCTCTGGAAAAATTATAGAATCAGACAGTTTTGAGGATGTTCGCTTCAGTTAAGTTATGCAGAGATATAATGGAATTCATGGAATAGAAAATAGGACAAATATTTATTGCCCTTCTTCAAATTTTTATTACAGGTTTGATTCTTTTACGCATCGAAGAAGACATTTTCCTTCACTGGTTTAGTCGTGGTGGTCCTACTCCTACAGCGCATATCTTGAGCAGTATTAACTTAAGTTTTTATTCTTCTACACCCGTTGACATACCAAGGTTAAAAAGAGCAATCTGCCATGTTATTTACCCATCGCTGGAATGAGATTAGGCGGATTCCTACCTTTTCCAAGTCAGTTAGTACTATTTGAAATGCAAACATAATCATTAAAGATTTGAACTCAAGCAGTCGACTCCACAATAACCATTACGTCAGGAGTGCTTCCTTCAGACATCGATTTTACTAATTTAAATCAATATTCTTTATCAAATTAGTTTAATCTATCTTATGCTTCATCTGTCTTATACAGAATATACATTTTGAATGTATTGGTCAATATATATATATATATATATATATATATATGTGTGTGTATTGTCATCCATATACAGACTGTTTCCTTGTATCACAACTCTTCAGTGTGACTAGACACGCAAGACGCTTCAAACTGGGATCGAAACCCGCTTCACGTTACGCTAGACATGGTATCTTACAACTTAGCCATTTCGGTGACATACGTCAACTCAGGAATTATAGTGTATATTTAGTGGCTTTCACTTGTTTACATTTTGTGTTCTCGGATAGTGGAGTGCTCTATTTGTTTGAAGAGCTTTGCATTACGCGGATGGCAGCCGTTAATTCCTTCGTCAGAGTGCTCATCCCATCCCCTGGAGGTGGGGATCATTTCTATATAATTTGGACTTTAATTCGTCTCTATCTTTGGCCAATAGACCATTGTATCATTATTTATTCTTAAACACACATATGCATGCACACACAAATATGTGTGTATGTGTGTTTATATATATATATATATATATAAACTAAAAGTAATTTAGATTTTATCTTCTTACTGTTTTATAAATAAGTTTCATGTGACTTCTATTAAATATACTTTTTGAATATATCGGTTAACATATCTATCTAGCTATCTATGTGTGTGTGTATATATATATATATATATATATATAATTTGATTCAATCTATACATCTTAACGATATCTTAAGCCAATGGTCACAGGGGGTTTCGAGTCAGCTGTCATCAGACCCCTCTCTAAGGTCGCCAAGCCAGGGTTGATCAGGCTACGGCTTGCAACGCAGCAGTCTCTCCTGCATCTATTTGGTCCAGCCAACTGGCAACAGCATTCACATAAATACGTGTGCGCTGAAGCGCCACGATCAATGAACATGTTTTACCAACATTACAATTCTACTTATATGAGAGGAAGTCTCCATGGTATAGCGTCTGAACTGCAAAATCATAGTGAGTGAGTTCGAACTCCAGTCGTGGTACTACGTTTATTTTCAGAGTAATACGCTTGGGAAAAGTATAAAGTTCTTCATACTCCCAGATCTGTGTTAGATAGTATTACTTTTCTTCTATAAGGATGGCTTTGGCATTAAATTACCCACACAGGCTTATATGTGATATGAGAAAGAAACCAAACTGACAAATATATATATATATATTGGAAGATAATTCAATAAATAAGGTGAAATTTGTCCCAGAGGTTGACAAGCACTGTTTACAGTTGCACCTTTTTCAAGGAAATCAATAATGATGGGTTACTTCAGGTGAAAATGACTTTCTTTACTGCACCCGAAATTTTTATTTACTGGAAATTCAGTGTATTTCCTATAAGGATGGCTTTGGCATTAAATTAGCCACACAGGCTTATATGTAATAAGAGAAAGAAACCAAACTGACAAATATGTCTTCATGTCTGCCAAGCCCGGTCCATCTCTCTAAAAGATTATCATTAAGATAAGCATGTACTCACTTCTTTCAATGGGGGGGGAGTTCAGTCCTGTTGAAAAATGAAATTCTCATATTTACTTACCATGAAATTATTTCAACAAGAATTGCCAAAATTATTGTCTTGCAAAATGATAATTTTTTGGATACCATATATATATATATATATATATATATATATATATAAGTAAGTTGGTGGCTGTGGTTCCCTTTTCAATAGGTACTACACTGAGATGTAAGGAAGGGCGCTACTTTTTTCCCTGAATTGTTCCACTTTACCCATGGTTTGTACCTTATAATGCTGAGTGTTAAGCAAAGAGGCTTCAAGAACCATTTTTAAAAATCTTTCGAATGATTCCACCTAGGATTGAACCCCGGTTATCCTGGGCCGTTGGCGAACACTTTATCAACTAGGTAAATGGTCATGGAAAAAAAGTCGTGCCTTCCCTACACCTTGGTGTAATAGCTATTAAAAATGAAGCCTTCAGGTCGCCCTCGACTACTTATATATATATATATATATATATAGATGGAAAATTCTCATTCAAGCAAGTTTTATTAAAGACGAAAGTGTGTTTCAGTCAGTTCGACTTTTTTTTCCTCATTTTTCTTTATTAAAGCTTGCTAATCATGAGATCTCAAGTGAAAAGGGACTGTCCAATGTTCTCGATTCAATAGATCAAGTATTTTCGGTTATCTTGGACGTCATCTTGATTGGATAGTTGACAGTTTCTTTTCAAATGTGATTCCTTCGATTAGAACACTGGTTCGAAAATAGAAAAAGTTAAAAAAATAAGTTTAACCGACAGCAATACTCCGTTGTCTTCATAATATATATATATATATATATATATATATATATATATATATATATATATTCACACTGTTGTTGGAGCTTCGAATACGCTCACAACAACCTATACAGAGGGGTTAAATCCTTTCAACAAATTGAGTATCATGAGAATGAAACTAAAAAGTTGCTGGTAGTGAAGATCCAGTTCTGCCTCTCTGAGTAGTCTGGAGTACCAGTTCATAAACATTACTTTCAAGTCCTCTCTGACGCAATACCTGCTATGGTCCTACGTATGTGTTAGATCGATCTATTTTTATTGGATTGTAATGCTTGAAGGTTTGTGCAAACAAATTACTATTATCATCATTATCATTTTCCTCATGTGAGAGTTTTTCAGACCAGCGTTGGCTGATGGCTTTATATTAGAGTCTGAGTGACAGCAAGTGTCCTCGAGTCTTCAGGATTCTTCTCATTATTCAGGCCGCTCTCAGCAATGCTGTAGTTTAGATGGCCACTACTCATCCTCTTATTTCCAAGCCCTACAGTTCCTTTGATAATATGTTAATGACTGTACCGAGCGCGCCAATTACAATTGGTATCACAGTCACTTTTATTTACCATAGTTTTTTCAGTTCTTAAGTAAGGTCTAGGTATTTATCTCTCTTTCGCTTTCTTTCATTTTTACACTGTGTTCAGTCGCTATTATTATTACAATTATTATTATTATACTCTTTTGAGAGTTTTTTACATCAACCTTAGCTGGAGGTTTTTCACTGGAGTTTGAGAAAGAGCAAGTCTCCTCAAGTCTCCAGGACTCTTAGTATGCAGCTTAGTTCTATTTGATCCAAAGATAAAACCCTATCAAGTGCAATCACACCGGGCCAAAGGGTACCAGGGAGCGATGGCAATGAACGGGTACAGCTTATTCCCCAAAGCTCGAGCATTACTAGAACCCTGCCATTAGATTGTTTAGTGTCATATCCAGGACCCTCATTGAGGGGTCTTACCTCACTGCAGAGGTGCAGTCAGTGTATTCTGTTACCCCAGCCGACTGGGCAAAAAAAATGTACTATGTGTACGGGGAAAACTATTTTAGTAAAAAAAAAGTTTACAAACGTGAGTTCGCCACACTGAGCCTAAGTTGAAAAGACACTCCATGGAGAGGAAATACTCTGAATTTCCGGTAAATAAAAAGTCTCGGGTGCAGTAAAGAAAGTCATTTTCACCTGAAGTAACCCATCATTATTGATTTCCTTGAAAAAGGTGCAACTGTAAACAGTGCTTGTCAACTTCTGGGACAAATTTCACCTTATTTATTGAATTATCTTCCAATATATATATATATTTGTCGGTTTGGTTTCTTTCTCTTATCACATATAAGCCTGTGTGGGTAATTTAATGCCAAAGCCATCCTTATAGAAGAAAAGTAATACTATCTAACACAGATCTGGGAGTATGAAGAACTTTATACTTTTCCCAAGCGTATTACTCTGAAAATAAACGTAGTATCACGACTGGAGTTCGAACTCACTCACTATGATTTTGCAGTTCAGACGCTATACCATGGAGACTTCCTCTCATATAAGTAGAATTGTAATGTTGGTAAAACATGTTCATTGATCGTGGCGCTTCAGCGCACACGTATTTATGAGAATGCTGTTGCCAGTTGGCTGGACCAAATAGATGCAGGAGAGACTGCCGCGTTGCAAGCCGTAGCCTGATCAACCCTGGCTTGGCGACCTTAGAGAGGGGTCTGATGACAGCTGACTCGAAACCCCCTGTGACCATTGGCTTAAGATATCTTCATGAAAAACCGCCACAGTCACCGGACCTGTCCTCGTATGATTTCTTTTTATAGGGATATATGAATGGACAGATTTATGCCCGCCTCTTCCAGCTAGCTTTGATGATCTCAAGCAGATAATCACTTACGCACTGGATAATGTTATTGGCGACATGCTCCTGCGTGTTTGGCAAAAAACTTAACTACCGACTTGACATGTGCCGTGTCACAGGCGGTGCACATTGAACAGAAATGAAATCGGTCTCAAGATAACCTTTTGATACTCAATTCGTAAACTGTTCAATTTCATTGAGCTAGACTCTGTAGTTTCCTTAATAATCGCTTTTAAAATGGTGTCAGTTTTGTGGGGAGACACTATATATATCATCATCTTCATGTTGCGCCGATAGCACGGATCTATCTGACTCTCACTCGCCATCCATCTCTATCGTCCATCGTTCCCGGTAGGTCTTCACGGCTACATCCTATATCGACACAGAGATGTTGTATATAGGTTCTAGCTGGCCGTCCTGCCTTTGCTCGTCCATGTGAAGGGGTCCACAGGAGTATGTCACTTATAAGTTCGTCCCCACTTCTCCAGCAGTGTCCTGCATGTCTGGTTCGTCTAACTTGGATAGTTTTCGGGATGGATCGTAGGTGGCCATACAGCAGCTGCTTTTTAGGGTGCTGCTTCCAGGATTTGTTCAATATTACTCTTAGCATTTTTGTGTAATTGCCTTCAAGCTTTTTCTCCGTGCGTTTAGTCAGCATCTATGTAGCGCATCCATCTAGCAGTATTGACACGACTACTGCTTGGAAAAAAAACTATTTGTTCTCCCATTGCGCAATGTATATGGCAGCCCAGCAGTTTACTTAAAGATGTGAACTGCTAGACTGCTTACACAGGGGATTTTGTTTATAGTTGTGAGGGCTTCTGTACGACAATCCACACTTTTTAGATGATTTGATAAAAAAGAATCGAGAGTGTTCCAAATTCTCCCAAAATGTCTCCTTAGGATTTGAATTCATGGGGCATATGGACCAATAATGTCAGAGTAGAATCCTATTATCATGCCAGAAAACATTCCAAAGCAATCTAATTAAAATTGGTTAACTGAGTTGATTATGATTCATCGTTTCTGGTAGAATTCTCTGAAAAGATTAAAATCCTATCAAAGAAAGTGGACAATTGACTGAAAGATGAGCTTTTAAAACACCCATTATTTAATTGATATTGATAGTACATTTTTTGTCAAAATTCAAAATGCTTATTTTATTGTCGCTTTTGTTAGAATACGATGGGCATATTAAAATCCTTCCAAAGAATATGACCAATTCCAATATTTAGCGGAAAAATGAATCTTTAAAACATTCCAAACGTTGTACTTCAAACATCCCTGACTTATTTTTATTACTTAGTATATTTGGGCTATTGACCTCATCTTTATTGTTTTACTGAAAACGTTACGGCCGATATGCCCCTGAGCCTTCTTCAAGAGTCTATATTATGAGTATAACAATAAAGATGAGGTCAATAGTCCGAATATTCTCAGTGATAAGAATTTGAAATTTACACAAATGCCTGACTGATTTAAAATGTTGATTCCTTTTGTCGTTTCTGCTAGAATGCGATGACCTTAAAATGCGGTTATAAAATAATTGAAGGGGTACTGCGCTAGTATTTTTTTGTTTCTTTTTCATTGACACGTTCAGCTTTAACTTTAAAGACTACTAACTCAAATCTGATTATCTGAATTTTCGATTCATATTAAGTGCTCTGATGTCATCATTTTACATCTATGAATTAATGGGTATCTCTGGTGGTGTAATGGTTAGCAAGTTAGACTAGCAAACCTTCACATATGAGTTCGATTCTCATTAGGTGTCCCATTCATACGGCCATTTGCAAACCGCTTTGTAAATTACTACATCACTGAATAAATGCTTCGTTGATGGGCTTATATAGTGGTCATAGTACTTTCTTTGTTTAGCGGCATATAATCCTTTGAGGATAATTTAATGCCAAAGCCACCTTTGTAGAAGAACAGTAGTGGTATTATTTAAGCTATAACTAGGTAATAAATAGATCCATACTTTTCTCAAAGATATTAACCCGAAATAAAACTAAACAGAACGACTGCAAATCGAACTCGCTTACAACGATTCCGCAGTCCATCATATTAGACACTACGCCCCGATGACGTCCTCAATATTAGCTCTCTGTTATACACAGTAGGTGAGTGTCCAACAATTTAGTTAAAGATGTGGACTGCTTACACAGGTGATTTTGTTTATAGTTTTGAGGGTTTCTGTACAACCAGCCACACTTTTTAGATGAGTTGATAGAAAAAGAATGGTGCTGTAATGTGTCACAGATCTCCCAACCATTATTCTCAGTTTTTTATTTTCCTAGATTAGACACACTATGAAGACTAGAGAGCTCATTCTGTCCTATTTTACTCATAGCTTGGAAAGAGAAGAAGTTGATAGATTCCACTGATGATCCCACAATTATGACTTTTATTTACTATGAAACAGTAGCTATTATAATTTTCTCATTGGACGATGAATACGTTTAAAAAAAATTTATTCTATGTAAAAAAAAATCAGGAGTTTCATGCCCTTGATACCAGAAGAGGGAAAGGTAATCCATTTATATGTGATCAATTCGATCTTGATGATGACTAATGTTAGGTAAAAGTATTTGATCTGTTGATTTATGACCTTTGAACTGTTCCTCTTTACCTGTAATCTTGAAATTTGGGCATTCATTCAAAAACAGAAAAAAACCTGCACTGAATGAAACATGCAGTTGTCTTTAATTGAACTTGTTTGAATGATAATTTTTTGTCTAGATATTCTTCATTATATATATATATATATATATATATATATATATATATATATATATATATATATATATAAGTACCTCTCCCTTTGTGCACAATGTATAAGTGCCCAACAGTTCTGTTAAATATGGGAACTGCTTACACAGGTGATTTTGTTTATAGTTTTGAGGGCTTCAGTACAACCGTCCACACTTTTTAGATAAGTTGATAGAAAAAGGATGTCGCATTTGTGTGTCACAGATTCCCCCAACTACTATTGTTAGTTTTTTCTTTTCCTAGACTAGACACCCTATCAAGGCTAGAGAGATCAGTCTACCCTACTATTTTACTCATAACTCGGACAGTTGAAGATGTGAAGATGAATGGATAACAATGATGATCTCACAATTACAACTTTCCTTTCCCAATAGGAAAAGTTTGAAAAAAGCTTAACCAAGAGAAATAAAAAATACTTCGTCCTTAATGTGGTTTGTTGTTATGTGTTTGGTTTTGTTTGGTATATTTTGGTTTTAAAAGACCCTGATTTCATATTTTTTGTACATAATTAAATAGTTTGAAGTATTGCAATGTAACAGTAACAATTTAACATCAGTTATTTCTTTGCACATATTTAAATAGATATACATGGTATGTAAGAAATGAGTTTGTCAGTAATTTCATATTCAAATAAGTAAATACTAATTCGTTTGGACTCAGTTAAATAGTTCTCAGTTTTGCGATGTATCTCTAGTAATTCAATTGAACAACAGTCATTTGTTTACACACGGCTCAATGGAAAAATAGTTCTGTTTTTAACAATTCAATTTATCCTAACTGATTTGTTTGTCCTCAGTTTACATGTCAAACAGTTCTATTTGACCCATAGATAGAATCCTATCAGGTGCTACCACTCGGGGTCAGAGTGAACCTGCGAGCGATGGCAATGAAGGGGTACTCCACATTCCCCAAATCTCCTGCATTAGTGGAGCGTCACCATCAGGAGGTGCCCGTGGTGTAATTGTTATCGTCGTAGGAAATGAACACGACGACACGAGTTCAAATCCCGGACGAGACTGATTGCATTTCACATAGCACTAATACCCTTGGGAAAGGTATGAATCCAATTATTCTCCCTCCAGCTATGGGTAAATAGTTGGACAGACTAGGTTCTTCAGCCTTTGTTAGGCAACTAGTCTAGGAGAAGGAAAACTCTGAATTCAAACCTGCTAAACTCCGCTTAAAAATTGACCTTGTGTCATATCCTGCCCGAGCGGAGGGGTTGGTAAATAGGACCATCAGATTGTTTAGTGTCATATCAGGACATTCTTTGGTGGTTATTTTCCTCTTCTGCAGAGAAGCAGACAGTTTATTCTATAGCCCCAACCCACTGGGTTTAGGAGGAGGAGGAGGAGGAGGAGGAATTAATACGTAAAAAAGATGCGTTTTAAATTAGGATTTAATCCCTTGATATAATTCAAAACATCCATACTACACACGTACACGCACGCATAGACACGAGCATGCACACATATACACACTTAAGAGGGTTGTTCAAAACGTTTTAAGCCTCATCCAGAAAAAAAAGACCATAGCCGAACATTTTTTGTTGTGGCAACACAACTACCACTTCTTATGAAACTAGATAAACTAATCAAGATTTTTTCTAGTTTTATTAAAAGTGGTTGCGCTTTGCTACAACAAAAATGTTCAGCAATATTCTTCTTTCAATGTCAGGCTTCGAACTTTTTTATGTTCGCCAGAGGTCCGGGAGATTGAGTTCAATCCTAGGGTTGGTGGAGTAATCCAGGTAAAGGAGTGGAACCCTCACGTACACCTTGGTGTAGTAGCTATTTAAAAAAAAAAAACGCCCTCAGGTGACCCTCGACAACGGTCAGCCAACTTATATATATATATATATATATAGAGAGAGAGAGAGAGAAAGATAAAGAGAGAGAGATAGGTAGATTATACATATTTTATTACCCCTACTGAAGTAATTTTCCAAGTAGTTGCAATCGAAATTGATGCATTAGAGAATTATATTGCTTGAAAAGGAGAAAACGTTTCCGATATCTCTACTCTGTATGGGCATCAATTGACTTTACCCCACGTTCATCGAGGAGCGTATTTATGGTCTTGTAAACCTACGGGAACTGTAGAATAGTAGCAGAGTCACATTGTTTTATTTGTATAATAACAAGCATTTTTGAATTTGTGAATGTTTCTGTCCTATTTTGGTTTGGTTTAGGTGTGTTTTATGGCATATCAACCATTATGGGTCATTCAATGTCACATCCCCTCTCTCTCTCTCTCTCTCTCTCTCTCTGTATATATATATATATATATATATATATATATATATATTGTTAGACGAACCAGACATGCAGGACACTGCTGGAGAAGCAGGGACGAACTCATAAGGGATGTACTCTTATGGACCCCCACATATGGCCGAGCAAAAGCAGGACAACCAGCACGAACATACATTCAGCAACTATGTGAGGATACGGGATGTAGTCCAGAAGACCTGCCAGAGGCGATGAACGATAGGGAAAAGTGGCGAGAGAGGGTCAGGGATATCCGTGCTACCAGCATGACATGATGATGATGATGATATATATATATATATATATGATTTGTAAGAGAATAGTTTGTAGATAACACTATTTTTAACGAGCCTGACCTTATTGCTTTGCCCAAAGTTAAAGTTAAATGGCTTCAAGTATTGCAACCTAACACTAATAATCCTTCTTGATAATAATCATTTGTTTAGACACCGTTAATAATCATTTGTTTAGACACCGTTAAGTGGTTTCAAGAATTGCCATCTAATACCGATAAGTCTATTTAATATTAATCTTTTATTTGCATACAGCTAAATGATTTCAAGTATTGCTAACAACAATAATGATTCAATTAGATATAAATCAGAAATGATATGAATTATTACTCGTTAACATTAATAATTCCATTTATTAAATATTCCCGCCTAATCTTTTAGGGGGTGTCCTCGTGGTGTAATGGTTAATGAAACGGACTGCGGAATAGTAGTACACGAGTTCGTACTCCAGTCGCGCTATTACGTTCACTTTCGGGCAAAATAGTACCACTACTGTTCTTCTAGGAGAATGGCTTTGGCATTAAATAACCTAAAATAGTTGATTTGCCATTAAAACAAAGAAAGAAAGCAAACCTAATCTTCTATTAATCATCTGTTTGCACACTGTTGATAATATTAATAATTTGTTTAGACATAGTAAATTGGTTTCAAGTACTCGTTTTTAACACAAATACTCCAATTTAATATTAATCCTTTGTTGGCACACAGTTTAAATGGTTTCAAGTATTGCAATCTCAGCGCAATTGACCTTCGACTGCCGCTTCCAAGCACCTTTAAGAAAAATAGGACTAGGTGTTTGCCACAAGAGCCATCATAAGAATACAATAGTGACAATCGCATTGGTGCTCAGACTTGAAATGAACAGCTGACTGATTGGATCAGGCCTCACCGACCACATGTCTAGCCAAGTAAGGGCCAAAATGAAGTGTTGCAAGTCACATGATCACTTTGACTGCCGTATCACGAACTGTTCAACCACCAGAATCCCGTTGGATGGGTCAACATCTATTGCCAACAAATGGCTTCATTGTTGTTGGGAGTGGGGCTTTTCGGTTATGACTTATATATATATATATATATATATACATGTGTGTGTGTGTGTGTTCGTTTGTCTGTTTGCGTTTTATGGCTTATCAACCTATGTAGGATATTTAATGCCAAATACATTTTTTTACAAATAAACAGTTATATTTTAAACAATTAAGTTTAGCATAAGTATACAGTTTAATTCTCAAAAACATTTCTATTTCAAACGATGAAGTTTAGTCAAACAGTTCTAATTCAAAGAATTCAGTTTAGTTTAAGTATAGTTTTTGTTTACACACAGTTAAATTTCGAAACAGTTCTACTTCAGACAATTTACTTTAGCGTAAGTAGAGTTTCAATGTCAAAAACAGTTCTACTTTAAACAATTCAGTTTAGTCTGCAAAAACAGTTCCATTTCCAACAATTCAGTTTAGCATAAGTACATAGTTTAAATGTAAAATCAGTTTTTTCGAGCAATTCAGTTAAGCATAAGTATGCAGTTTAGTTGTTTTACCCATGGTAGTACCCTCTCAGGTGATACCACTCCAGGCCCGAGTGGACCTTGGAGTGATGGCAATAAAGGGGTACTCCTCACTCCTCAAAGTTCCAGCATTACTGTAGCCTCACCATCAGATAGTTTATTGTCATATCTAGGACACTCGGAGGGAGGTCTTACCCCTCTGCAGAGATTGAGTCGGTGTATTCTACGGCCCCAGCAAACTGGGCAATATATATATATATATATATATATATATATATATATATATATATATAGCGGTGGGGGATAGATCCAATAAATTAGGTTTTTTTAATTTCGATCTTTACATGGGTAAATTACGTCTACCACCATGTCAAGGATAAAATAGAAGTTAATGTTGTGAATCGATGTCTTCTTTCTTCCTTGTTTAATGGCGTATAAACCTTCGTGGGTTATTCAAACTCAAAGCTCTCTTTATAGAAGAATATTAGTGGGTCCATTCAACCAAAGGGTATTAGTCCGAAAGTGAACATAATGGCGTGACTGGAGTTCGAACTCGTTAACCACAACGTGGATTCATATCTTTACCAGGGTTATTTGTGAAATACAATCAACCTCGTCCAAGATTAGAACTCATGTCACCCTATCCATTTCTTACAACGATAACCGTATCGCCATCACCACTTCCTTACCTCTTATAGATACTTGACAAAACTCTTTGGTTTGCGCTAAATGAAGTTCTTGATGCATTAGCTTCACTTAAAGAGTCCCTATTGCATATGTCATATTCTTTTTGCATTAAATACTTGTTACACACGCACATGACTTTTTTTTTCGTTTTTGGCGTTATGGTAACAGATGGTTGATGCACAGTGTTTGCTTAAGAATTCATGACAGTTTCCTCTTACGTTAATTTGATGTGAAGAACTTGTGCAGCCAAATGCAGACACCTGCAAATTGAAAGAAAAACATATCTACGGCTGTTGACTTTTCACGTCGTAAAATGACTGCATAATTGAACAGATTGCATACACCGGTCATTTGTCACAGAGTTGAGGTACGGCAAGGAAACGTCATGTGTAGCAGACGGGCATTAGGTGATGGTGAGAGAGAGAGAGAGAGAGAGAGAGAGAGAGAGAGAGAGAGAGAGAGAGAGAGAGAGAGATTGGTTTGGCTTTGTTTCTTTGTTTAATAGTATATCAACTTTCGTTGTTTATTTAATGTCAAAGTCATCCTTTTATATTGTACAATTTCGCTCATCGCCGAGGGTTCCCAAGGGTATTAATCCAAAAATACGACTAAAGAAAGAACTTGCTTACTACAATTATACATTTGCAGCTACATCACGAGGATTCCTCCCCTCTCTCTCTTTCTCTCGCTATATATATATATATAACCCCTCAGTAGGGACAGGATTCGATATAAGGCCAATTTGTGAACCGGCGTTTAACAGATTTTTAATTCAGTTATTCTTGTCCTTGATTGGTTGCTATACCAAGGTCAAAGAGCCCAGTTAGTCCTACTATTTACCTATAGCTAGAAGGACAACAGTTAGATTCATAACTTTTCTTTGGCCATTAATGGTATGAGAAATACAAGCAGCCTCGTTCTGAATTTTAACTCGGGGCGCTGTCTATATACTATTACACCACGAGAACCTGATGATATATATATATATATATATATATATATATATATATATATATATATCATCATCATCATCAACACGTACGGAGAGTATTAGTGTTTATATTAGTAGGAGTCCATGGGAAAATGTCACTTAAGAGTTCGCCCTAACTTCCCCAGCAATGCTCAGCATTTCTTGTTCGTCTTACACGGATTGTTTGATATACTGAAATATGTGAAAGGATTTTTTAAATTATTGCAAGAAATAAATTCTTCCATTTGATATAAGCGAATTATTGAGATATTCCTCAAAGACTTCACCATTTATGCTAAAGTTTCGTTTCAATGTCTGTCCATTGCAAGAAATAGCAATGACGTCACTTGGATCAGTGTAGGTCTCACTCTGCACAATACAGAGGAATATCAGACGTTCTTATTAAAAAATGCGAAAAAAACCCAAATGTCTTTGCTTCCATTGATTCTTGATTCAATATCTGTGCATCTTTTAACATAATTACAATAAAAAGAACATCATAAACGGCTTATAATGTAATGAGATTATTCTTTTCTTTCTTAAACGGTTTAAAAAAAACTTTTTATTCAAAAATTCTTTTTCCTTCCTTTCTACGGGATTATTTTATTTTATTTATTTATTAAAATCTTTCTGTCTTTTTATTTCTGTGAGTTTTCTTTAGCTTAGAATTTCCAATATCCTTTCCTGTTGCAAAAGTTTGTGTGTTTTATTTGTCTTTATATCATTTCTATCGTCATATTACCAGGCCTTGTGTCACGTTGAATTTCATATCATTGTCCACAATACAATTTTCTTTTTTTTTTCTTCAATCGTGAGGCTTTTTTTCACTGCTTTCTTTAAAGTCATTGTATTTATTTTCTTTCTTTTTCTTTCATCACATCACATTCTTCTATCGCTCTCTTTCTTTTGTTTTTGTATTTTATTCTTTCTATCTTTTTTCTTTTTTCGTTGCCGATTTATTTTTTTTTACGTTTTTTCTTCCGTTCTTTTATGTTTTCTAGTTTGTTCAATTTTATTTCTTCATTTTTCTTTCTTTCTTTCTTTCTTTCTTTCTCCATTTATTTATTTGTTCATTCATTTATTTATTTATTTTGCCTTTTTCCCTTCCTTCTTACTTTCTTTGTATAGTTTTCCCTTTTCTTTCTTTCTTTCTTTCTTTCTTTCTTTCTTTCTTCATTTGTTCATTCATTCATTTATTCATTTTGCCTTTTTCATTCTTTCCTTCCTTCTTTCTTTCTTTCTTTCTTTGTATAGTTTCCTTTTTCTTCCTGCCTTCCTTCCTTCCTTCTTTTCTTTCTTTCTTTCTTTCTTTCTTTCTTTCTTTCTTTCTTTCTTTCTTCATTTGTTCATTCATTCATTTATTCATTTTGCCTTTTTCATTCTTTCCTTCCTTCTTTCTTTCTTTCTTTCTTTGTATAGTTTCCTTTTTCTTCCTGCCTTCCTTCCTTCCTTCTTTTCTTTCTTTCTTTCTTTCTTTCTTTCTTTTTCCATTTATTTATTCGTTCATTCATTTATTTATTTTGCTTTTTTCTTTCTTTCTTTCTTTTTTCTTTTTTTCTTTCTTTCTTTGTATAGTTTTCCCTTTTCTTTCTTTCTTTCTTTCTTTCTTTTTCTTTCTTTCTTTCTCAGTTTATTTATTTGTTCATTTATTTGTTTATTTATTGTGCTTTTTTTCTTTCTTTCTTTCTTACTTTCTTTGTATAGTTTTCCCTTTTCTTTCTTTCTTTCTACATCATTTCTCCTTTTCTCAGTCCTTTTCCTTTCGATTTTCTTTTCATTCATTCATTTATCCATTCCTTTATTCATTCATTTATTCACTTATCAATTTTTCAACTTCTTTATATTCTTCATTGTGCTTATTTCTATCTTTCTTTCTCCACAGCAAACTCTTTTTTTTTTTTTGTTTTTCTTTCCACTTAACATATCAATTTTTGGCGACTGCATCAGACCTAATTTCAGTCACTTGCCGTTCTCTTCGTTTTGTGCATAAAAACGCAATTTTTAGATAATTGTCTACTTATATTAAAGTACTTATTGATTGGTCTCTTCCACTTCTTTTGCTTCGCCAATGCCGTACTTCCAGATTTCATTTTCTTTCACCTGCTCACAACTTGTAATAAGAACAATGCCATGAATAGTCAAATAAAATAATGCATTTATATCAGGCAATTTAATCGAAAGGGCAAAGGGTTAATGGTTCTTTTACATGTAGAAAATACGACACATGTACGCGTATATAATTATGGGATATAATTTATAATACTCCTGACAAAAAAATTATGGAACTTGCACACTTAAAGAATGTTCCACTATGTCTTTTTTATGTTACAGTATTTAGCGTGTCTGCGAAGGAAATACAAACAACGGTAATAGATTACCCGGTTCGAATCTGAACACCCGACACGAAGTCAGATGAGATAATACTAATTGTATTATGATTTGGTTTTGTTTCTTTGTTTTAAAGCATATCAGCCCATGGTGTTTTATAGAATATCAGCCCATGGTGTAATGGTTATCGTCGAAGGAAATGGACACGGCGACACGAGTTCAAATCCTGGACGAGACTGGTTGCATTTCACATAGCACTAATTCCCTTGGGAAAGATATGAATCCAATTACTCTCCCTCCAGCTATGGGTAAATAGTAGGGCAGGCTGGGTTCTTCAGCCTTGGTGAGGCAACTAGTCTAGGAGAAAGAAAGCTCTAAATTCAAACCTGTTAAACCCCGCTTAAAAATTGACCTTGTGTCAAATCCTGCCAGAGCGAAGGGGTTGGTAAATATGATAGCATATCAACCTTCGTGGGTTAGTTAATACCAAAACCATCATTATAGAAGAAAAACTGAGGTATTATTCAACCGATAGTTGAGGGAATAAGTGTAAAATAATTAAGGATTCCAATCAATTATTTTAGCAAGTAATTCTTCTTTTTTTTCGTTAAACTTTGAATTTAAAACCAATTTGATAAATTTCATTTAGGTTTTTGTAAATAACAACAAACTTTTGTTTGAATTTGAGATATTTGGACTGGAAAACCGTCAAATGTAAACAATTCTTTTTTAGACTCAGCTGATATTTGTGAGCTCGAGTAAAAATATTCATACAAAAACAATTTTTTAGAATCGGTTATTT